>VZRO01002490.1:6381-175887 GCA_013397915.1 Daphoenositta chrysoptera
CTCCTTCTCCCTCTGACTTTAATGCCATGTTGAACAGCTTACTCTCATTGGGCTGTACGTTGGAGGAAAAGCCCTTTTCCTTTGGTGCTGGCAGTTATTTGATGTTTTCCTCAGTCTGAGAAACCTGGATATCGGCTCCCGCCGGGTTTGTGTGGGGCCACGTGGAGTGGGGAAGGGAAGCCCCTCCCAGGTCCTGGAAGCTGCTCCGGCGGTCTCAGCTGTGCAGCTCACGGGTGTTCCTCAGCTGCCCGCGGCCCTGAGGGGGGGTCTCCTGCAGCATTCCAGGGACTGTGCCCTGGCGCTGGGGGAGGGGAGGCTCGGCTCGGGCTCGCTCCCGAGGGCTGGGCCCGGAGCCATTCCCCCCCCTCCCCCCGCAGGAGAGCTGGATTCAAAGAGGAAGTGTCCACGCCTCCAGCAGGTTTAAATATGCGAACTCAAAAAGTGTAATTGGATCGAGGAACTGTCAATCACCTCAGCTCCAACCCATGACATAGCCTAATGAAGTACTACTTTTCTCCTTCAAATTAAAACACTGGAAGACTTTTAACTAACATAGGTTTCAGATACAATGAAAATCACATTTTAACTAACAAAATCCAATACTTAGTGCAAAATGTTCAAAATCCTTCAGATTTTTTAAGCTTTGTTTGTTAAACATTTTAATACACTAAGTAGTATAACAACTAATGTTTTGGTGTAGGTGCTTTGTTGAACAAAGACATCAGTTCATATCTTACAAGGTACATCAGAGGTATACTTCATTGAACTAAAAGATAAAAATACAAATCACAGAGATTTGACTCTGGACATACATTTCCATGCTTTAAACTATGGTATGAGGAAAATACTACTCCCCTACTACTAGTCGAATAATAAACCATCTATTTACTTTCTGTTGCAGCAAAATATGATATACTCTACAGATGGAGTATTTTTATGTTAGTTTTGAAAGTCTGGTAATTCATTTTATGAAAGAACTTTTCATCATTAAATGTTAGATATTAATGATGAAAAGCTGGAAAGATCATGCACTTGGTTTCCAATGAAATAAAATGTTTTATAATGATTGTTTTTAGGTACTTCAGGTATTTTAGAGTGTGTTTAAGTTTGTGTTTAATATGTGTAAGTCCAGAAGCTTGTTGTATATTCTTTTATATTTTCCTGAATCAGAGTCCAAAATGGGCGGTGGGGGGGAATTATTTATTTATTTTTTAAAACTATAAAACAATTATTCTCTTTTGCATTCACAAGTAGCATGTGTTTGAAAAAATTATTTTGGCTGTGTATGTCTCTCCTAGGTGATTTTCTCATGTCACAAATATATCTCACATATATTTATGCCAATTAGTTAGTTGCTGAAACTTTTTTCTTCCAATTCATTCTGTAAAGGTTTGTCCTTACTAATAAATTTTAGTTGAATTGCTTACTTTCAGGCTGCGTATTTATGGCCGGATAAATAATAATCATAGTAGTGATATCACTGATGATGTTAATAGTAAGAATTTAATAGTAAGAACTGTAAAGGAGTTTCATTTTCTTAAGTATTCTGATTGTCATACTAGCCTTTGATTGAAGAATAAGTATCAGACTAATTCTATTGCATATAGAAAATAATTGTTTCCGGTACAAAGGTTGTGACATTTATTGATGGCAGCATCAGCCTTTTACATGGTAGTTCAACTACTTTGGTTTTGCATTTACTTTAAAAAATATCACAAATTTTCTCCAAAAATAAAATAGCACTCTGAATACTTTAGTAGACAGGAACATGCCAGTTTTGTGTTTGTCCCAGGAATCTTCTTCAACAGCATGACAACTAGTTTTGTTTTAGAGAGAATCTTTCTCTCACTTTTTCAAGTTGGAATCAGGAAATGACATAAGTGCCAGCTACAAGCCAGTCAAATGAGAAATTAATTAAAAAGAGTAAAAACCGTCACCACCACCAAGAAGAACGAAAGATCCTCCGGATTTTTTATCAAAGCAATAGTTTCTGTGTTTGTGGTGGTTTTCTTTTCTTGAATCATTTGAGCAAATATGAGTAGAAATTATTTTCAGAACATACCTGCTCATCTTGTCTGATATGATACTTTGAAGTACATTTCCACCCTTCAGTGCCTAGAAGCCTGTCTTCTGTTTTTTTGGGCAGTGATACTGTTGACCATGATGTTATGCCATTACTTTTTACTCAAAAGTGTGTTTTAAAAGTTTGAAAACTTCAAAATAAAAATCTACTCTATTTCTCATACCTGCCTGGGTTTGTTAATTCTTTTGCAGTAGTTCTACTAAAATGAAATGGAAACTGATTGAAGATGAAAGACAGAAATTGTGTCCCACTTAGATGTGATTTATTTTGAGTCTTTTAATATCTTATTATCATTCCATCATAGAATACATTTTATTTCTTCATGTATTTTCTTCCTTAATGCTTCAATGCTTACTTAAGTAATTATTTTCTCTCAAGGCACTGGGAGTTTTGGTGTTTAACAGCAAAATTTTGGCTTTATCCATAATTTCTTATTGGACTGTTGCAATAGTGCTTGAATGTGAAAAGATTTTGTGCATTAAAGGGAGAGAAAATCCACTGTTGCTTGTCTTTATATTACAAATTCCAATTTTAAAAGTTAAAAATATTACTGTGGACTTGTATGCACTTTTCCAGTATACAGAAGTGTCTTCATTGCTTTTTTTTACTGTTCGTTGTGACCAGTCAAGAACTCTCTGAATGAAACATACTATTTCAAATATGTTTGAGTTTTTTTCAGAGTGTGTATATAAGTGTGTATATGCATGTTGTTTGAAAAGGGAGCGTTCAGATGATATTTTGGATAAAAACTATAATTAAAGGCAGCTGCATAAAATTACAATTTGTGTTGAATTTTTTTTCCTTCTTTCCTTTCCATCCTCCATTAGATGGCAGTGTTGTGAACATGGAGCATATCAATGTTGACATATTGAAAGGAAAGCAAGCATTTTAAACACATCTCAGATGGTTTTTCATTATATATCTTACGAATTTCAAGAGGAAGAACGGTGAACTAGAAATGATAGATGGAAATAGTAGATAAAGAAATTTGCATTCAGTGCACAGAAACCTAGCTAGTAGGAAAGTTGCATTCAGTCCTGTGTGTTTCAGCTTGTTTAAAAAAATATATAATAAAACTAGTTGTAGTAAACCATAAAGCCAGGCCATGCATTTACCAGGTTTTTCTGTACATCTCTTCTTACCTGAAAGAAAATAATGTCTCAGTTTTGTGCTTTAACATAGTTACTTAGCTATAGCAAAATTCTTTCCAAGTTTTTTAATGTAAGAATAGGTTTTAACCAATCAATTTAGTTTCAATTTGAATAAAAACTGCTAAGGTTTTTGTGGCAAGGTTTTAGTAGTGTATGGTTGCTTCAGCAGTTGCTAATATCAGAACAGATTAGGAGCTGTGCACACACTGGACAGAGCCAAATCCAACTGACTCCAAAATGAACCTACTGCTTCCTGAAGCTGAGCCTGTCAGCGACTCTGGTGGCATTCATGTGATAGCAAACTTAGAAAGAATAAAAATCACTCTGAGCAGCTGTGAGAGAAAGGAATGAGGAAAATGTGAAAGAAACATCCCTGCAGACACCAGTCAGGAGTGAAGTAAAGCCTGAGAAAATGGGTGTGAGGGAAGGGTTTTAGTTTTTTTCTCATTTCTCACTGTCGTAATCTCTTATTAATTGGCATTAAATTAGTATAATTTCCTCAAGAGAAGTCAGAGATGGTAATTGGTCAGTGATCTGCCTGTCCTTATCTCAACCCGTGACATTTTTCATCTTATTTTCTCCCCCTGTCCTGCTGAGGAGGGGAAAGGGGAGAGCAAGTTGATGGACACCTGGCAGTCAACCAGGGTTAACCCACTATGATAGTTTATGTGCTGTAGACATATTGATTTACTTAATGTAGTCTCCTAGTGTTAAGTATTTTTGAGTATCGAGTACAATGACTTTATTCTGAAAATTGACTCAGCATCTACAGTATTTCAAGTGTCGGCTCCTTTGCATTTTCATGACTATTAAGATTCTATTCAAATAGGTCTAAAATATTCCACTCAGATGCATAAGAAAAACAACACAAAAATCTTTGGGGGATTAAAATCAGGGATTAGATTAAAGTTGATGAGGAAAGTACTACGTGAGATTTTAGAGTTTGCACTGTACAGTGGACCGGATTACATGGATATAGCACACCCCTCCAGACCTTAGACATAATACTTCCCTCTCTTGCTTCCTTTTTACTCTTTGTAGAAAAAAAAAATGGGCAAAACTGTAACTTGATGTGGTACTTGTATGCATTTATGTTTTGAAGAGTTAAGTCTGGGACAGTAAATGCCTGTAAAGACCTTTGGGTCAACAGGATACTATATATGGGTTATTTTTAAAAATTTAATTGTGAAGTCACTTAAGATGTGCAGTCTCTGGATTTGGCATGGTACTTCGCTTAAAATTATCAAAACCAGCTAATAGAGCAGAAAGAAATGCTATAGTTTCTTTTTGGTTTTAACCCATAGGAGTTAATTAAACAATGGACTGCCCTTAAGTACTTCCGGGAATCCTAGTGTGACACACTTGTTCAGACAGTGTTTTCTCTTGAATAATCCTTTCCTCTTGAAAATTGAGAAAAAGGGAAAAAGGAAAATATTGATTAAAGTAGAATTGGGTTATACATGTGGGATTTTTGTTCTGGACTTTTTAAAATGCTAATTGTGGCATATTCCAGTACTTGTCACTTACAAATTCCTCTCTTGTCTTGCAGTGCACTTGTAGGAGAGACATGGTATCAATATCCATGGATGTCTTTGTGAGGAAGTTTCAACCAGACAGATACCAGCTGTGGAAACAGGGCAAGGATTTATATACCATTGATCATACAAAACCGACTCCTGAATCAACACCTGAAGTAAAGATCTGGCTACAGCGAAGAAGGAAAATACAGAACGTTCCCAAGAGGTATTTATGTTTCTTTACAGTCTATTTAATTGTCTTTATTATGATGACAATGTCCTTTTTGTTTCTTTTTGGCCACTTCCTCTGATGTTGTCTTAGTTTTGGCCTCAACAGATCTTATTTTCTTATAGTAGCAGTGAGGACGTGGGGCTTGGAGCTGTGTGGGTGTGCCTACCTTGTTCTCTACCACACACATCACAGCTGGGGGACAGAAGTAAGGGATTCTCATTTCTGGGAATGGAGAGGGTGTGGTGTGCACCCAGGGCCTGGGGGACACAATGTCCTTTTGTTTCGGAAAGCCTCATGGCTCCATGTGTTAATTGAACTCAATGAGCATTTTATGTGTAGTCACCTGCTTATATAAACTCTTATTATTAGTATTGTTGCTGTCACTGTTAATTTTCTTACCTCATTGCTGTTTACAGGAAATTGTTATCACAACCCATAATCTCTGTCCTTTCTCTCTTATGATCTCTGGCTTTTCTCTCTCTCTTTCTCTTTCTCTCTCTCTCTCTCTCTCTCTCTCAGTCTCTCACTGGAGGGTCTGGAGGGAGGGGACTGGCTGCATGGATTTTAACTTCCAGTTGGGCTTAAACGATGTCACACGTTTTCTTTTAATTCATTTACTTTAGACAAAAATGGTTTTTCTGTTTTCTGTATTAAGATGGACTTGGGCACAAGGCAGTCTTTTTTTTAGAGTGATTGTGAAAAAATAATTTAACTTGTGAGTTGTGTGTACCTAAAGTTAATGTCTGTGGAAAACAATAAAATGGATTCAAGTGTTGCATTTAAAATCTCTCTTTAGTAAAAGTTATTGCAGTAACATTTTTAAGGTGTGGATGGTTGCCATTGTTTCTAGTGATCACTGCAACCAAAAAACAAGGGAGAAGACTCCTAAGAGCTGAGGTAAAGGTTAAATAGGAAAATCTTATCATAAAGCTGTGACAGAATTCCACCAGCTGTTTGAAGTCTCCAGTAACAGTCTTAGCCCTCACTGCCATTTAACTTTAAGGAGATACCACTGCCTGTTTGTCGTGCTCTTGCACTGCTGCAGCCAAAACCTGTCTTTGTCTACCACAGGTCAGTGGCAGATCATAATAAGGTATAAATCTCGGTTGGTGGTACTGACACCACTAAGACAATTAGGAGAATAAAGTTTCTCAGCTTGTCACTGAAGCTATAAAAGTTTTGACCTATTAAAGCAGTTTCACAGCTATTTTCTTGAGTTGCATTATGGTTTTTGTATGCATTGCACAAACATTTTTTGTACAGTTATGCTTTCCTGTCTTACTTAACAGGATCTTTATATATTTTTATATATTTATATATTTATATATATTTTTATATATCTTAACACTATTTTTTTCTTCATTATCTAACAAAGATCTGCCTAATTTCTAGCCAAAGGTGGGCAGTTTTATTGGTATCTACTTACCTGCGTAGTGCAGTTTTTTAAGTTGGAGATCAAGATCTTTTTCCTTCTTCAAATAATTTTATGGTGTAGTTGGTTTTTTAACTTGGTCTTAAACCAAACTTCCTATTTTCTTTATAAGCTAATGTATTTTTTGAAGAAAGGATAGGAAAGCCAACCTGTAAAGTAAAGGACCAACTGGCACTGTAGTGGAACATTGTTACTGAAAATATAGCACCGAGTTTGTTCTGGGTAAGGGTAGTTTGTGAGGTACAATGACTTCTTGGAGACAACTAGTGAAGCAGCTGAACAGCCAATTTGTTAGTACATGTATAATACTGACTTGGACTCACAGAGAGAGTAATTCTGTTGTTTAACTAGGTGAATGTAATTTTTCCCTGTAGTAGGTTTCCGTGTATCTATTGTACAGTGTAAATGCAAATTCCCACTTGTACCAGTAGTGATTCATTTGGTAGTACCCTTATGGGTAGCTGGTTCTCAGTAAAAACAAAGATTTTCTAATGATAGTGTTGAAAGTTTTATCACAGGAACACATGGGCTGCTTTATGCACTTTGCTAAGCTAATAAACACAACTCCAATGCTGCTTAAATCTTGAGTCGGCTTTTGTTCAAGCATGGTAACAGTGTACATTGCAGAGGATAAAATGTTTATTCAGCTTCGTTTGTAGTGTAATGTGTCAATTGAAATTAACATTTTGATTATGGGAATAATACAAGTTCCAGCAAAGTGAAAATAAAAATACTGTCTATGGGAATTCTCATATATATAGCAATAGGGAGAGTTTAACGCTGACATTTATGGCTGAAATATGTTGCTGTTATATAACATCTAATGACTGCATGTAAATAGTAATGATACTTTCTGTTATTTACAATGTGAACTGATGGTTGTCTCATACTTTGGCAAATTTTCTGGAAATTACTATTTTATAAAGAGTGTATTGAAAGATACAGATTTGTAGACACAGAATAAAATTTAAGGGGTAGCAAAATGTGTTTCTGGAGATTTGTAGAATCTAAGATGCAAGACCTTTGTAAAACTCACTTTAAATTTTGTAAAATTCACCTGTGATAGTTGTGCTTTTATCTCTAATGCATTATGAGCTTTGAAACCTGCTGTATGATGACATTAAAACCTGCTCTTGTGTCACATAGTTGAATGTGACACTAGACTAATTTCCTATTATATTTATTCTGAGCACATGAATTATAAACCGATTTCTAATGGGTTTGCCATTTCTCCTATCTTAAGCTTTCCCTTATACTTCTGAGGGTGCAAAAATTTATGCTGAATCTTTAATTTCAACTTTATTTTTTTAACACAGAATAATTATATGTATTTCTTGATATTGTAGCCTTTCAAAATATTTGGTGATCGTAATTTTACCTTTTTCAGATGCTTGTTGGTTGTGTTAAAACTCATTTGAAAATTTCCAAACAGATCAGCTTTTACGAGGGCATTCAGACTAGTGTTTTATTAACATTAGGGTTTGGAATTATCACCTGATTTTACTGCTACTGAAAGAGTTTTGTCTTCATTAGTCTTGTAAGGGTAGTTCTTTTTTGGGTTCAAAAGAATGATTTATTAAAAAGCTAGTTTGGGTGCTACTTAAGTAATAGTTACTTAAAGACTGTTTTACTTTTAGAGTTTAACAACTTTGCTATAGAATGGTGATAAAAGATTAGAAGGTTAAATCCAATCAATTGTTAATCTATCACTTAATAAATTGTAGCTCTATCTCAACACAAAAAGATGAAAAATTGTCAGTTTTTTACCACTTTAAGCAGGTGAAAGGGACATATATTGGTAGATGTTTTATCTTATCCAAGACACACTTTCTATTCTGACAGCAATATCTCCTATAACAGCTTCCAGCACACCAGATCTCGATCTAAAAAGCTTAAAACTCCAGAGGACAAGAGAGTATCTGCTATGGTAGCTGATGCAGAAATCATAGTGACTGAAGCAGCTTCTGATGGCTTCAAGGTCAGTGGAGAACCTGAAAAAAAAGTGAGAGCAGTAAACACAGGAGTGCCTTCTGGGGAAGAAGAAAACACTAGTAGAATGCGTATGGATCAACATTTATTGGATCATATCAAGTTTGCAGGTGAGATAAGGACTCATTATGTTTCACATATAACTTGTAGCCTGTTTATACTGTAATGCCACAAATTAGTGAATGTTAAACTAAAGTATTATTCTAGGGTAGCATACTAAAATACTTACATAGAGAGTTATTTATGCAGAGAAGATTGATATTCAGTGAGAAAGAGAAAAGACCTAAGTTTATATTCTGAGTTGAGAGTAATACCACCTGAACTCTTTTCATGAAATGTTTTTTAAAGGAGGAAAAAGAATGAGGTTTTGTAAATTTTATTTCTTCAGTGGACTCATATGTGTTAAAGTAAAATGTTTTTGATATAGAAATTATGCAGACTGTCTTAACACTATTCAAACAGTACAGAAAGTATATGCTTGCGAGGGTGCTACATGTATTTACATGATGAATCTGCAAATTAGAAGTGTTCTATACCTATACCTATAGCTATATTTTTGTTCTGTACACAAAAGTGCTCTATTTTGAGACTCCAGATTTCTTTTGATTCCCTCTGGAGCTGTCTGACAGTGCAAATTATAAAGTTCTTGTCAAGGCAATGATTTTTTTTCCCTCCACAACCATTTTTATACTAATATAAAAATATATTATATTATATATAATATATATAGCCTGTTCTGGACTTAATTTTTTCTAGTTCACATTCCATTGTAGTTCCAATATAGTTCCTCATTTCTGTTTGTAAGGCAAACTGCAATTTTAACTTTAAGTTTAGAAGCGGTCCCATTTTGTTTTATATTGCTACTGGAAATTTACTTTCAAACTGAATAGAGAGAGTATTTTCATTGTTGTGAATAGTAATGGTTATGTTAATGCTTATTTGGAGGTGATAATCACCATGATTGATTCACATAAAGATAACAAGATGTTGCAATATGGAGGGTTAGAAATTCCTCTGCACAAATTATCTGGTGCTCTATCAGAGCATTTCCAGGTCTGTTCTAATAGTATATTTTTTTAAAGGTGCTATTGCTTTACATCGTCCCGCAACTTTTAATAGAAGTTTGGAATGTTCATTACCACAGAGAAAATAGTATTTAGTTATCACCCATTCTGTGTTTACTAGCAAGGGAAGGAAAAGCAGAGAAGAGTGGAGAGCTGCCCTCTCTCCTTTGCCCTCTTAAAGGGTGGTGCCTGGACCTTCATATGAAAAAGGATGTTTTTAGATGTGATAGAAGTTCCAATACTCATGTTGAAGAAGGTAATTTGTTCTGCATTGTCTCTGGCTAGTATATCCATTATACTCAGTTGAGGCAGTGCTGTTTGTGCCCAGAGATTACATTTTGGTATTGTCTTTGTATTACTAAATTCTATATTCATTTGACCTGAAAAGGAAATTTTTCAGAAAAAACAAGTTCAAGTAATCTTTGTAAAGAAAGAATGGCAAGGGACTTAACAGGAACTGTTTTCTTTAATATCATGGATGTGCTGTTGAATCAGAATTCACTGCAGTGTGTGCCAGAGTTCTTCAGGAATATGTTCTTTTAGTGACCTCTGTAGCCTGTTGTTCTGTCTTTCCAATGCAAGCATCAGCAGAGGAAGAATTTTTCTAAAGTAAAATCCACTCTATTTCACCCTTCAATATCACTAGAATATACAATTATGCTAATTTTTAAAAAATAAAATTATGCTAATTGCTTTTCATTTTTAGACTGATGCTGTTGTTTTAAAAATATTCTGGGTATCTATTTGAAATATGTCTTTGTAATTATAAACCATTAATCTTTGGTTATTTTCATTTTTAAACAGGCATAATAGGTATAAAATGCAGGGTATCAGGTTCAATGTACAAGCCTTTTATATTTTTTTCCATTGAGTCAAAGTGCATATGGGCAATATGAATAGACTAAGGAAGCGACATGAATATTGATTATTTTGAATTAAATGAAGACCTGTTATAATTCAAATGCAAAATACTGATTAAATGATCAAAACTATGTTTCATACTCTGAACTCAAACCATTTACATTTAATTTATTCATTGATAAAACCTATGCTCCACATTTGTGTATGCCCTTCCACCAAATGCTTTTCTGTATGATTTCTAAATGAGGAACCATGCTTTGAATTTGAATAATTTAGATTGCTGTGAAATTCTATATGGTAATGTAAAGTGGGATTGATTAACAAATCATGTTCTTGATTTATAGGAAGCATCCCTTCAGACTCAATTTTGAGCCCTGTTCCTGTACTAGAGAAAACAAAAATGGAAGATGAGGACAAGATAGATTCCAGTCATTCTTCCTCTACACTTGAAGATTCTGTGACCAGCAACCCTGCTTCTGATAACTGTAGAAAAGAAGAGAATTTGAAACCTCAGAATCAATATGTTTCATCCCTACCATACCATAAAGCAGAGGGACAAACTTCTGAAGCAGAAAATCCAGATAGTGAGGAAGGTGTCTCCACAGAGGGTGACATCAGAAATGCAGAAAGTTCTGGAAGTGGTTTGGAACACGTAGAAGTGCCCATTGTAAAAAAGGATGAAGAAGACGGCATGGAAACATGTTGTGTATGTGAAGCAAATTACATCATAATAGTAATATATTCTTGATTTAATGAAATATGAATGAGCATTTTTCTAATGAGACCTGATATCCATATTAAAGCCTTTAAGAATATGCATGATTTTAATCAGATGATAATTTGAACATGTTTTGAAGTGTTCAGGCAAGAGTGGCAATTTTGGTTGGAAAGCAGACTGTTTTTGGAGTTCGCTTATTGACATATTTTTCCCTGTTATTTTATATGTCTAGTAATTTCACTTTATATTTGTGAACATGAAATGTCAGCAGCTATTCTCAAAGCTATTCCCACATTCACTTCCTGCCACTAAGAGCAGGGCTGTAAGCTTCACCTACTTACTACTCTTGGATTTTGGAAATAAAGTAAAATATGTAAAGGAAACACTTGAAGGAAAAGATCCCGCTATTGAAAGGAATATATATTTTCAATTGTTAAATAGTAGGTTTTAATAATGTTTTCTCTTTGGGCCACCTACAAACATATGGCCTTTTTTTTTACTCTTCCTGTTCTGTTCTGATGCATGGTCGGCTTTGACTTTGGGATGCAAATGAAAAATTAAGCTGTGGTGGTTGTACAGTAGCTTTCTGAGTGGTGAGTTGAATCTCAGTTTGGCAGAGCAAAAGCAGGAAATCCACTGCCAAGTTGCCAGACTTCATGGGGAATATATTTCAGAAGCCAAACTAAAAATCATGCTGACCCTTTCCACATAAATGACCTGTGCTCTAATGATTTTTTTCAATGTTGTGAGTTTTAATATTACTATCTTGGCTTCAGCCTTTCCACTGTAATAAGAAGCAGTATAAACATCTCAGTTTTTTAATTAACATGTATTCGAGATTATATGTATCTCTCTCTGTGCCTTTCAGCCATTTATATATTAGGTTTCAGATTTTCTGCAGTATTATTGCATACTCTTTCTTTCTCTTTAAGTGAAGAAATGTACTGTACAAGTGCAATTTAAAAAACCTGACAGTTCCCTTTTTACTTAATTGCTAACTGTTCATTAACCACATCTTCTGCCCTCCGCTTATCATGGTAAATATAATATTTTGTAATTTACTTCATAGGGCATGTGTATAATCTGCTAGGTTAGATACAGGGTCTTGAGGCACAGAATGCTGTGGTCCATAAGGATTGTGTGAAACTCAGTCCTTCCCACACCTCTCCCACTGCCTAGCCCTTCCTCTGGTCCTGAACCTCCAGACACCATCAGTAGCTTTTTTACATTGGGATTCCCCCAGTGTCACTTCAAGACTTTGAAGTGTTGGCCTTAGTTCTTGAAGCTTGAATAACTTTAAGCTGAATTTACATAGGGGTGTTTGAGGGAGGAAAGAATTTCTTCATATACTAAATCAACATGTTAATTGTGTATCAGGACTCTTGGTTTCTTATCTGAACTCCAGATCTTCTTTTTTTATTCCTGAGGAATTTTGGAGTCTTTTACAAGTTAAGCCAGTGGCTCTTTGCTTCATCTTTCTAGCCACAGTTAGTGACTGTTTCGTACTTCAGGTCTGTAGAATTATTTGGGTTGATCTTCCTGTCAAACATGACTTCAGCAAAACAGGATTTATGCTCTGTAAGTTGGGGAGGGCTGCAGTAACTTATACTGGAAATGATTTATGTATGACAAGGATTGCACTTTTTAAATTAGAATACATGTTTTTAATTAGAGGCAGTGTTGTATTGGTACAATAAAGGTCCTTCAAGTATACTGTGGTAGTATTTACAAACTTGACATCTGTGCCTGTTTACAGAAGAATGTTTTTGTTTGTTGTAATTAATTATGCAGAATTACACACTAAATTAGTTGTGTTTTTTCCTTTCAGTCAGAGGAAGTTGAAAGAAAAAAAGTATCTAAGAGTTGGCGTCATCCGCTACATAAACCCCCAGCAAGATCTCCAATGACTTTGGTTAAACAGCAAGCAATTAGTGATGAAGGTGAGTGGACTATTCAATACATTTTTCTGATGATAATTTTATGGTTTTATGAGACCATATATATAGGTATTTAGAGAGTCACTGCCTTGTGCAGACAGGCTACAAAAATCTAAGAAAAGCACCCAACATAGGGATTTCCTTCTCTGAAGTAAATATAAAAAGTAAATCTGCTTTACCCAGAAATCACATATACAGCCACCCAAAGTTGATGAATAGAGCTACTTTATTCTACTAAATGTGACTTTGAAGCTTATGGAAACTTGCATCAAAAGTATAGATCAAAATGGAATACAAACGCATTCCTTTTTCACATCATTGTACCATTTTAGTTCTGTAAAGCACAAAATTTTCAGGTGCTGTTTTCCAGAATCTCCTCAGTTAGCAGAACTGGAGATTAGTTCTCACACTCGCTTAGACAGTTTGATAATCTGGAGCTGATGACGTGTCTGTGACCACGGGTCTGATTCCAACATTGTTGCATACTTCAGTGTTTATCTACAGTTTTTACCTGAATTTTTTTCCCTCTCAATTACTTCTCATTAACAGTAGCTGTTTCTTACAGCTGCAGATAAATTTTCTTGACTTCAGAGAGCATGCCTGTTAATTGATTCTTCTTCTTGTAACTAAGCAATATTATACTTTCAGTTGTCAAGTTAGGCATTGTTGAGCTGACTGCTGTAAGTTCAATTGACCTCTCATCAATACATCTCACTCCTTGTTTCAGCCCTGAAGTAATTGATTTGTGTCTTCTGTCTCACTAGTTTTGGAAAGCTGTACTCTCAGTTTTTATCTGAGCCACAGCTTTGCCAGGCATAATACTTCAATTAGCTGTTAAGCATCTTTCTGAAAATAAAAGACAGTTTAGACCCATGATCTGTATCATATATGAGTATGTTTGGATACCTTGAGGGCTAGACAGAAAATGTTATGGTAATTTAGAGGATGATATTAATATTAAGTTTCATCTAGTAAAGTAATTAAAGATTTAATACGTGGCAGGTTGCAGTAAAAATGCTGTTTTTAAAATTAGAGATTATATTCCTTTTGCCTACTGATGCTTTTTCAACATTATGATTGAAACATATTGTGAATTTCCTATTTAAGCATGGATTGTGTATGATATAATCTGTCTAGATGATGATATGATGACAGTTTTGAGTCAAGGATTTTTCTAATACCAAGACATTTTCCATCTCATCCAGTAGTTTGCCAGCTTCCTGGTGTATTAATTTTATGTGAAAGTAGCAACATCTTAAGAATAAATCTTATACCTTAAAGTCTTTCCTCTTTGCATGGTGATTGTTCTCCTGATAGATAAGGATATATTTTTGTTAGGAGAGTAAAAGCTGTCTAAGAATCAGTAGCCATTAAGAACATGATTACTGATTGAAGGAAGTTACTAAGAGTTTTATTGGACCTGGCAGTTACTGCTATTTCCTAGCTGTAACTGGAATTATTATTATTTTCATGCATCTGTTTCTCGTTGTAATATAATTTATCAGCTGCTTTTTGTAAGAGCACCAGAAGAGGAACAGTAGCGTTTGGGTGAGCAGAATGTTTACATCCAAGACAAAGATTGAAGAACTGCTGAAGGAGACTGGCTAACTGTAGCCTCATTAAGTTGCCTGACACATGCTGGCTTGCGGGTTGAAGATGTGTGGCTAGATGATTTTCTGATTTTGTTCAAGATTGAGTCAGAAACCAGGGAATTAATCAGCATCCATGTGCTAACAACTATGTTTGTCTTTATGAAGGTGCTTCATCCATATTCTGGAGTTAGTAGAAATGTAGTAGTCAGCATTCATAGTTACTCAGTTCCTGTTCTCTGTGTTTTAGAGCAAAAATTATGATGGCTGAGACTATGGTAGTATAGTCTCGGTACAATAATTTCTGAGTTAATCTATTCTTTTCCAAGGGAGATTTATATATTGTACATTAGTTTATATTTTGATTTTTGTGGGTCCAGTAAAATAATAACTGCAAACAAAATGAAGGAAGAAGATAGAGGCTAGTGCTCTTGTGAAAAGTTAAGAAATTGTGGCTTTATATTACATCTGCAACTCGTATCACTTTCTGCAGGTTGGATAGTATGTAGCCATTTCTAATACGGATAATATATATTCAAATTAATATATTTGAAGTCTTTCAGATACTAGGGTTCTATTAAGAAGTTTCTGTGAATAGAGGTGATCAGACGCTGTTAATAATGTGTATTCTTTGACACTGTCAGCCATTTCAGAATCGTAATTTTGCAAATAGAATACTATCGTGTTGAACAGCATGCTTAAATCTTAGCAGAGACTTTCTGATTTCACTTTTAATACAGAGTTCTTTGTCAGAAATTTTTTTTTTTCTCAAGATCAGTTGGACCATTAGAGTTTTGTACTTTTTTTTTATCACTGTATATGCTTTAATGTGTGTATGTTTCTTTATGAAAAATAATTGGGTTAATTGTTTGCTTATTGTCTATTGGTGTTATTTTTTTTCACTCTCCCTGAAGCCTTTCCCTGTGTACGTCTGACTTCTCATGGAATTAATTAATGCCTAAAAGACATACACTGAGAAATACTAGGGACTGGGGAATCAATCCTAGAAATCGTAACTCAAGCTGCCAGTTCAAGAAAATAATTGCAGCAGTACAGTGTGGGCTGTATGTCACACTCAACATACTAACAGTTTTTACATGATGAACCCTGGTCTTATACTCAATGCAGTATATTAACTTGTGGTAATAATATTCTGTTTATTTAATACAGTTGTATTTCTGCTCACTTAAGCAATAAAAAAGCAAATTCAGCAGAAGGAGCAAGCATACTAACTTTGCATGCACATTGATTGGTCCCAGAGATTTCTTTCCAGCATTCTTTGGTCACGCAACATTAGAAACTGTTTTTAGATTCAAGTTGACTAAAATTTCCTATTGCCCTAAATGATGTAATTATAGCATATAGACTGAATTCAGTATGGGGCTCTTTGTATATGTTTTTTAGCCTTTTAAGTATGGTTCAGACTTTCAAAGTAATTTTGCTTTCATTAGTTTGTAAGATAAGAAAACAGAAAGAGAATTTTTGTAGATAAAAACCGTGGCTTCTGCTATGACATAGTATAAAGCCTTGGTTTTTACATTCATTTTCAGCATCCTGTGAGATGTGCTTGATTTGATATTAGAAGTCAAACCATTTAAGGCTTGTTCAGTAACATCATAAATGGGCTAAGCCTGCTTAAATAGGGAAAAATTACACTTACAGATGCAGTTACTATTCTTTTGTTTCGGAGCTTAAAATATGAGATTTTCCTTGAAGATTCTTACTTCCTTCAGAAAGAAATGTTAACTTTTTTTCCTGGTGTTGCATGGGAGGTAGATAAGAATTTGCTAACCAATTGATAGAAGCATGTTTATATTTACCACATTAGTATTACAATTTCCAGTATTGCTTTCCCTCCCATACTGTTTTGTTGAATGAACTTCTTTAAAATACTTTGTTTTTGTGTGAGTGTGGGTTAATCAAGTATATAGTTTACTTTTTTCGTTTTCATCATCATTTAGCACAGAAGAGTTTATCACTCTCTACCACTTGCAACAGTATCAGTGTGCTAGAAAAACGTGTTTTCTGTCCTTTTCTCTGGTACCTAAATTACTTCTGTTTTGTTTAAATTCAATTTTCAAGGTACGATTGCCATAATTACAAAAAAGTTCTGATACTTACAAAGCATGTGGTGTTCTGAAGACCCCAAGAAACCTTTTATTAAAATGTGGTATAATCTTTAGTCAGTATTTAGGAAAGGGATGTGTTGAAAGGTCAAATAAAAGCTTTACCTGAATTTCCAGTACTCTTGTCAACCTTGTGGGCCAGCAGCTGATCTCCAGAAATGGCAAGAACTGACAGCTTTGATTATTACCGCTGGCGGCTCTTGTGCCCTGACATCTTTCATGAGTAGCAGTTATCTGCCTTTTAGTGGACACTTAGAGGATCTAAGACTAGCCACTATTTTGATCAAGAGTGGAATGCAAACCAGTTCTAACATTTATCCTCATTTGCTGGACAGTGGTATACGTTGTGATCATTGAAGAGTTATGGTTCTCTAGGTTAACCTTGCAGCTCTAATTGTGCTGCTTTCTTAGCTTTAAAATATGGTATTTTACCTCATAAAGGACTGGATAGAATTCGAGTCTTGTATAGAAAAGCATGTATAATTTCTCATTATCAGGTATGCCAAAATGAAAATGGATTTCCTGCTGCATTAGTGCAGCCCCTCAGTAGCCTTCTCAAGGGTAGCTGTGGAGTTGGTAGGCAAACTAGATGTGACATTTACCAAGGAGACAGATACCCCTTCTGTAGGGTGATCTTCTGGAGCCGAGGTTCTGTTTGTGTAGTTGCGGTCCAAAGAGAAACACCAAAAACATATGACAATATAATCCATAATAAAGGATTAATTCACTGAAGTATTGGTGCAGAGTATTGCCTAGTAAGTTTTTCTAGTAATAACTTTTGTTTTTCAAATGAAAAAACACTAGTCCATAGAATTATCATTGCCTTTGTGAAAATCTGAAGCTGCTATGTAAACCATTCATATAGAAAGTGACTTAATTTTAATACCAAAGGGGTTAAGGGGGTTTTGCCAGCTGTCTTTTTCATGGCTGAGAAGTGTATGTAATAAATATTTTTTAATATAAAAAATAATTACACTTAAGAAATTGATTCGTGAAGGAGTTTAAATGCAATTGTTGTCTAGTGTATGAAGCATTTGTTTTAGTAAACTGCAGGAACTGTAGCTTGGAGATATAAAATTTTAATTCTAATATGGGCATTGATTTGTCATGAATTTGGATCTGTGATTGAGTCTGTTTTGTATCTTCTGTGCTTAACTTATATACTTAACATATGAAGCCTTGGTTCAGTGAAGAACTTCTGGACAACCTTAACACGTTCAAGTAACCTTGCTCCTGAAATTTCACTTGTGTTTTGCCCAGAGGAACTTGTGCTGGAATAGTGTATTGACATAGGTTAGGTTTGTGCTGCCTGAGAGATACAAAATAACCATGAAATATGTTTTCCTCACTTGGTACTGTTTTTCCTCTTTAATGTAGCATAGAACAGGAGTATGTTGGTGATTCTGCTTTGTAATATTTCTGAAACACTCTAACAGCATAATAAATGAATATTTATGTGATTGTGTAGTATTTGGCAGTATGGTCAATGATGATACATTTTAATTTCCAGAATAAGGAAGTACCACCAAATAATTCTGTTGTATCTGAGAGACTCGTTTTATTAGTAGGCAAGACATGCCTGATGACTGGGAGAAAGCTTTCTTGTATTTTTCCACTTTTGTAGAGATGTGTACTCTGGAAGACTATGGTGTTTCATTAAGAATTCGGTCAGCATGTATATGGATGGCAATATCAGTTCCTGAAACTTCCAATGTAATTTTAGTTATTGATCAAGTTTTTTGTGATAAGTACATTGATCACAGGCAAATTATATTAGAATGCAAAATATGAATTTTGTTCATAAAAACTGAAAAATTACATGCAGAAAGGGAATGGAGAAAGCAACTGCTTATAAGTGCTATGAATTAAAGCTTTTCAATAGAGCAGATATCTGCTAATCTTCAGCTTGTAGTCTGGGCTTGTAACGGTTTTGTACTCACAACTATTTTTTTGCTGATAGGCTGTGCAGTAGATTGCAGCAGATCTTTTGTTTCTGTTTTGATTTTGCTGAGATGTCTCTTTGAACAGATTTATAAATACAGGGGCTATTCTTTAAATTTACACAGTGCAAAGACAGGTGAAATTACTGGGATTGCTTTAATATATACAATATATATAAACATCTATACAATAATGGAAATTATAATACCAATATGCTGTAAATATTTCATGTTGGCAGTCCATACAGATATAAGAACATCTCCCTTTCTGTGGCCTCCTGTCCACATTTTAAAAAAGTTGCCTGACTAGTGGGTCACCTTTCAGTGTGGTTTTTGGGCATGGTAAGTAGCTATATTTCTGGAGACACTAGATAGTTCATAGACTTTAGCATCAGTAAGAATGTGTTGCTTGTGCTTCAGCTTAGGTAGCCAGAATAAGTAGACATCTTTCACAATTTGAACCTTAACTACTGGGGTTAAATTCTTAATTCCATCTGCACAAAAAAGTTGTGCATACAGAATACAGCTATTTAGGGAATTCTGTGAATGAAAAATTGATTTTTACTTCTTGTAATTATTGGGTGCCTTTACGATCTAGTGTTTCACATACAGAATTATTTTGTTGAAAGAATTAGTAAGCAAACAAAAATGGTAGTTTTCAAAAATAACAATGCTATAGTAAAACTAGTTTTGCAGGTCATTTAAATGTAAACTGAATCTCTGTGCTATGAGTCCTCAGAGCTTTCTCTAAGTTAGTTTATCAGCATCATTGCAATGTAAATCAAATGTATTTTAGTTACTTTGCAGTTTGTTAGAGAGAAAGTTTGGGGTCCAGTACAGCCTGAGAGGGTAATTTTACATATTCCACATACTGAAAATGCAGTATAATGGAAATATTACTTAGTTTAAGTTATGCTATTTAACTGTTTCTTTTGCTTGTTCTAATCTGCTGTGTTAATTTCTCCTGATTTATGCACTACTGCTCACAAGTAAATACCCAGCAACCTGTGAAGTCCTGCTTTTCTCTCCTTTCTTCAACTTCTTAGAAACTTTCAGTTTTTCATATTCATCCAAAGTATAGGTGTGATCAGTGCTTTGTCCTGCTGTCCATGAAAAATAATGATTAGGGTTTTCCTATCCCTCCTTTTCAAAGTTATTGGTAAGATTTTTCCAGCCTTTGCTAGTATTTATACTATTTTTATCTACTTTTTTAAAATGGTAGTGGTCCTGTCTGCAGCCAGTCTTAATCAGAATGAGATTTCTCTTACTAGGTTCTTCGTGACTAACACCAAATCAGAAAGAATGTTTTTGCCAATGATTCTGTTTTAGTGGGTACCACTCACCCTCAGGAAAAGCCTGCTGACTATGCCAGTTAATGTAGGCGTACAACACACTCTGACCAGCTTCTTTTAGATATTCTGTGTGTGGATGGTTTAGTGAATAATACAGAATTTTCTTATTTGAAATTACTTGAAATTACATGGGATTTCGATTTAGCAGAGTGGTACAGCAATGCACTTAAATCACAGTGAAGATACAAATTATATTTAGCAGGGTGTTGAATTGTAATATACAGTTCAGTCACAATACAAGTACGAATTACATTGAGCAAAGTGTAGCAATCACAAAACACAGTTCAATCACAAAACAAATGTGAATTTCATTATGGAGCTTTAATAGTATGCTGAAGGAAAATCAGAGTATCCCAGTATCAAATCTTTCAAATCTGGTGTCTTTTTAGAATGTTTTTTTGTGTGCTGAATTTTTCAGTCTTTTCAAAACATTTTGACATCTGCTACAACCAATGTCTAATACTTTTTTGATATTTAATTTTCTTTATTAGAGCACCCCATTACTTCGTTTTGAGAGCTAAACCTTATTTGATCCAGGAGCTCTTTGGCTTAACCTCTAGAACTCTGATTCAATATAGTTATCTTTACATGTAATTTTTATGAGAACTGAAGTATTAATAGCTAATTTGGCAATTAGACTCTCTAACCAAAAATGTATAAATACTTCATAGTACTTTTACTCTATGGTCCCATACAAGAAATTAAATTTCTTGAACAGTACAATAAATTAAAAAGTTTTTATTTTCATGTTTGCTATGAAATCTATGCCTTTCATTACTGAAAAAAAATAGGAAGACAAGTTCTGAAACTGAGTTTGCTGATACACTGCTGGAACAGTAAAGTTTTCAAGTACAAGTCTTTTTCCTGACTGTCTTTTCTTTTTTGAAATTTTAAAAAAAATTTGTATTATTATAATTTCCTCCAGGACATTTGAAACTATAGATAATGCCTCCCAGGGCTGAGATTATGTTCAACTACCTGAAAAATAACAGATGCTTCTGTGCTCTTCATAGCGGAGAATGCTGCCGTACAAAGCCAGGAAACATCAGTGGAACATAACCCCAAGCAGCAAAATCATTGTTGAGATTGGCAAAAGCAAATTGTACTGTATTAGTGTCTATGGCTTTTCACATCTGCTGGGCTAAATCAGCAAATGCTGGCAACAGCCCATTCTGCAAATGGCCCAAATGTTTTCTGCCTGATAATTTGAGTTTAACTTAGTAAGCAAAAACCATTCAGAGCATTAGCATTGTATGTTGGAGCAAGTTTCCCCACAAACTGTTAAACCAGTAACATTAGTGAAAACAATTCATTCATTCACTTACTCACTTGGAAAGCAGCATAGTGATCATTTAGAAGTACTTTGCTATGGAAGGAGTTTCCTTTATATCAAAACAGATTCTGGGCTATAATTTTCTTTTTGTCTTTTTTTTAAATGAATTGTTTCACTTTTCTTAAATATGTGATGGGGTACAGATGCAGATAAATAATCACATTCCTGACAACTGGTATTTCTGAAATTTCATTACAGAGATTAATTGATCCTATATAAATATTCTTTTCAGGTACGAATGTGATAGCAGGAACTATTATCAAGTTTAGCATTGCTAATCACCTTGTACTATCAGTAATACTATGGCTGAATTATATGTGTTGTGGTTTAAGCCCAGATGACTGCTAAGCACTGGACAGCTGCTCACTCACTCCCCCACCAACCGGATGGGGGAGAGAACTGAAATATTCTTGTACCACTCTCTATCAGGGTGGGACAAGAAGCAGGAAAGGCCTTGATGCTGTGCAAGCACTGTTCAGCAATAACAAAAACATCTCTGTACTATCATCATATGCCATCTATATTATACATTTTCAGTACAAATCCAAAACACAACTCCATACTAGCTACTGTGAAGAAAATTAGTTCTACTCCAGCCAAAACCAGCACAATATTATCCAGTGAGATTTATATCAACTGTTACGCATTTATTTAAAGTCGTAATTGTATCATCAATTGTTTCTGCTTTTCTGTAGGAAAAAAAACTACTTGGTCTAACCCCTTTGGAAGCAAAGTATTTAACCTACTTATGAATTGTATCTGGTAAAGTCATATTACAAAAAAGCGTTATATTTGCAGTGAAGTAAAAATGACCAGGTGGCCTAGGGGGATTCAAGATCTCTGACTACTGTTACTGGTGACAGTAAGATGTTTTTACATGCTTAGGAATAGGCTGCATTACATCATCCAGTTAATGCATTTTTTGAGTGGTATTAATCCATTTTAGACTCCAGCATGAATATGTGATATATTTACAGCCAGAAACATAACAGAAGTTACAAGAAATGGACTTCATTAATATAAGAGTGTTTAAAAACGATGTGCATACTAACAGACTCGCAAAATAAGCTTTCCTTGGTATTAGTCAGTGTGTGTGTCTATGTGTTATGCATGAGTGTGCAATCGCTTGAACGGTACTGTCAATTGATGTGCAAATATATATTGAATTTTCCTGTCATGGCTACCAGGTTCAAATCCTGTATTTTTTCTTTTATTCTGTCTGACAGCAAGATGTATTTTGTATTATAGTTGAGTTGAAGTTTGTATATGAAAGAATACCAAGAATCCCTTATTCACTTTTGTCTTGATTACCTCCTAATTTGAAATGTACGTTTCATGCCAAAAAGCTGAAAAAAAAAAAGGCGCACCAGAGTTCACACCAAGGAATTTTGTTTAGCACCCTGCCAGAGTCCTGTTCATGCACTTACTGTCAGCAAATTGCAAGGAAGTGTCAGTGACTTGTTCTGAGTTACAGCAGACATAGAAGTCAAGGTAGATTCTCTAGCTTCATTTCATGTGCTGTGTAAAGAAAATGCTCCCGACAGACATACATTATGTTTCATATCACTGCATTGGCTGACCCGAATCTTTTGAATTGCCTGTCTTGGGCCGTTTGGTAGCTGCTCTTAGAGCAAGGCCAAGTGATCACAATGAAGGTTTGATTGCATAATGGTGCATATCGTAGAGTGTTGTTGGTTGGCAGCATTGCATAAGTGACTATTCATCAAAACTTGCCCTACCAGAACTGAGAGCATTCTCATGCTCTTTCAGAAAAATGCCAGTATGTAAGATTATGAGTGAAACATCATGTTCATAGTTCTTCTTGAAACCTTACATACTAGTCTTAAAAAGTAGATTTTCAGTGGGGGCAGTGTATTGATGGCTTGAGAGGCCACCTAGAAACAGAGACTAGACAGGAGTAAGGGAGTAAAGGTGGGTATTTATTCAAAAGGCCTTCAAAGGCACACCCTGGGGATCAAAGGGCTCCAGGCTGGACCCAAAAATGGACCCCAAGATGGACGACGAGTCACAAGTTTTTCACACCTTTATAGGTTTGGTCCATTTGCATATCAGGATAAATTCACCAATTAAAACTTTGCAATTTCCCCCAGCTTGCCCCCTGCCCGTAGAGGCTTTGGGCCTGTACAGTCTGGGTGTCCTTGAAGAGCAGGCCTAGAGAGATTTTGTTATGTCTATCTTAGCATGAGGGAACAAAAGCTAACAAGGCTGCAAAACATCTCAGAGTTACATGTTAGGCAATACAGAATTCGAAAAATATGAGTTAAATATCTAAGGCATCAGTATCTTTCACAGTAGCATCTGTTTGATACTTCTACCAGTTTTTGCAGGTTTTGAGTACTTGCAATTGGCACTCATACACAGTTGAAGTAAAAAGTGTGCCTGCGTATGACAGTGGAGTTTCTGAGATCTTTCAGTCAGTATGAACACTACAAATTGTTCTCTGTTCTTATTCTGATAATCCTCAGTTAAGGTGGATTTTGAATGGAGCCAGCTGGAGGCTGCAGTTGTTTTGTGTCCTTCTAACAAACACATATGATCAAAGAAACACTGAGTTCACATGAGGCACCGGAATGTCTACCCTGAAATTGCATACAACAATATGAGTTAAGAAAGTAAAATTTTAGGCTGAGCCACTGATGGCTCTTCAGCTAAATAGTAAGTAATGAAAGGAGTAACTAAAGAAAATAGGAGGAGTGAGAAGCACTGGATAAACAGAAAAAAGAAGTCTAAAAATCCCTCAAGTTTTCCAACGTGTTTTTGGACATAAATAGGGTATTGGTATTATCAAATGAACAAGTGAAGAAAGGCTATAAATTGTGCCAAGACAGCAGTGTTTGTTACATCAAGTAATTATATGCTCTGTGCTTTCTCTCAGACAGGTGAAGAGCTGGTTTTTTTTGGTTTTTTTTTTTATTTCCTTCCCTGTTTTGGTTAAGCACATTCTCAGTTTTTATTTATGGTGCCTAACTTCTGTGACTACATGGAAACCAGGAAGGTGCCTCCACTTGTACTACCAGAGAAGCTTATGTAGAAATTCTTCCTCTCACTGATACTGATGCACACACACAAAAAATAAAGCACAAAAAGTGAAACTGCCCAAGGTCTACTGATGTAGAATATTTGCACAGACAATTGCATATTGTCCCTGGTGGGGAAGTTGTTTAAGGCAGCATTGTTGTCATGTTTTGTAATGGGATCGTGTACTCTGTAACTCTTTTTTTTAATACCAATTTATTTTGACATTTGATTATTTCAGTGTGGCTGGGTGAATGTTGATTATGAGGAGATGAACTAATATTTCTGAAGCCATTGAAAGATGATAATTTAGGCTCAAGGTTGCCTAGGAAATTCCGGAGAACAACTGGAATTCACTAGCCTTACGGTAGTGGTAACAGAGTATCAGACAAAGCTTTTAATCCTTAGGAACACCTGTTCTGTCTGCTCCTAATTTTGTATCCTGGTAGTGAACCATTCCTTTAAGTACTGGATTAGGCAGCCTCCCTCTGAAAAGAGGACAGATATTTTTCCTTTTTTGTTATGGTGGAGAAGAGTGAGGGGTTGCATGGTGTAATATACCAGAGGATCATATCAGAGGGCTTGTGTAGTTCATGCAGAGACAGAAGACTGCTGTAAGGATCATGGAGAAGACAGTCATGCCTCAAAGGACATAGAAGGACATAGAATTCAGAATTACAGACATTAGAGATCAGAGGCAAATAAATGAGGAGTGTTTTCTTCTCGTCAATAGCTAACTGGAAGTGCTCTAAACATAATGTAAAGGAGAAAATAAATTTCTTAAAATAGCGTTAATTTTTTATGAGTTTGTGAAAGATGGAGTCTGCTACATATGCATATGACACTTTGTCCCTGGCTTATTTTGGAATGAAGTTCAAAAATAAATACAAAACTCTTGGAAGTAGCAAAAGGCTGTTAGAAGCCAGTGTTATTCTTGTCTTTTGTGTTCTTTTCAATTTCTTGGTTGGGAAAGCATTTGTAAAGATCACCCAAGAGGGAACTGAAATGACGGAGTTTATATGGAATTAAGATGTAAATATTGTTTTCATTAAAACCAGAACCAGTATAGCTATGAACTCAGCACTCTGCTGTAAACAGTGGAAAGCCAGAGCACTGTATGAGAGAACTACAGTTATCAACCTAGAATTGGTTCCAGGACTGTAAATCTGAAGATAGATTTTTGAAGAAAGAAGAGCATTATAGGCTGAGGTTCTGGGCAAGGGCTTCAGCTATCATGGGAGAATTATTCAGTGGTGATAAGGAGTGGTGCAATTAAAGGATGTCAGTTTCCAAGTGGGTAATAGATAGGGAAGATATTACAAACCTTCACAACAAATTCTTCGTGACTCTTTGTTTTCTTCATAAAGGAGAATCAAGCTGAATTTTCTGTGAGGTCACAGCTATAATGAAAATATTTCAAATGAGTAGTACAAGCTTCTGAAGGAAAATAATGTAAAAGGAAGAATTAAAAAAAAATCTGTAAGGCTGAAGCCACTTCTAAGATTGGTCTTAAAGGAAAATTTAAATAGGAAGAGAACTAGAGAAATAACTTTTGGAGCTATGTGTTTTACAGTTCTTTAAAATTGCAAGCAATAGAAAAAATATGATTGCACAGAATGTTTTTAAGCAAAAACTTTCTTAAGCTTTTAACTTAAAAAGTAAGTAATTCAAAAAGTTATAAAAGTAATGCTGGCATTTTATATGTTCATCTCCTTGAGTTCAGCTCTTTCTTCACTGGTGTTCTTTTGAAGCTAAGTTTTTCACTAGGAAGCTCTGCTGCTAAATATTGACAGGTTTTTTGCAGTGTTTTTCTTTATGCCCTTCTACCCAGATTATTGGCAAATGTTTATTGAATCAATATTAGTTCTTTTGAGAAACTATAAAAAATGGATTAAAAATCACATGCAGGATGTATTTATTAATTTATTTTTATTACATTTGGCTTGCTTGTAGACAAAAATTTTAGTTGATATTTTATTCAACACTGATAAAAATGTTGCCAGCTTTATAGTGGTTTTGTAGCACTGTGTGACAATTTATCATAGGAGACCCATAAAGCCTCTCCTTTTTCATAAACTGGGCTGGGGGCTAAAGGAATGTGATGAATCAGCTTAATGTACTTAAATGTTTATCTGTGTTGGAGTTTTCTTCTTGTGAAGTAAACAGTTTTTCTCAAAAACACCATGAGAAAAGGACTGTATGCTATAGACTGTTTTTGTTATCTGAAAGTTTTATTCAAAACTTTCACATTTTCCTTTCAACATTCACATTATAATTATTCTGATTGACACCTACATGCCTTCTCACTGATTGTGAATGATTTAATAAGCACTGTCCCAATGATCCAGCATGCATTCTCTACTTCTTAGATCTGTTCCCCATTACTCCCTGGCTATAATGTTTGCCTTTTTTTCCCCTTTGGAAGATGAGTGTCACTCTCCATGAAGAGTTTGTGAGGTGCCATCCTGTGTGAATGGAGTGATTTTTCTGGTGCTGCTGCCAGGATGCAATGTGCTCCATCCATAAGGAATTTAGGGCAGAGTGCATGGAGGGAGAGGGAATTGAGTTTGGAGGGAGTAAGGAGACAGTGGGAGAGTGAGACATAATGTTGTTGCTATGAATACCAATTGTAAATAGTAAAGCTACTGTCTTATGCTGTACATGGAGCAATCAGCTCATGACATAGATGTCAAAGCACTTAATTGGGGGTTTTTCCTGACACAACATTGTTTTAGACTTCGGCACCCATATTTGCACACAGACTTCTTGTAACATTGTTTGATCATCTTTGTTAACACACATGGCAGATTGATTGTTGTTTACCTCCATTCCATGACTGCAATATAGGCATTGTTTGCTTTCTTTTAGAGCTGCCTGAGACTACCTTAATTGAAGAGAAAGTTCAAGAGACAGAGGCATGGGCCAGGCCTCTGGTCTACCTGTGGCAGACAAGACAACCCAATTTCAATGCTGAAAAAGAATACAATGCAACTTGTGCAAAAAAGGAGCCTCACTGTGCCATTTGCACTCTTCTCATGCCATACTATAAGGTAGGCAAGATTCTCACAGCTCTGTCTCTGGATGAAATTTGAAATAGCTGCTTGGCTACTTAATTTTCAGGAAATTATAAAAAAGATACACTTATGCATTTCATTTGTAAGAGAGGTAAATAAACTCACTACTGTTAAAATTAGAACTGGTACCTTTGTTCACCTGCGTCTACCCTTGGCTGCAGATAGTGTATGCCTTCTACTACCATTTAGGCAGGGTTCATGTTAGTGTGTGTATATTTTCCCTTGAAATTACACTTTTTGATGTGGTTTATATAGGTTTGTATCTTTTAGCTGTTTCCTTATTTGTCCATCTCCAAATACTTTTTATCAGAGCCTTTTTTATGCTGCTTTCCTTCAGTGTTGAGGAAATAAGTGTTTTCACAGTACTCAGGCCTTCTCAGGAAAAATATTCCTTTGTAAACAGTCTAATGCAGAGCACTGTTTGATAGTGTCTTGTGGAATTAGTGTGTCAAATAGCAAGTAAAAATGGTATTGTATTACTGTGTTGCTAATTCTGAAGCTGCTAAATTTCCTCAGCATGGGAACCAGGAAAAAAGCCTTTATTGCACTGGACCCAGTGAACACTGCTGCAATAACAGTGGTTTGCAGGCTGAGTGCTTTTCCAGATGTTACAGATATTTGGAACAATCAAGGTAGAATGTGATAAATACGTAGAAGCAGTTAATTTTCTCATGAAGCTGTTAAACTTAGTATGAAAGTTGGGAGTGGTGGAATAGTTCCATCATTGTCAACATGAAGAGTAAGACTCTCTTTTACTTAAATAAAATTTTATTTGTTTTCCAGCCAGACAATCAGGATGAAGAAAGTTCTACTTTCAGTGAAGCAAACTCAGCAGAAACATTGATGGCAGAAAATGAGAAGACTAAACCTCTTATTCCAGAGATGTGTTTTATTTATAGTGAAGAAAACACTGAAAACTATCCAGCAAATGCCTTTGTTGAAGAAGATGGAACAAGTCTTCTGATTTCATGTGCAAAGTGTTGCGTACGGGTTCATGCAAGTAAATAATCTAATTGTTCTGTTGGCAGAAATGCAATTTCAAATTTTGATTGATTGATAAATAATAGTTAGCTAAGCTTCTAGCATGTCTTTAAAAGTACTTGAAAAACATTTCCGTATGTTAAGCTTCAATCACTGGCTAATTCTTTTTGAAAACTACATCGCATTTTCTGTAACGTTTTCATGGTTGCTTTGAAAATGTTGAAGAATTAACTTTCTGGTAAACTTTCAATAATCACAAACTTCTGATTCTTTTTTCTGTTCTGAGTGATTTAATTACTCTTTTGCTTCTCTGTTTTAAATCACTGCAATGCTAGTATGTCCTTATTAAGTAGTTACAGTGCAATTCTCTTGGAGGACTTGTGATTATCGCAATTAAATTTGAGGATGCAGTATTTTTCTTTCACTTAGCATTGTTTTTTATTGCAAGAGTAACTGATTTTTCTGCAGTATCTTCCAAAGACTCTAGAACTGCAATACCTAAGTCTAGAAGTCCACGAAATACTTGGAAATGTGGTATATTTGCACAGAATAAATGTCAGTACATTAAGTCAAATTTTTACTTCAGGGAGAGTTGGTGATATGATATTGCACTGACAAAAATAAGAAATCCACTGTGATTTGTTTTTTGGGTGCTTGGGGTTTTTGTTGTTTGGTTTGGTTTGCTGGGTTTTTTGTTTTTCTTTGTTTTTCTTGTGGGGATTTTTGTGGGTTCTTTTTTTTTTGAGTTTTGGAAAGATATTTTTCATAGACTATGAAATTAGCAGTAAGCCTAGATTGTAAAAGTCTCCTTTGTTACAGGACAGGCATGTATTTTACTAAGGTTTATGTATAACTGAGTTGTGTGACATTAATGATAGAAAGGCAGAATATAGTAATCAATCCAGCTCTCTTATTCTAGGTTGTTATGGTGTTCCTTCTCATGACATCCATAGCAAGTGGTTGTGTTCTCGATGCAGAAAAAAAGCCTGGACAGCTGTAAGTTTCACTCGTTGTTTAGCTATCTAACACACTAGAGATTAAGGGGGGAAAAAAGGGTAGCATGTGCATTTATTTATGTGGAATGCAGCCTGCATATTTTTTCTGATCACACTTGCTGGGGAAAAACTATTTATTAAATATGAATAGATTTCAATGTAAAATGTAATGGCATTTTGATAGACAAACTCGAAGTAGTTTCATAGACTCATGAGAAGGATTGGCTAACAGGATATAGTTTTGTGAAAAACATTGTTCAAGCAAACAACTGAAAATTAAAATGTGTATAAAAGAGCGAAAAAGTTACATTTCTCCTAAATAGTTATAATCTGATTTTCATCTTTCATTGGTTACCAGAACACCCTATTACAGCTTCCTTTTCAGACAGTCATGAATTTGAGGATCTTCTGAAATACTTTTGTGACTACTGTTCTAGATTCAGGGGAATATCAAGGGGAAAAGTGTAAGTCTGTTGCTATGAGCTCAGAATTTAATTATTAGTTAAACAAACAGGGTTAGAAACACTGCTACTCTATCAAAAATTAAGAAATGTTAACTTCTTTCAGGGAAATTACAGCTGTGACGGCAAGTATGAGAGTTCTAATAAAAACATCCTTATTCATAAAATACCATGTATGATTAATTCACATATTTTTTGTTAAAAACACTGAAAAATTAAAAATGTTGCCTTGGGACCTGATGTTAACTGCAATATAAAAACAACACATTTGAGTGGAAATTAGGAGTCTTTGTCTTTTGACTATAGTACATTTTTTAGAAGCAAAGTCACTGAAAAAATGGTAAAACAAAATCCAGTCTTAAAATTTATTAATAATGTGTTGTAGAAAGGTTTCTAAAATTGTTCTGAGGTTTTAAGGTTACAAATATTCTTGAAGTGGACCTTTAGATGGCAGAAGTAAGTGAATGATAACAACAGTGAAGTGTCTGATGACTCATTTACGTTCAGTATGGGTCAGTTAAGGGGGTAGTTTGGTATTATGATAGAGAAAGGAAGGTATTGGTGTGAAGATTACAACTTGACCGGAATTTTTCTTTGGTGGACTTTTAGGGGAAAAATTAACACCTGTGGAAAACATTATTTTGAGAAAAATTATTCACACTTGACTGAATAAGTTTGGGGTTATTCTCCTATGAGGCATAGAAGTTTCTCAAAATAAGGAATTTTAAAATTTTAAAATAAGGAATTTTAGTTGAAGTACTTTTTTAGCCAAATTATTTGAGGAGATGAGATGAAGCAGTGAAAGAGATGTGAAAACCATATGGGAAATGGCTGAACGAAAATTTTATGTGATGAGGTTTTAGAATTGGATTTTGCACAAGCACACTCTAGAAACTGGAGAGAAGGCCCAGTGTATTTCTGTATTTTATAAGTTAGCTAACAAATGAAATGGAGCACCATTTTCACTATGGAAAGACTAGACAATATATGTTAGCCATTTGGACAATTTTTTTAATATAAGCTTTACCTGTTATATATTTAACTGAATTGCCGTAATTTTATATGTGTATTGATGATTGTACAGTTGAATTGCTAAAGCTACAAATTCATCTTTCTTAATTAATCTTTCTGGTAACCTGAGTGAAATGAATTTGTACCCCAAGAGAGTCCTTCATTCGGACATGCTGGTGGAATGAAGTTCCATTCTTAATGCCTTAAGTCATCATTAAATTGGAAAGTTTTAATGAAATATTGAAGATTGAATTGACCTCTAGACTAGTATTTTGTTGACTTAGAAACTTGTCCTCTTGTCTGGTGTCTTGTAGTCTTTGTGATTACAGGTTATTCACATGTAAATGTCAACTGTTCATTTTCACCTGAAGAATGTGGGAGTAATAGTAGGCGTTACCCAAGTTAGATAGCAGAAATCCAGCTGTTTCAAGGATGTGAATAATGCTTTGTTAAATACTTTAATGTGAATGATACCAAATTCACTTTTTTAATGATAGGGTCTTTCAAAAATCTTGACATGCAGATCTTGCACTAATAGCAATCTCAGAACTGTTAGTGATTACAAGAGTTTGCAGAGCTTAGGTGAGGTGACATCAGCTTGGAAAATTAATTGTTTTTTTTTAAAAAGGCATGAAATGGGTGATCTGAGGAAGTAGGTGGCAGTCAACCTATCTCAGATACCAAGAAAAATACTGAACAAGTGCTGAATCTATCAGTTTCTAAAAACCTAGACAATAACAGAATACAAAGAGATATCTATTTGAGAATAGGCCACTGATTTTTTTGCTGTGACAGATCATGGGAGTAAGGAATAAGCATAAAATTTAATGCATCCTAACTTACAGATGGCTTTGATGGTGTTTTAAATTCTGATATTGCAGTGGCAGAAGAGAGATGATGAAAATAATAGTTGCCAAACACATAGCAATATGGATTTGCTCTCAATCCTTAATATTTCAGACCACGAGCCGTCATTCTCATAAGACTTTTAAAACCATCAAGAGAATAAATTTCTGGGCATCATTTGCTGATTACTTTTCACGTCATTGTGGAGCATTTGTAGAAATCTAGACTGGTCTACTTTAAGCTTTATAAGATGATTGCACAGGAGCTGGGGGAGTTAACGTGATGTGAAGCTACCAGTATATTCAAACTATATTGAAAAATAAATCATATGGAGTTCAACAGAGATAGGGAGAGTACTTAGGAGTTGTCAGCTATGCACACATAATATGGCAGACTCTACCTAAGCAGTAGCTCCTGTTGGCAGCTGCAATTGTGACCAGTCTGGTCACAAACTGAACATGTCATCACTTCTGTAGAATTTGATACATCACACAAGGATGCTTAAGCTTTGTACTAAAAGCAAAGCCTGAAAAAAACAATGGAGCAATCTTTCTGCTCTCTTCAACTTTGGTGAAAAGTCCAGCTGAACAACTGTGTCTAACAGTGGATATACAATGTTCAAAAAACCATGATGGAAGAAAACAAGAGTTGCAACTGAAATTGCAATAAAGTAAAATTCTTTTTTATCATTCCTCATAGATGTCAATCATTCCATAAGGGACAATTGAAAAGATTTAAGCTTCTTAGTATAGCCAGAGGAAGGCAGAAAGAAAAAAAAAATCACATTCTGTCATGTAAAATTATATGTGTATGACTAAGAGTAACATAAGCAATTGCCATTCTGAAACTTTTTCCTGTTGTGTCTAATCAGATTGTCTCCAGGAATAACTTGTACCCATTACCCCTCATATTTTCCATGTGACTCCTTATAAGAAAGGGAATGTCCATCTTGCATTTTAGGGAAAACATGACATGCAGAGGCTTTAAGCTGCATCAGCGGAAGTTAATATTAATACCAGGAAATTGTCTTAATTTTTATTTCTAACGCTAATGAACTCCAGGGCTGGGATATATAGAGATTTTATAGAAGCTACTCCTTTAAAATTTTTAAAAACATGTTATGCAAACATTTTTCAGGAATAGTTTAAGAAGACTTGATTGTGCTTTGAGGCAGAAGGATTAAATACACACTGAATTTTGTTTTTTCGATAGTTCTTACAGACTGCTTTTAAGCTTATTAGTTGCCTGTTCCCTCTGTTAATGAATCCTCTCCTGTTTGTATGGTTTGTCCCGGTTTGCCCCATTGTTGGTTCATTCCTGAGTTCTGTACCCTGCCTTCCCCTTGTCACTCAGTTTGTTGTATCCCCTCCCCTGAGGTCTGCACCACCCCCCCTTCTAGATTCTTCTCTGTTACTTGATATCCTTTTGGTTTGTGGAAGTTCCCCCACTCCCTTCCTCCTATCAGTTGAGCCTATGTCTTGTCAATTATGCCCTGGACCGTCCTCTGTTACTTTCTCATTGGTTATGTATTTGTCACTGCCCCTGGTACCTCCTGCCCTTAAAAAACCCCTGCACACCCTAAATCCTGGCTCTCTGTCCCTGGACCCCTTCGAGAAATAAAACCTCTTGGAACTCCACACGGAGGCCTCCCTCTGAGTCTTCCTTGCCCTCGCCTACGCCTTTCCACTCACTGAGGAGACAGCAAGCCACCTATTGTAGTGCTGCTGGGGACGTCTGCAAGTGGACGCTGTGGGCCTCGGGCAACCCCAATGGCGTCAAGTTCTCTTTTGCTTGTTTGGACAGTATTATTCATTGCAAGCAATGTGGCTGTAGTTGTCTTTGGGGGAAAAATTTATTAGTTTGATATACAACTTAAATATACTAGCATATTTTTGCTTGTGTGAAACCTCAGTGCTGACGTCAGCATGGTAATAATTGCTGATACTTACTTCATCCTATTTGTCATTTTAGGATAATGTTTCTGTCCCTTCAGCATTTGGACAATAACCTTAAATTATCCTAACAGCTTTCACTTCAAAATAGTACAATACCTTTATCTAATGTTAGAATTCTACGTAAAGTAATATGGTTCTTTTTTAACCAATCTTCTATACATTAAAAATAACAAGTTAATTAAATATACTGCTATCCCAAGGTACTACTTTCCCTTTTAAGAATGAGCAGTTCTATTTAGTTGTACCAGCCTGAAGCCTAAAGTTTTATGCTTCCTTTGAATTAAATGTTTATGTTTCTTTTATGAATCAGGTTTTAATTTTTTATAGTTTTTTCATATAATCATAGAACACCAGATTGGAAGGAGACCTTCAGAATCATCTGGTCCAACCTTTCTTGGCAAAAGCACAGTCTAGACAAGATGGCCCAACACCCTGTTCAGATGAATTTTAAGTGTTCAACACAGAGAAACTCACCAGTTCTGTGGGGAGATTACTGCAATAGTTCTCGCTGTGAAATTTCTTCCTCTTGCGTCTAATCAGATTGTCTCCAGGAGTAACTTGTACCCATTACCCCTCATATTTTCCATGTGACTCCTTGTAGGAAAGGGAATCTCCATCTTCATAGCCACCCTTAAGATACTGGAACCTGATGATCAAGTCTCCCCTAAGCCTTCTTTACTCATGGCTGAACAAACTCATTTATCTCAGCTTTTCCACATATGGCAGGCTTCCCAGTCCTTTGGTCATCTACTTGGCTTGTCTCTGGACCTCTCTAGCATGTCCATACCTTTTTTCACCAAAACTGAACACAGAGTGTGTTTTCTGTATCTGTTGTTTTACATCTAATATTTTAATAGTGTTCTAAATTGCTTTGTAGTACCATAAATCTCTCTGGAGAGTGAGATGAAATTAAAGAAAATTCCTTATTTGCATGACCGCTTTTTTTTACTGTAGGGAATATAGAGTGAGTATATATTACATTCCAACTGATACAGTTCAGACTTCAAGTTTCTACATGAATTAAATAAAAAAATCGTATTCTTCTAAATTATTGTTCCAGATAATCATTCCTAAAAAACTGCAGCTGTTGCAGAACATCTGAAACACATTTGGCTCTCTGTGGGAATTATATATACACATTTTCCAAAACTTAAGTTTTTTGTATCAGAAAAGTGCACAAAATGGGAGGATTTAGTTGTTAGGAAATACCTACTCCCTGAAATTCCAGCTTCCTGGGTGTTTGAAGTTGTTTTCCCTACACTTCATATTGTTTCCTAGAAGAAGGAGATTTAGCTGAAGATGACCCATCTGAGAAATTCCCTTCAGCCTAAGGCATTAAATCCTGAAGAGAAGGTTGATTGGAAAACAAGGAGAAAAAAAGTTTCATGTAATGAAGAATATAATGGAAGTTATGAAACATTGGTACAACCTTGTTTTAGAGTTTATTTCTTAGGAGGGAAGATTCCTTCTCATTCCTCTGCTTACACAAAATTATTTTAAATTCTGCTAAATTGTACATTCTTAAAATCACAGGAGTTATGTTAACTTCATGGAAAATTTGGTCTCTATTAAGGCTTCTGCATATCAGTATGACTTGGCAAAGCAATGAATCATGAGAGCACTGTAGAAATGAGAGTTGTCTTAATAGCTAAATCAAACTTTATTATGTGTGGATTCCAACTATGAACATCATTAAAATACAGAAATAGAAAAATGTCTATGTGGATCTAGATTGACAGAGCCAGACTTTTCCTTGAGGGCTATTCCATTTTATATTATCAGAGGAAACTGATTTTGAGATTCAAAAGCATACTATTTTCTTGCAGTTTCAGCATCTCTAAGTAGTTGAAGTAGTATGCTTTACAACACTTTATGTCAAATTTTCACCCTCTAGGGTATACCTGCATTCATGATACATAATACATCTTTATATTCTTTTAGGCGGTAGGTCCTGTCTGATAACAGTTGTTGACAAAAGAGAAAGAGTGATACAGAATGGTCTATGCTAATGGACAACAATAGCCATAAATCAATGCTCCAAAACAATTTTAAAAAATCAAATAATATTAAATAAGTCATCTGCATGGATCCTGAAAGTGTAACTGTATTCATACAAAGTGCCTTGATTGAGAACAAATGCCTCATTAATCTTAAATGCTTCAGCTAGAAAAAGTTAGTGAAGTCAGGAAGAATAATGACTGGCATTATAGAGAATGCAATGTACTGTACAGTGAGCAAAGATGTGGTCACCTAATAGCTATAATACATAAACATGGAGTACCTTTGTTATTTAGAGGACATATGATTTGGGACAGGAAAGAGACAGAAAGAAGAGCAAGTAAGAGAACAGGTAAATACACTTCAATGACTTGCTTCATAATCAGGTAGCTGTTCATAAGGCTACTAAGGAAGCTGCATGACTTTTCACAAGTCATTCTTGCATTGTTCTCCACAGCACTACAGAAACTGTTAAATGCCTAATCTGGTTAGCTGGCACTGATTTTGAGAACAGATTCTATGTTTAAATAGCTTAGCAGAATTTCTTTTTCTACAGACGAGCTTTTTCATGCTTTGTATATTACTTATTGATAATCAGGCATTGGGTTTATTTGCATTTTATGATTAGAGAAGCCCTTTATGTAATTTGTAGGATTTTTAGTTTCTTTTTCCCAAAGGCATCAGAAAAGTGGCACATAAGAGCTTTCCACATTCCAGCTCAGAAACTGCCCTATTTCATTCTACTGAAAATAATGATTTTGAATGTTCTTTTTGTAGTGGTGCCCTTCTCACTGATACAGAGTCAGCATTTCCATTAGAAACTGCTGTTTTCAGAGCCTGGTAACTGCCAAAATTAACTCAATACATGTGAGTTGGTTATACAGTGTCTTAATTTTCAGACTGATTTTTCTACCAAGCTTTAAACGCAATTGAATATTGTTAATAAAAGAAAGTATTGGACAGGAAAATCTGTCTATAATAGAAAAAATAAAACCCAAAATGCTTCTGTGGCTTTTTGTTTTCAGAAAAATAAGATCTGATGATTATTTTAAAAAAAATTTTTTTTTTTTTTTTTTTAAATCTGGATTTTCACAAACCTTCTCTAAAAAAAAAAAAAAAAAGTTGCCTTATTGGGAAAATTACTTGTAAATGCTGATGGTAACCATGTATGGACTGAGATGCAGGGAGCATTATATTTCTTTCTGATTTTGGTATTAGACTAGTAACAGGATATTTGTTGCTTGCAAAACTCAATCTTTGAAATAAAATATTTTAACAGGTTTGTAAATATGGGGTTTCTCTGATGTTGTCACAGAAACCAAATTAAAGACCATTAAACTCAGAAAATACATTTTAATGTAAGTGCTGTAGGGCTCAAACGCAAAGCCCATTTTGAACTTTCCCTTCATTGGAGTTTGCCAAGCCAACCTTTGCCACCGATATCCATGTCAAAAGGCTTGACAGCTTTGGTCACCTCCAACTGTGTGGGTATTCTCATATTACAAGGAAGGGATTCCCTGCAGGGTGAATTATGATTTCAATAAGATACAGTTTTGAATCTGGCCCTGCTTGGAGATGGCATTGGACCAGAAAACCTCCCTCAGTCTCATCCAGTCTTAATTTATCCTCAAAGACCTTATCTAATCTCTAGAGGTACTGCTGCAAAGTCATTGAGAAGGAAAACATGCTAAAAATAGCCAGTAGTAGGATATCCTGACCTGCCCAGCTGGTGCTATACTGCTTTCTTAAAGACACAGATTTTCTTCTGAAGGTACTCAGGTTTAAATCTAATATTTGCTGTCTATAATAATGGGAATAAGCCTATGTATTTTTTATCATAGTATGGATATATTAAATACACCATAATTCCCGTTTTGTTTGCTAAGCATTTAATCTTAGTGTTCATAGAATGGTTGGAAGGGACCTTAAAGATAATTTAGTCTGACACCCTGCCATGGACAATGTCTTTTACTAGACCAAGTTGCTAGGGCCACATCCAGTCTGACCGTGAACATTTCCAGGAATGTCTGGAATTTCCAGGAATAGGCAGCATGTTCCAGTGTACCACCACCCTCATAATCAAGAATTTCTTTCTTATGTCTAGGTTAGATAAAAATTTCTTTCTTATATCTAACCTAGACCTACCCGCTTTCAGTTCAGTAAGCCTTGTCTTACAATCTTTCTTGTAGCCCCCTTTAGGTACTGGAAGATGCTATAAGGTCTCCCTGAAGCGTTCTCTACTCCAGGCTGAATAACCCAAACTCTCTCAGCCTGTCTTCACAAGAGAGGTGCTCCAGCCTCCTGATCTTTTTCTTGGCCTTCCTGTGGACCACTTCAGCAGGTCAATGTCGTTCTTTTGTTGGGGTCCCATAGCTGCATGCAGAACTCTGGATGGGGTCTCTTAGAGGGGCAGAATCACCTCCACTGACGTGCTGGCCACACCATTTGTGGTGCAAGCCAGGATGTGGTTGGCTTTCTGGGTTGTGAGCCAGCTCACATTGAGCTTCCTGTCAACCAGCATCCCCAACTCTTTCTCACCAGGGCTAGTCTTGATCGATTCTCCACCCAGCCTGTATTTGTGCTTGGAATTGCCCCAGGTGTTTTCCTCTGTGCAAAAGTGGTTTCTGCTGTCTCTCTATATTTTGCTGGAAGAATGATCAGTTTTGTATTTTCAATGGCTTACTTATTAATGTTTTTAAAAAGCTAATCTCATTCTTTTTGACTCCTCTTCAAAGGGGAAAATGTAATCTTTCTGGTTCAATTGCTTGGGAACAGTTGCTCACCGTAAGGATTTTCTGGATCTGAGTGACCAATAACCACTATGACAGAAAATACTTCATATTCAGGGATCTAGTAGTCTCCATTTCATGCTTCATGAATGTGTTTTAGTTTATACACATTCTAGGGAGACAGGACACATAGTACCCACGCCTGTCAAGTGTGCGAGGTATTTTTACTCCAGTTACTTGAATGAGTATTTTGATTCTCATTTCAGTCTCAGCCTTAGTTCTCATTCATTCTCTGGATGTGGAATTCTCTCCATGTTCGCGTTTTCCATCTCGCCTCTCTTTCCTGTCCTTTTAAAAGTCTTTTTATCCCAGCCAGCTCTCTCCTGCTCTTTGCATTCTTAGAGATTGCTGTTAATAATGCTATGGATGTTGTAGTGAAGCACTACTTGCCCTTTATACTGTTGCTTTAGATTGGTATGATATGGAAGCTGCAACTGCAAGGAAATTTTTGGCTATCCTTAAACCAAGGGCAGGGCAGACAATGTTTGCAGGATTAAGTTGCTAAAATGTGGAAATTAAGTAGCTGATGATTTGTAAACTTTAAATTCCCGAAGGTGGATGTCTTGAACAGACTTGGATTCACCTGAAAGAGTAAAATGTTCATCCATAAAAGTGTGGCCACCTTCTGTTTTCAAGAACCTACTTTAAGCTTGCAGCCAAAGATCTTTCTACACGTTAAATAAATTTTAGCCTTTGGTGGATATGTCTTTCATGGAATTACTCTGCCTCCATAATCAGTGTGAACTTTAATCACTTACAATACAAATGAAGGTTGTGAGTTATACTGGTAGCCTCCAGCAGCTTTGTTAAGAATGGTGCTTCTTGTCATGAAGCACAATCTTTTACAAGATAAACATCAATTCTTCTGCAGTTTATTGTATTTTGCAAATATTTTGTCATTAAAAAAAGAAAGAAAGTATGAAGGTAATAGCATGAAGTGGGTAGTAGTGGACTTTGTATTAAAATTCAATAATTTCAAAAGCTATTTTACAAGTGAAAATTATTCCCTTGGTGTAGAAAGATTAACATATTCATTAGTGGACCATTGCTGAAAACAACGTTTTCAAATGTGTCAAAAGAAAATCCAACCCATTTCTCTTTACACAAGGATAAATAGAACACAAATATAAATAAGCTGGGAAAATGAGATAGCTAAAATGCAACAATGCCATATCCAAATGCACACGTGTGTTAATACTACTAGGAGTGTCACCTTGGACATTACAACGCAATTGAGAGAAAAGGTGGAAGACTAAGGATATCTATTTTCGGTTCAAAAGTTTCTATCTAAAAAGCCAACCTGAATGGCTTGAAGAAAACAAAATATGTTTAACAGCCATAGCCCTAGAATTTGTATCTGTTTGACTTAGCTGTGGCAGAGGTGAACATTAGATGCCTGTTTTAATTAGTTGCTTTTAAAGGAGACTAGTAAATTGATATTATTTTGACACAGCTTTTGAGCAGTTGACTCTTAAAACTCTTCTGACCACTTATTAGGAATATTTCAGGGGAAAAAGACCAAACCCAAAAATTTCCTAACCACTTTTCTTAGGTTTTTAGATACTAGTCAAAGTCAATTGGCAGGGAAAACAGTTGATGAAAAAAGGGTGGAAATACATTATTTACTGAATATTAGTGTCCTACTTGGTGCTTAAGACATTATCAAGGGGTAGTGACTTTAAATTGTTGGAGGGTTTAGATTAGATGTAAGGAAGAAATTCTTTACTTTGAGGCAGACCAGAGCAGCTGTGGATGCCCCATCCATGGAAGTGTTCAAAGCCAGGTTGGATGGAGCTCTGAGCAACCTGGTCTAGTGAAAGGTGTCCCTGCCCACTGCAGGGTAGTTGCACTACATAATCTTTAATGTTCTTTCCAGCCCAAATTATTCTATAATCAACACTTGCAATGCTTAAAATCACTAGCCAAAATGTATTGAAATTACTTGAAAATATTATTTCAGGTAAAATCACTGCTAAATGAAGCTGTGACAATAAAGCTATGACAATAACTTATTATAGGAATGATAATAATATATTACTAAAGTTGCATTTTATTTATTTTTTGGGATCACAAATTAGGAAAATTGAATGTATATTATATGCAATATATATTGCAATGTGTGCTTAGTGCCAAGCATTTGGATTTTCTTTAATATCTAGATATTATTTCTACACATAAAGGTTTAAAACCGCAGGTTATGTAGAACAGTAAGATGCACTACAAGAATTAAACTGAGGTCTGTTCTGGTCTGTTATCCTCTCTTTCACGGAAAGAAATTAATACCTGGTGAAGAATGTGTTTTGAGCAGGCATTCTGAATGCTTTCTCAATCTCTTACAATGTGGAAATAAGAAATTGTCTTAGCCAAAGGCAGAATCTTTCTATTTACTTAGGAAAAGTAACCTTTGTTGGTTTTCTTTTTCATGAACTTACACAGCTTCTTTCTCAACTAGTCTAAAATTTTAGCACCCACATCTGGCAAACAGACACATACTGTGAAGAATCTTTCTGGTTTTTGTTTGTTTCTTTTGAATCTGTTGCTACTTTCCTTCGATAGCAACTATCTTCTTATTGGAGTACCTAGTCAAGCCCTTTTCCAAGCCTTATTTTTTTTAGTAGCATCTGTCAAACATTACACAATCTTTTTACTGGCTTAACTAGCCACAGCCTGCATAGTTATCCCTTGTGCAGAAACTCTTGCAGGAGATGTTAGCTGAAGCCAAGATTTTGGCTTTTTTTTAGTGAGGCCTGTGAAGTAATGGCAATCAGAAAAGAATAAGATCTTGACAAATTGTTGAGATAACGTGGAAAACAAGAGGTAATTAGAGAAAAGTGCAAGATACTGGAGCTAGAATACAGACAAAGGATTGCAGAGCAGTGATGTCAGCCACTGCTGTAGAAGAGGTCCTGAAGATTCTTGTCCGTGTGCTACTACACAAGTCATGGCAGTGTAAGCACATCTCCCCAGATGTGGGATAAAAACTAAACATACTTTGCCTGACATCACTGAAGATCTGTTCTCATTGCATTTCAGAGGGGAGGATGTGGCCACAGTTGAAGTCAGTTAGGTGTAAAAGTTGTGGTTGTTTAACTGATTAAGGGTCTACAAATGGAAAATGTCAAAAAAATAAAGGGACACTCTGGGGTTTTTTATGTTTATCATGCATAAAGTAAAAATGAACAGGCTTAAGCAGGGAATCTTCATGTTAGTTGTAATGAAAAGCTCCCTAATTATGGCATGGATGCTGAAGAGGTGATTAGGTTGCTTATGGAAACTACATTTTACGAGGAAATTTTTGAAAATGTGTCAGGCACAATTCATTAAGAGTAACATGTATTTTATTTTACCCTGTCTTCATCCACTGATATAAGCTTAACTTCTTTTTTCATTTAACTGGATAAATGTAATTCTTTGGAGATGCTATTGTAATTTACAGGGCCTTAGTAAAGGAGAAATAGCAGTGTAAAAAGAAAGGAGAATGTGTGGTGCATGGTCATAGTTTTCAATAAAAATAACTGTTAGATGACTTAATATATATCCCTCTGCTATGGCTTGGCTGAATTCTACTGCCTTGCTGTGTCAGACAGCTTCCTGTCTCTTAGGGAATGCTATTGCTGATGAAGTAAGTATGGAAATATGGAAGTGTGAAAACTGCTTGTTGTAAGCGTTACTGTGAATATGACTTTGAGTTTTGGCAGACACTAAAAAAAATACTTTAAAGTATAAATGAGTGTGAACAGGTTTGGGTTTTGTGTAATATTTATCCATGCAACTATAATTAATATGCAGCTATGCCTGAGTAGCGACATACTCTTCCAAAAAGGTGATCCATCTTTTGGATGTACGTACCAAGGAAGCATGGTTAATTCACACTGACTTAAAGTTTTTCCTGCAGTTTCTTGAAGTGATTGAAGCAGAGAAGTGAGATTAGGGTTGCTGGTTGCAAAAATGTTTTCTTGAAAGCAAGGGGAAACATCAGTCTAGAAACAGTGAATATGATATGTATTGTTACGAAAAAAAATGCATCATCTCCACAAATAAGTGGAAAGATTAAATGAACCTTAGTGTATAAAGCCTGCGAATTATATGGAGATGTCTTACTTCATACAGATACTGGAAGAGAGAAAACTCTCTTATAATTCTAGAATGATACGGAGATTTTTTAAGGAGATGAGCAATTTAAAATGGTCTAAGATTTAATTTAGATATGTATAAAATAATATGCTTATGAAATTATTACGTAATGCAAATACAAATGACAAAATTACTTGTTTAAAGGATTTGCAAATGAATAATGAATCAGAGATTGGATACCTTCTAAGGTGATGCTTGATAATGAAATACATTCTTCTGATTTTTATGTGTAGGCTGACAGCAGGCATACGGGGGTGCACAGACACTCTCTTTTTCTGTGAGAACAGAGCATCACAGAATCATAGAAGAGTTTGTGTTGGAACGGACCTTTAAAGGTCATCTAGTCCAAATTCCCTGCCATGAGCAGGGACATTCCCAAATAGATCAGTTTGCTCAGAGCCCTGTATGACCTGACCTGGAATGTTTCCAAGGATGGGGCATCCACCACCTCTCCGGGCAATCTGATCCAGTGTTTCACCACCCTTACTGTCAAAAACTTTTTCCTTACATCTCATCTATATTTAAAACCATTTCTCCTTCTAAAATGTTTTTCCCCATTTTTTTTATAAGCCCCTTTTAAGTATTGAAAGGGCACAATGAGGTGTCCCCAAAGCCTTCTCTACTTTTCTTCAGGCTGAACAACTCTCTCAGCCTGTCTTCCTAGGAGAGGTGCTTTTGGAGCGCTGGACTAGCTCAACAGGCCTATGTCCTTCATGGATAATAACATGGGTAATAATTACTAGTGTCCATGTGATTTCACTGCCATCGATGACACGTATACATTTATTAGGAATATTAGTCTTTGTAAATGCCAGGTCCTCTGAGTTTTCGTTAGTTGTAGTATGTTGAAACAGAAGTTAAACTAATAGCCGTGTTGCCTGGATATAGGACAATATATTGTAATGCAGACATGATGAACAAAATAGTTAATGGGTTTTAAACCTGTGTTTCTACCCACACAGGTTTGTTATGAACACTGGTGAAATTTTCTAGTTCTTAAGGGCCTAATTTGTTATAGCCTGTGTCCAGCAGACAGTGAACAAGTACCCATCATCACTTTCTGCTCACCAAAGATATGTTTAGATTTTTTTTTGGAGGAGACAATATTTGGTTCCTGCTGCATAAGGGTAATCTTTTTATAGCGTGTAATGAGGATATTTAAAACCACCTTCTCTTTTGTCTGGGCTGCTCTCCTCCCTTTAATTTTCCTTCATTTTCTATATTTTTTTCTTTTTTTCTATTTTTTAACCTAATTTCAAAGCTCCGTACTTAGTACGTAAAGATTATGACTTCTGTCTCTTCCTGTGCTATTTTAGCTTAATTTATTGTAAAATTTCCTTAGGGCCTTGGATTCTCAGTCTAGTTGCATTAGTAAGTTACACAGCAGATGATCTAATGAAAGTTTTTCTTAAAAGTGAAAATACCTATTAGAAGCAGGAAAATGTCATCATTTTTCAAATAACAAATTTCAGAGTAAGGTGACCTAAGAACTTCAAAGCTCATAAAATAAGAGCAAATGCACTTTTTATTTTGCAAAGCAGAGAGTCAGTCAGTTGAAGTATTTTTGTGGCTAATATTAAGAAAGTGGTCAGATTAAAAAGAATTTATGAGGGATCCCCTGAACTTTTACGTTTGAAAATGGAGAATGAAGCTTTTTCCCTGCAAAGATTTCTGATGAGTCAAACTCAGTCTCTTTTTCCCCAGTCTGCAGATATTGTTCTATGTCTAAATTGTAAAGGTTCATGCTTTGCAGAACTGCTGTGTTGGTTTAAGACAATCCTTAGAGAGGTGAACGCTCTAAAATGGGTTACCGCCTCTTAGTTTCAGCCAATCCCTTTCCACCCATAAGGAATGAATGTGAGTAGAGACAAGTGAAAAAATAAGTTTATTAACAAGCAAAACAACAAGCGAAAAAAAACCCCAGTAAATAATCACTAGATACAAAATCGCTAAATCTCATGAACCCCGGGAAACAAAGGGAGACCCAAAGTCATGGAAATAGCATTTCCAAGATGGTCCCCGCCACGGGTGGTCACATGGCTTGAAAGACAGAGGGAAAATGGCATCAGCTCCCTACCCCATGGTCCAGTCGACCATGCTGTGCAGGAGGCAAAGGGAATAAAAGATGGTGGACAGAAAGCACCTTCCTGGGAAAGCAGGATCTTACGGAGCCACTCCTGTGGCAGGTAAGTGCTGGTGCATGGGGGTCAGCGCTGCCACCCACTGCCTCCTGCTGCTGCCTGCTGGGCTCTGCTGCTGTTGGTGCTGGTGTCCACCGCCCTGCACAAGTGTTGGGAGCAGGGGAAGAACCAGTCTGTCAGATGTGGGGTGACCTGGCCCCTGGGACAGGTTTACAGAGATCTCTCTAAACAGTTTTTAATACAAAATGCTGTTTTTTCTGAGTGGCTACTGTTGCAAGCCCAGAAAAAAAAAAATTCAACAAACCAAAACCAACCCTGGGAAGCAACCTCCACAGAAGAGAAGCCTCTGCCTTCAGCAAAGGCTGCTGGCAGAGGGAGCTCCCTGCTTCCTGGCTCCAACTTTAAATGGGACCTTGGCAATGCCCTCCCCCCTATTTCCATTTTCTGGCTGCAGGGTCTGAAAGAGACAGTAACAAATTCTGGGCACAGAGACATCTGGAATACAGTAACACTTTGTGTTACCCTGACTACTGCAAATTTGGGGATCAGATTTACAGGAAGTCCTGCATGGCTCCTTTTTAAGGAGACTGTGCTATTTGCCTCTCCCAAAATGGCTGTTACATTTTAAGTATAATTTTCTATACTGCTTGGGTCATTCGTTACTCTCACATAGTCATGGAGATGTATGCCCATTCATTTTTACTGTATTTGCATCGCTAATTGTCATATATAAAATCAACATATTGGACCCAGTCTTTTAGTATCTCACTATAACAGTGACCAAGCTGTGTTTATAAAGATAGATAACACTGGGAACAACAGATAACATTGGGGGTGACAAAATCACTCAAAGAAAAAGCTGAAGAAACATGTTTTCCCCTCTGCTGGTTTGTAAGCAAGATTCTAAGGTGGATCAGATTGAAGATCATGAAGTACAGTAAGGTAACTCTGTGGTCATGCTAATGTGGTTTTCAGAATCACAGGTAATGTTAAGGATCTGCATACAGTTTTGTGATGTGTTTTTTACATGTAAGCACTTACCTTTCAGAACTGAATGCCAATTAGAATAAAATTTTCCATGACTGTAGTGGTACTTTACTGGAAGCAGTATAGTTCTGAGCCTTTGGGTTCCCTGATTTAATAGTCAATGTTTACTTTTAGGAAGGGAAATGTAATCTGGAAAGTATTAGGTCCCATCCTAAGGTTCTTGTGGATAGAATAACAAACCTCAATTCTCTTCTTTAAAACTCTTCAATAATATTTAAAGTATTTAAAAAGGTGCTCCATCAGAGGATGTTCTGTTCCCCGTGGTTTTGGTTGGTAAGGCAAAATTAGTGTTCTTAAATAGCAAAGAAAATCCAAGTGTACAAGAAAGCATTTTTTGTATGGTTAGGAAAGCTGTTTTTCATAGGAAATGTAACAGTGCATTCAGTTAAATTTCTGCAGACATTTGTAGTCTTCGTCATTGAAATTTCTAAGATAAGATCAGACTGAAGTATAACATAAAGTTCTTTGGGGTTTCGCCTTATTTCTGCTTTTGTTTGGTCTGTTTGTTTGTCCTGCAAGGGCAACTTAAATATAGGAGTTCAAAAGACATGGTCTTGTATAGGTATACAGTCACAGAATATCTTGACTCTATTTTGTAGAGAAAAATAAGGAGGAAGAAAAATAGCTAATGTTGGAAATAATTTCTCATCAGCTCCTCTCAAGGGACAAGAGAAAAAAAAAGAAAAAAGGGAAAGAATAGATTCAGAAATGGAGGACACTGAAGGAGTGAAGGGTTGGAAAGAAGAAAAGACTGTATCTGTCCAAAAGCTCAGTTTTAAGTAGAGGTAGGAAAAACTGTGAGTTTTGGTGTATTATCTGGGAATCACCGAACACCTTGCTGAGTGTCCTGAAAGAGATGGAGTAGTACTGAAGATCGAAGTAGTGAAGGTAAAAAGAAAAAAAAAAAGTGCAGGAAAAACAAAAAGCAAAAAAATAATTTGAGCGGTATGAATAGCTCATGGTTCAGTTTCTCAGTAACTTGTATTAAACTAATTATATGCCACAGTATTTCGTTTTACCTTTGTAAAATGTATGGCAGTTTCTAGCCTTTCTATGGCAGTACTGATTAAAAGTGTTGAAGATTTTTTGGTTTTTTGGTGTTGATTTGTTTGGTTTTGTTTTTTTTTTACTGCGCTTCAAAGTGATTCTATCACTTTGTCTGTAAGTGATACTCAAATATCTTTTTTCTTTAGGTTGTATGAGTTGTTTCTCTTTTTGTTACTGTATCCTTTTCTTCCCCTGTAAGGAAATGCTGTTACAAGTGGCAGTTTGTAACCCAGTACTTAATTGCATTAACAATTTGCTTATCCTCAAGATCAGATGAATAAAACTGATTTGTAAACCATCATTAAAGCTCACTTTTTTCTACTTTGTTTTTTTTTTCTTTAGGAATGTTGTCTCTGCAATTTGAGAGGTGGTGCATTAAAGGAAACTACTGACAAAAAGTAAGTAATATATTCTTCAGGACTGTATGTTCTTATTTTAGACTTTATTCCCAGTCCATTCCCATGTGCAAAGCATTTGTAAACCTAATTACGTGACAGAGTCCCTTTAAACTGAATCATTGCAGAGTTAAAATTACTTCTATTGAAATGTAGCACTGGCATTTTGTTAAATAGTTAGATACTAAAATGTACATTTGTTTTAGTATTTGCACACACTTGCTTGTTTGAAATTTTAATCTGCTGGCCTTTGTGCAAAGAGAGTAAATGAGAGCTCATTTATCATTGTTTGCATGGGCAAGTCTTATCAAACAGCAAAGTATATTTTCTTCTCTGCTCCTGAAAATTACAATACAATACCTTTGAACTTCTAAACCCAGTATTTTCAATGAATTAATTTTAATCATATTGAAATAATTTTCAATTCTGAAGTTTGGGGTTTTTTTTCAAATGCACTTCTATCACACAGTGTCAAAAATAGTCTTGTTGCTGACATCATGCTATTAACAGCATCAGGATTTTTCTCTGTATCAGGGTGACAGAACGCTGTAGTAAGTAACCTCAACAGCTAAAGTGGAAAATGCAGCTTAATATTTTTTCAAGCCCAATAGTCGAATAGTCTTTATGCAATTTGAATATTTTGAATAAATTTATAATTAATTAGCTTATCTTAGTAGCTTAGCAATATCATGTAGATCTCTTTCTTTCATGTTTTGGAATGCAGGGGTTAAGACATAATCTAGGTACAACGTTCTTTTTCACTAACCAGGAAAGAATTTTATTTATCAGTGATTTGCAATTGATTTCATGACTGTTGTAAATTGCTCAGTTAGGAGAAAGCTTTTTGTTTAACTCCAGCCATATCTTACCTTCAGAAAACATTATTATTGTAGCCATTTTAATGGAGATTTTTGCCAGTACATGAAAATTCTCAGCTGATTTTTAGTTCTGTTTTAAATTTCCTTAGATTTGCTACTTTCTTTACTCACTAAATAAAAAGAGAATGACAAAAATATTATCTCAGTAGAATTTATTGTGCCCTTTTGATATTTGCTGTTAGTAGCTTACATGTTGCATCTTTAAAAACATGTATATCTTTTTTTGTACATCAGTGTAATTTTTTTTCAAATGTCTCATAAGATGTATTAGTACAAAAATCCACAGAGGTTTGCATAAAGTCAATTTTCTTGTATAATTATATATAAGGCTTTTGGGTTTACATTCTATCACTCTGTAGGTTAGTGTAACAGATTTATGAAATGGGATTTCTCTAAAAGCATTTGGGCTCTGGTTTTCATGTTACCATAACACCTTATAGTTGTTACACATTGTGGAGTTTTTAATCTATCTTTCAGCATTAGCTACCATTTCAAAATTTTGAGTTTTCAGAAAAGTATGTTACACTCATATCTTTTTTCTCCAACAGCTGTAAAATCTAACAAGTGCATTCTCTTTGCTCCTTCTTTACTCTGTACATACTAATTAGAGATACATGAAGAGCATGAAGTACATTTAAAAGCTAATGGATCAAACTGGTCTGTGTGCATGCAGTAAGCAGTTTGCCATATACGAAAGCTGAGATTCCTTCTTTCAGCAGAGCACAGCAACTGTTTTGAGTCTGTTAGGTTGAGAGATGTCTGAGTATAAATGTTTCGTTGACGATTGATGGAAGAGGCATTTTATTTATAGCATTTCTGTCTCATAAAGCTTAGATGGTAAGACTGTGGTTTAGCAGGTGGGCAGGTCATAATGAAAAGAAAAAGACTGTTACAAAAATTTTTTTAAAGTCTCAAAACAAGACTCCTTTCTGTAAGTTAAAATATGAACAAACTGTCACCATAATAAAAGGATGGATCTGCAAGCTTTATCTTGTTTTTATTTGGGCTGAATTGTATAGCTTGCTAATTGATATGTCATTTTTATGTACAGCTCTTACTTCACACTTTGACCAATACAGCTTTAAAGTCACATGACAGCAGTTTGTGTGGTTGTTGTGTGTCGTATTATACTTTTGCAGATGTTTTTGTCAAAGATGACTTACTGAAATATTGCTGCTCTAGTGCAGGAAAGAGGAATTATTTCTGTTTTCTGCATCACCCTCCATCTCCTTCAGCTTCAGCCCACATTCCTGTTAATCTGCTAAGACGCTCATGTAATGTGTGTCTCTTTCAAAGGTACAGAAAGTGGAGTGAGACAAGCATTCAGAGCTTACAGAAATAGAGCAAATGGGATAATGAAAACAGATGTACAGGGAAGTGACAGGGAATAAGGCAAATATGAGTCGAAGAACGGTAATGTTTTCCTTTTCAGATTTACTACTTGTCTACCCCAAAAAGATTTTAGAAGTAGCCTCAGAAGGCTGCTCTTTGTTAATAAAAGTATAATTAGCTTCTCTTTTACTTCATGAAATACACAATTTCAACATTAATTTCAGACTTCTTAAATTTTCTTTTAGCTTTTCTTTTTTTGAGATTCATGTATCGAAACAGGATTTGGAGTGCTTTCTGATGGATATGGGAAGCATGTAGTATCATCTGACAAACCTGAAGACTTCACTGAAGTCTTAAATGTGACACTGGTCCTAGGCACTTGCAGGTGCTTTTTCTACTAAAGGAGATCCAGTTCATGTTTGGCACTGCACTGGTGGCTTGATCACTGTGCTGCTTGTATGCTAATTGTGTCTGTAGGCAGAAGGTGTTGGGAGCATTTGCATTTCATTTTGCATTTTCATAGATACGTGATTGATCATAATCATGTATGTTGCATTAAGAATAGTTTCTCAGGTCTGAGTAATGTTGATAATAAGTAATAAATGCTGTAGACGATAAATTACACAAGAACCAAATACTGGTGGTGATTACATATGTACCTGAATATCTACAAGAACTTCTTACTTAAATAAAAAGTAAAACATACTTTAAAATTGTTGCAAGAAAACCTCAGTGTGAAATTTTATTTACACAAAGTGGTAGTGTTACAAGGTTTGTTGAAATGTTTTAAAGAAGCTTAAGAAAGCCTAATAAGAAAGTAACTACAGATGGGTGCCTTTAAGAAAACCAATCCAAACCAAAAGCAAAAGCCAAACACACAGCAAGCAACAACTTAAGCACTTGTATTTCTATGGGTTTTTTTGGTGGTATTTTTGACTTGCCACTTTTCACAGGTGGGCACATGTAATATGTGCAATTGCCATCCCAGAAGTCAGATTTGGTAATGTCACAGACCGTACTCCGATAGACACTAGCAGAATACCTTTGCAAAGATTAAAATTGGTGAGTAGTATATTAATATATGCTCCATATATGTGTTGCTATTAAGGTGTTCCAATATTTGAAATGTATTAAAGATCTGAATTGTGATGGTTATTGCCAGGTAAAGAGCAGTAAGTTATGTTTAAGGTAAGAATGAAATAACCAGGGTTTTACCAAGATGGGCCTTTTGAAACATAATGACAGTTATAGTAGTAACAGTGTTTGGTATTCTATAAAATGTAATTCAGACCTGTTCTTCCCCAGAACAAGAATAACAAACTTGACCAGTGTCAACTGTGAAAGCTTTATTTTTGGAGCTGTATTGGTGATTACACCCAAACAGACTAGGAATACTACGCAGTACATATTTGTGAAGTCTTTTTATTATTTTTAGCTCAACTAATTATGAAGGTAAAATGATGCATGATCTGTTTGTTACATGGTATCTCTGCCATTAGGGTATTGAAAAATATGCATAAAACAAATCACACATTAAAAAGCGTCATTCAAGAACACTGATGTACTCAAGAAGAGGATATGCACAAGTGCAAAATGCATTTTTTTGCTATGTTATATGGTAATTACTTAATCTGTCAGTGTGTCCATGACTGTGATGTTGTCAGATAGAAAGAAAGTGACTAGTGGCCCATTCAAAGTTTCAGAGAAAGTGTAAGTTTTCTGGATCACCCCACACTGTTTCCAGTGGTCTTCTTGGTCTGCCTTAACTTGTACTCACTCATTTTGCACTATTAATACTTTCATTCTATTTAAACTTTAATTTAATTTTATTCCATTCATTATTTTTGTCTTTTGTAGCTGTATGTCTAAATGTGGAAATGCAGCTTGGATAAGATAAGATAGATAGCCTGTCCTTCAAGTGGTAATCTGTTTTGAATTTTTGTTCAGAATTTTTTAAAAAATCGGTTTTCACTTTTGCGTTTAAAAATAATTTTGGAAGACGTATCTAAGGAGTGTATATATAACATAAAAATATAAGGTGACTTGGAAATGGTAAATTCAAGGATTGAAAATACAGAAATATGGAAGCATTGTTGTAAATGACCTCTAAGATCATCAAGTCCAACCTTTAACTGAATAACACCAAGCCCACTGGGTGAACCTTATCTCGACGTGCCATATCTGCTCATTTTCTGAACACTTCCAGGCATGGTAACACCATCCAACTTCCCTGGGGAGGCTGTTCCAATGCTTAACCACCCTTTCAGTGAAGAAGTTTCTCCTGCTATCAAACCCAAACTCCTCTGGGACAGTTTGGGGCCGTTATGTCTTGTCCTACTGCTTTTTACTTGGCAGAAGAGACTACCACACCTTCATTTCAGGCAGTTGTAGAAAGTGAGAAGGTCCCCCCTGAACCTTCTTTTCTCCAGGCTAAACAACCTCAGCTCCCTCAACCACTCCTCATAGGGCTTGTGCTCCAGACGTCCCCAGCTTCACTGCCCCTCTCTGGACATGCTCCAGCACCTGCATGTCCTTTTTGGAGCTCAGGTTTCAAGGTTTGGCCTCAGCAGTTTCAAGGATGGGGGGACAATCCCTGGCCTGGTCCTTCTGGTCACACTCTTACTGGTACAGGCCAGGATGCCATTGGACTTTTTGGCCACCTGGCCAGGGCATGGGCAGGACTCAGTACTCAGCCTTTGAGAACCCCTCTGGCCTTGGCCCATGATCCAGCCTGTCCAGATCCCTCTGCAGAGCCTTCCTGCCCTCCAGCAGATCAACACTCCCACCCAGCTTGGTGTCATCTGCAAACTGACTGAGGGTGCACTTGATCGCCTTGGCCAGATCATTGATAAAGATATTAAAGAGAAGGGGTCCTGATTCTTGGGTACCACCATTGATGACCAGCCACCAATTGGACTTAAATTCATTCATTCATTCATTCATTCATTCATTCGTTCATTCATTCATTCATTCATCAGATGTTGAAATGTGTTCTCTGGACTGTCCATGACTTGAAACACTCTAAGACTAACAGAAGCCTTTTGGAGAAGGCTTGAATTAATTTTAAATTATTGATTATAAAGGTGTGGAGCCAACATTTCTGGAATTACATGATTTACAATCCTAGGTTATTTCTGCTGACTATGAAGCAATTATATTAATCAGTTATGAATAGTTGAGGGATTTTTAGATTTTAGATTTTGTTCTATTTTTTCCTTCAGTGGCTTTTAGTCCTTAGTGCTTTTTCAGTTCTTAATGCCTCCTTCAATATAAAATGACATTGAACCACTACATATTGTATAAAGCTGTATGTAAGCCTATGGTGTCCTGCAAATATATGAATGTTTAGAAATACAGTATTTGCCTTCCTTAACACTGTTTTTTAAGGAAGGAGTTTGTATATTTGTGTGGAATGAGTGTTGTGAAGAAGGAACTCAGCTGAATACAATAAAAATAAGAGGCAAGATACTTTATAACAGTCATAAATGTAGTAGTGCTGCAGGTAGAAGACAGCCTTTCTGTGAGGGAGGGAAGCACCAGAATCCTGGTTGGCTTATTAAACCTTACTATTCCAAGATTTAGTTTCTGACATTAAATTTATAATGAAATAGCTAGATTTGTATTAATTTAAGGGAAGTAGGCAGTTTGACCATTTCAAAAGGCTCTGTAATGATGTAATGCCAACAGACCAATAAAATGTTGCTTCTTGGTAAAGGAGCAGAAAACATCTGCCCTAAAACCACCAGCAGGCTGTCTGCTTTTAAATTTGGCTTTTGTTGCGAGTGAGTTACTCCGTCTGATGATTTTATTCTGCTCTATTTCACAGTGCATATCCTAGCTAAACTAAGTTTCCTGAATGATATTATAGGATATTATTATGTATTTTAAAAATTAAAATAAATGTGTATACTGCATATACATAGAATTCCATGGATACTTTTATTTTCTCTAAAACACTGCATATCAGTAATGTATGTATATTCCTGTAACATATTCCTGTAACGTATTCCTGTAACGTATTTCTTTTGTTTCCTGAAACATGGGGCTCCTACTTTTCTAAAGAGTTTGCTACCAATAGCCTTTTGTGTGTGTTCTAGCCTTGTGTGTTTGCCACATAATTCTCAATTCAAATATGATCTTTAAGTTAGTCTTCACTTCCTGACTATTGATGCTACAGAATAACAAGCTCTCATAGCCACTGGCACTGGATATTTTTCCTGAGGGGAATCCCAGGGATTATATGCAAATTTATTCTTTCTCTAGGAATTCCTGCCTCTTCTTGCCTCTGCTTGACCCCACTTCCATCCTTACCTTTCATTCCTTTCCAATACCGTTTGCTCTATACTTCAGAGTAGGCAGTTGATACCATCTACCTTGCTGTTAATTTCTGTAAAAGCATACTGAATGTTCCACACCTAGGAATATGTGAGCAATTGATTCAGGTCACTTTTGCCCTTTGAAATTGTAGGGACTGTTAATGCTGCTCTTCAGCAGCCAATTCCAGCTTCCCAGCTATCCTTTTTGATAGATTAAGGACACCTTTGTTCATCAATCTCCATCATTCAAGCCAGAGTGTTACCAGGGCAAAGGCAAGCTTTGTACATAATTTCTTGATATTGGGCCTTCATAAGCAATAATTTCTAAAAAAAATTATTTTTAAACCTATCTTTATAATCTTTTTTGTGATAAAGCATGAGGTATCTAATAAATAAATGTGGGCTCCCCTACTATGCCACCTTTCCTTTACAAAATTTAGAATGTGTTTTGTTAATTTTTTTTAAATAAGCAAAACACAATGAAAAAAATTATAAAGGAATAGATTATGTTCTGGCATGCAGCCATGCGAAAATGAGATATTACACTGTAGGAGCAAATGATTCTAGTTGTTTTAAACATTTTCTATCTCTGTCCTCCCTCTTCCTCCCCCGAAATAGTAAGAAACCCAAATAAGCAGAATATCTACTGTTTTCAGAGATCTGTTGAGGAGGAGCTGACATTTTCTTTAATGTAGCATCTACAAAGAAATAGGAAAGGAAATAAAAAGCCAATGTTTTTTTTTTTTACAAATGAAAAAACATCTGTGCAGACATGAACATATTGGTAGGCTGTTTTTTATTGCTTAGCTAGTAGTGTAGTGATTGCTGCTAAATAGCTTCAATTCACTAGAAATTTTGGGTTGAAATCAGTGTGTTTCCTGTCAGTGTTTCCACTATTAAATATTCAAGATATACTCATTTCTTCCAGAATAAAAGTCAGTATTTGTATCATACTAATAGTAGTTAATAGCTTTAAAATTATTTTGTTCAACTGTTTCATGTTTGCAAATTATGGGGTTGTTATAGTGTGCCAACATGTTTTCGTATTTCTCTAGTTCTTTCAGTAGGTTATGTGTCATGTACCATCATTGTTAAAACTTACATGACAGTGAAATTTAAATTAAAAATTAAAACTTTTTAAAATTTTTCCTTAATACAAGCGGATAAAATAAATAGAAGATTTGTCTGCTGTGTTTTTTGTAGGGGAAGAAAAGAATGTGATACACTCTGGTGAAATCACTTCTATTTTAGGGGTGTAAACCCATGATATTGTTGGACTTAGCTGACTTTCCATGTGAACACAAAAGACTTCCTAGGCAACCTCAGTGTGGAGACCATGCCACTGAGATGCTATAATCTGTAGTTTCTCCACGTTATATCTGTGATTATACCTTTTCTCTTCTTTTATATTTTTTTTCCAAATATATGTGAATGCAGAAATGAGATTGTCCTGGTCTCCTTTTGTCAGTCGGGCTTCTCTCTTCATTCTATGATGGTCACATCCATCAGACACTTTGAGTTCAAATAGCCACATGAAATGACAATTTGTAATTACCAAGCTAGGAAATAAATACATTGAATATGTACATTTAAGTACAGGTTCTAAAATGAAATGGCTGAAGGGATATACCTTACCATATCACACATTATAAACCAGTATTTTGCATAAACTGCAGTATGCTAGCTGTTTTGTGGGCACATAGTTCAGCTGGTTTCTGTTCCAGTGGTCTCCATGTTTAACAGCAGACGTGAGCTACTGTGGAAAGGGAAATACACAAATACTCACTTAAGTACTTTTAATCACAGTGAAAATGTTAGGAGCAGATAAAAGAGAGGAAAAGTTGCTGAGAAGTGATGGGATGCAGGGGCACAACATAAAATTTGTCTAAATGTAAATGCAGAGTTTTAGCTGATGATAAATTGGAAGAAGTATGTAATTTGTAGAAGAATTCATGCTGTGAATGAGTGTGGTGTCAGCTTCCATCCCAATGCTGTTAAACAGTATCTAACAGTTTACCCAAAGCAGACAAAGCTTAGATTTCTAGCTGAGTTTAGCTTTATTTATTTTATTTTTGCCTTGTTGCATTTGTCTTTAAGTCTCCAAGAGAAGCCTGCTGTATGCTTATGCTTTTAAAATTCCATTTTCCTTGACTATTTATATGTATGGGGCTTTGGGTCATAGAAAACAAACTGGATTTCTTTGTGTGTCAAAGTCAATGATAAAGCTCAGTTTTGCTTTGGGAAGGGAAAAGCTTTTCCCCAAGTACCTAGATAGTCTGTGTTTTCAAAAGAGTGTTAATTACCCAGCTCTAATTATAAATATGAATTATATCTGCATGCAAAAGTCTCTGGAGATGAAAAATTCAGACTGACCTCTCAAATATCAAATCAGCCTTTGAAAGAAAGTGCTCTCTTGTCTGTTTTTCTATTTTAATAAAACGTAAAACTTAAAACATAAAACATAAAACTAGAATTAAATAAAAGCCCTTGCTAGTATATGGCCAAGGAATTCAAGCCAACCGGAATATTCAGCCTAGTGTCATTCACCCTTGCCAGGCACGTGACTTACAATAAATGTAGACCTTATAAATGAGAGTGTTTAAATATTTCATCTGTTACAACAGAAATATTTAAATAGAATCATTAGCATCTGTTCCTAGACCTATGTATTTTGAGATGTCAACTCTAAAATCATGTTTTCAATAGAATATATATCAACTTGATAGTGAAATACATTATCTCCTTTTTGGTATTTTTTATGTTTTATAATGCTTGAGTATTGGATTGACTTTGTCCTTATAGGCAGTCACTCCAATGCTGTACTGAAACATGCACATACAATGCCTTTGTTTCTCTATCTTTAGAGTTTCCTATTATTTTTATATTTGAAATACTATTTCTCCAACAAAATAGAGGTAGAAAATGAGTTTTGGAATAGCTGAAGTTGCCCTCGAGCTTTTGATGACCTCAGATTTGTATTTGACAAGTGAACCAAGTATAACCACAAGTGTACTCTGAGTGAAGAACATTATTTTGAAAAGAAATCTACAGTGTGATGATGACTGATCTACAAGCCTTTCAGTATCTGGCTGAAGCCATAAAGGTTTTTTAGAAGGCTGTACACTTTAAAATTTGCACCTGAAGGCAAATAATAGGAGCTTGAAAGCCAAAGATTATAGTATTGAAAGGTACATCAATTCTAAAAATGCAGAGGTTTCTCAGTGGTATGGCACTGAAGAATGGAATCAAAGCAAAAATTTGTATGAGCTTTTAAAAGAACAGGCACATATTCTCCTGTCTGTCATTCTGTTTTAATGATTAAAAAGGATTAAAGACATTTGAGGACACTGCTCATCTTCTCTGTTCTAATGTGTAATGAAATTAATTTGTTAAACTACAGTGAGGTAGTAGAACTATTGCAGCTGTGTTTGTGAAAAAGTAAAGAAGCACTTGCAGTGATGTATACCAGTGTTGCTATGCATTTCTGGTAATACAAAGAAGTATAGACTACTTTCAGTGTTTCCAAAAATACTGCTGGAAGGGCCATTGAGTAGAATCATTATGCCATACATACAATCACACATTAACTAGATCATTGCACACATTCACAGGCAGTGGGACCAAAATAGACAGAAATCTTGAGCCAGATTTTAAGATATTTGCAAATTGTTTTGTAACTGTTAATAGCTTTTAGTAGTATACTTGATTTTAAAATGTGTTAAACTAAAAATAAAGCAATAGTTGCTTACTGCAATATATAATTTATTAAAAATGTAGTGACTCATTGCCATCATGTACAAAATAGAATTTACTGTATATGCTTTAATCACAGTGTTCATAAGATTTTTTAATAAGTATATTAAAAGAATATAGTTTGCTGTCTGTATAGTACTTACTGTCAGAATAATTTGCTACAATGTGCAGATCCTATTGCAAACTGTCAAATTTGTATCTTGCAGTGGTACGGTACTATCAAGTGTTATGAAAGATATGGCAAATGTTATAAATGCATGACTATAAATAATGTCTGAAGACATGAACAGAAAGAGACATAAACATGTCTGCTGATGTAAGTGTAGTAACTGTCAACGATTAAATGTGTCCAGTGTCTGCAGAATTTAGAAATCCTAGAGAAAGAAAACTGGCACCAGGTTTGTATCTGTAAGAAAAGAATTTGCAGGCACCATAATCCAGGAGAAGTTATCTCTGATTATTACATGCACAAATTATGTGCATGGTTTTTGTTTCTATAGTGATTGAATACATATGGTATTTTTAAATGTAAAGTTAAAACTGAAAAATTCTTCCTTAATTTTGTATCACATCTCTGTCAGGCTAGGGACGGTCCCAAATACCAATACAGGCTGATGTATGAATAGGTTGAGAGCAGCCCTGTGGAGAATGACTTGGGAGTACAGGGGATAAAAAACTGTACACAGGCCATCAACGTGCACTTAAAACCCAAAAAGCCAACAAGCCAAGTGCATCCTAGGCTGCATGAAATTCAGCATGGCCAGCAGGTCAAGAGAGGGGATTTTGTCCCTCTACTCCACTATCATGAGAGTACTCCCAGCTGGAGTTACCATCCAGCTCTGGGGTTCCCAGCCAAGAAAAAACAACCTGTTAAAGTGGGTCCAAGACAAAAATGATCAAAGGGGTGGAGCACCAGGCTAAGAAGGCGGAAGCTTTTCAGCCTGCAGAAGCGAAAGCTCTGAAGAAAACTTACTGAGGCCTTTAATATTTAAAAGGAACTTCTAAGAAAGACAGGGAAAGATTTTCTTACCAGGACCTGCAGTGATGGAACAACTAGCAAGTGTTTTATACTGAAAGAAGGTAGATTTAGATGGGATACAAGGAAGACCTTTTTTCTTACAATGAAAGTGGTATAATGCTGGGACAGGCTGCCCACAGAACTTGTGGTTGCCTCATCACTGGAAATGTTCCAGGTCACGTTCTATGGGGCTTTGAGCAACCTGATCCTGTGGCAGTGGGGCTTGAAACTTGATGATCTTTAAAGATCTCTTCCAACCCAAACTGCTGAAGGATTCTGGAGGACATGAAACAGTGGGGGCTGCAAAGGAATAAAACTGTGATGAGGTGATCACCCACTGATGTGTCTCAGGAACTGCTGGGGTTTTTTAAATGTGTATAATGTTTATATAGTCAGTAGCACAGCAAAATTTATTCAAAACTGCTTTAGACTTACATAAAATAAAAAGGTAAATTTCCAGAAGATTGACTAATACAACTTTATGGTGTCATAAATCCAATTGGTAATAATTTCAGTGATGCTCTAGTTAAAAATACCTTATCCTGGACACAAAGGTGATGCAAGATTATGGGAAAAAAAATTCTGTTATAAACATACCTTTAAAAAAGTGTGCAATACTCCCTTTCCTACAGACAGTGGACACTTTACCTGACTGCCATGACTTTTCAGATATGATGGAGAGTGTCTTAGCAACTACATCAGCCAATTTCATCAGGAAACTGGGGTGCATCTCACTGGATCCCATGGACTTGTTCAGGTTCCCCAGGTGGTCTTAAACCTGATCTGCTCTTACATTGGGAATGACTTCAATTCCCCAGTTCCTGTCTTGAGGTTCAGGGACTTCAGAGATGTGGGAAAAGTGATTATTAATGAACACCAAAGCAAACTACATTATCGAGTACCTCTCATTTTCTTTAATCTTCCATTTCTGACCAACATGCCTATAGAAGCCATTTTTACTATTCTTTGTATCCCTTGCCAAATTCAGCTCCAATTGTACCTCAGCTTGCCCAATCCTGTTGCTACACAACCAGACCACTTCTCTTTTCTTCCCAGGATCCCTGTCCCTGATTCCATGTCCTGTGGTTTTCCTTCTTGTGTTTTACTTTGTCCAGGAGGTCTTTACTGAGCCATGCTGGTCTCCTGCCTTCCTTGCCTGAATGCTCACTGGTGGAACTTGAGAGATCTTGAGCTCTAAGAAAAATGTGCTTAGAGATTTGACAGTTCAATTCTGCTCCTTTTTCCCTGAGTGCAGTTTTCCAGAGGGTCCCATCCACTAATTCCTTAAATAACTAAAAGTTCCGGCTCCTAAAATTCAGGGTACTGACTTTAACCTTTCTTTGGCCCATAAGGCTTGAGATCGTGAATTCCACCGGGGCACGATCACTTCAGCCCAGGCTGCTGCTGATCCTGACCTCGCCAGTTAATCTGTGTCAGGAAGCAACAGGTGCAGTAACGCTTCTCTGACACCTGGGTTAAGAAATTGTCCTTGAGGCTGTCCAGGAGTCTCCTGGAGTGCTTACATCTTGCCGAGCTGCTTTTCCAGCAGATGTCAGGGTGACTGTCCTGACAAGTCCCTGCAGCTGGGTCAGAACCTGCCAGAGTGATGCTTCCTGCAGGTGAAGTAAGAAGGTTTTGTCAAGAGGCTCCCCTCAGTTGGGTGGCTGGTAATAAACGCAAACCATGAGGTTTCCTTTGTTGGCTTGGCCTCTGATTTTCAACCACAAGCTCTTGACCTGTTTGTTGCTGTTTTTCAAAGACAGGTTTGTGCAATCAGTCCATAGAGGGCAAATTGCCTGCCCCTCCTTCCTTCCCTGTCCCTTCTGAACAGTTTGTAGCTATCAATTGGAGTGCTTCAGTCATGTGATTTGTCCCATCAAGTTTCAGTGTTTGTGATTAGATCAACTTTCCGTCTGTACAGTCACTTCTAGCTCCTTCTGCTTGTTACTTATGCTACATGCCGTTTCACAGATTTGGTTTGTTTTAAGGATAGAATGATGGGTAATTGATAAATTATTTACTTGGGCATAATTGGAAATAGTTCAAAACTCAGTTCAGTCAGAAATTTTAACTTTCAGCGGTTACAGTACTTTCAGTACTTTTAACTAATTTTTTGCTGTTGCTTTCCTCACTTAAAGTTCTCTGCCACAAGGCGTTTGTGTGGTGAACCTTGAAACATTACTGTGAGACCTGTTCCCTGAAGGGAAGAAGGTCCAGTTCAGGTTACATGTTTGAGAACCTGTCTACATGAACGGATACTGGTTTTCCTTGAGGAAGCTGATTGCTATTTGCAATAATATTTGTAAGGAGCTGCTGAAGAAAGTAGTAAGTTGATTTGAATAGCAAATTCTGGGGATTTAAAATAACTCAGGTTAATGTTCATGTTGAAGAGAAAAAGTGATGGCTGAGCTGCTGCCTACCTTTTTTTCCATAACCTGAAGTAGCTCTCTGTGAGCTTTTTATATATGCAGTTTCCAAGAAAAAGGATAAAGTATCAGTTTTAGACAAAGTTTTATTAGTGGAAAAATGGCACATTCTTTTAGAGACTAGTGATTTGTCCTGCCATTTTTTACAGTGCAGCTTTTTTTACATTTAATTTATTTTATGCTGCTGCTTTTTTTGGGACCCCAGTGTTACCAGAAGAAAGTGTGGTCTCTTAGACAGCCACCACAGCTTGCACTAGTGTCTTAAATGCCCCAAATGACAAAAACCAACGTACTGTTTCTGGAGAAGTGGCACATTTTTCCTGTACATGTGAGATCATCTGCTAGGCACATCCAGCATGTTTAACCGTGTGGTCTTCAGGAACGGCTGTGTGTTGTTTTCATTACCAGCAAGCTTTACATCTGTCTTGTCAGCTCTGAACTTAAGCAGCTTACTTATTCCTTGCACCTTATCACAGCAGGGCACTTGGCAAGCTGAGAGACTACACTGTCCAAGTCTGACAAATATAAGCCTTAAAGCAATGTCAGCCTTGCAAGGATGGCACCGCAGCCTCCATCATCTTCCAATTTCTTCAGTAGCCTATATTTTACAGAGTGACACTCTGACAGAAAATTCTCTTGGTGGAGAGTCAGTGTTACTGTCTGCTTTTTTCAGCAGAGAAGGGGCTGTGTCTAAAGGTTGTGACAAAATCATCCATAGATTGTCATAACTTTATAAAACTGGGCAGATACAAGGGCATATGAACACAAGCAGAGGATATCCTGGATTTGTAAAATTGTGTATTCCTCTGCTTTTTTGCACATCAGAGCAATAGTAGGAGATATGTTTTTGAGCAAGTTTACATCAACTTGACTGTAAATAAAGAACCCATTGCAAATACAAACTTTGTTTTAAAGACTTTCTTATTCTGAGGAAGAGATCATACAGGAACTTCAGTCTTTAATATGGTGTCTCATGTTCGTCATCCCCTTAACAGCCATCTATGTTATCTTTCAATGTTAAGGCAACATGCTCTCCATAGAAATGATGGCTGGAGAAAGAGAGTGGAAAATACAGCAGAAAAATTCATGTTACCTGATACTGTATGATATTCAACTAACCATCTGGTCTATAGCCTGTTGGTTTTCTTCTACAATATTAAAAGCAAATTCCTTGATGATGGAGGAATTACAGTCTCACAGTAGGGCAGCACTTAAATGATTTTGGAGAAATTCCAGATCTCTGACTAAGAAAGCTTGACTTACATTGCAGATATCCTCTTGGTTGTGAGCGTTTTGCTTTTTGACCATCATGGAAGAGTATTTCTATCCTTGTGAGAGGTGTTAGTTTTTTATAATTGATACCTGCTGGCTGGTATTTTTGCTGCTGTAACACAGTTTGCAGTGTAGACTTAGCATATTCAGAACTGCCTATAATGCCTGTGCACTTTCTAGTTCATCGTAGTTTCCAGACACCCCATCTATCTGAAAGATACTGTGGTCACTATGAAAGCTGCTTTTGAGATAACTGTCATGTGTCTTTTTCCCTTAGGAATTTTCTGTTTGCAATAATCCCATCTAGTTCTTTAACTAGTCATGGTAAAAATTATTTCATTATAGCAAGTAGAAATCGGATAGCTTTTAAATAGAAATTGAGAATTTGCAGCTCTCTCGTGGATGTGATTTGTTAGGTTAGTGGAAAACTTAGGAGATGAAGGTTTGCTGAATGTGTCTGCCATCCCTTCCAGAATCACAGAAGCATTTAGGTTGGAAAAGACCTCTGAGATCGAGGCCAGCCCTTGACAAAGTACCATCTTGTTAACCAGTCTGTGGCACTGAGTGCCACATGCAGTCTTTCCTTGAATACCTCCAGGGATTGTAACTCCATCACCTCGTTGGGCTGTATGTTCCAATGTTTAACAAACATTACCATGAAAAAATTTATCCTGTTGTTCAACCTCAGCCTCCCCTGGAGCAGTTTGAGGCTGTGTCATCTTGTGCTGTTGCTAGTTAGGTGGGAGAAGAGGCTGACCCTCACTAGGCTACAACCTTCTTTCAGGGAGTTGTAGAGAGTGATAAGATCTCCCCTGAGCCTCCTTTTCTCCAGGCTAAACAACCTCAGCTCCCTCAGCCACTCCTCATAGGTCTTACTCTCTTCGGCAGCTTTGTTCTGGACTTGCTCTAGCTCCTCAATGTCTTTCTTGAAGTGATATCTTTCTTAATACAGGAAACTACAATTTAGTTTTTTGGGTGCTATCTTTCAGTCCATTTGGGTGATTTCCTTGTTTATACAGCTGGGTAATTGTGACTAGCATACAAGCAGGTGTCAGAGAAGTACTTTCTGACCAAATACTTGCAGAATTCAGAGCTTTGTGCGGTCCTAGACAGCTTGTAAATTACAAGCATTTGTTCCAGTATTGCCAGATACATGTGATTCGGCCCTTTTTCATCATGATTTTCAAAATAAGTGGAACAAAATTAAAGCATAGAGATTACAAGAGCAGGTAAGCAACACAGACATAAGGGAGATATTCTAGATGTTTATCCCTTGCTATCAGATTACTTTAAAAGAGGAAAATTAAGATCAAAATCCTTGTCAACCTGAGCATGATGAAATGGTTAGTGAGCAGTCAGTGGGATGGGATTATGGATGAGACCTGGTAGATTTTCAATATATCTGATCTGTATGAAAGGCGGGTTGATATTGCAAACTGATGTTCTTCTCATTTTAGATCAGAAGGCAGGGGTTGACCTATCACTCAATATAGAATCTTGGACTGTTGAGCACTTTGTAAGGAAAGCAGCCAAAGGCTAAATATTTTTGACCTTAGTGATTATTGTTTGAGAGACAAGAGAAAACTTCAAAGTGCAAGTGGACATTGTATCTAAGCAAAAGGAAGAAGACGCATAACAGAAATATACTGAATGAGTACAGTCCATGTAGTTCATTTGGGGTGGCCATTTTGAATGGTTCAGTTTCTAAATTTTTGTTTTCTTCAATGCACCAAAATCTGAGCATGAAGTAGCTATACCAGAAATGTTTTTATTCTTAAATTATCCTTTTAACATTTTCAAGTATTACTTAGTTTTGTTAATAGAACTAACTACATGTTAATAAATAATATCTATGTATGTGCAGTAAATTGGATTTTCCACTGTCAGTACAAAAATAGTAGTAGAATTGGTAAAATGGGGGTCTCATAGGTGATCTTCTTGGCTTGCTGTATTTGTCTAGCTGTTCAAAATTCAGACTTAGGGAGCGCTGTGTACTGATCACACCATAAACACCTTCTTTGTTTTTTATCTCTCAGTAACATTCTTCTTTACCTAGTGCATGTGGTCACCCATTTAACTTAATCTAGGTATATAAAACACACTGTCTGGATCTTACAGGTTTTATTATTTATCATACAGTTGCCTATGTGTTGATGACTGTCAACTGAAAAACCATTCAAGAAATCATCCACTTCTTTTGCTCTGCATTTTGTCATTGTGCTATTGCATAATGATAACCCTCTATGGTATATTACATAGCCATTGCTTTGAAGTTTTCATGGGCTGGTAATGAATTTTGTGTAAATATGGTAACCATTATGTTCCAGGTGGCTCAAAGGTATTGCAAAGACTCTTTCCTTTCATATCAGTAAGATGATTTTATATTAAAACTAGGCTGAGTTATTATAATACCTTTTGTTTGCATGTAGATCTTTGATGTAGATCTCCACCAATCACAGAGCCTCTCAAGCAGTTCTGAGATGAAGTAAAGGATATCCACATACTACTTTATCTTTCCTCTGAGGGGTGAAAATTCTGAGTATGTTGTTACAGTAATTCTTCTGTTCCATTCCATTCTGTTCTGTTCCGTTCCATTCTGTTCCCTTCCCTGCCCTCTTGTTTTTATCAACTCTATCTGGGCAACAAATTTTGATAGTGTATGCTGTTCCTTGAGAGTGGAAAGAGGTTAGGATAGGAGATGACCCTAATTCTTGCATGATTAAGCTGGTCCTATAAAAAGTGTCTTCTGTGCTAACAGGTTTATTGTGAAAATTTCCACTATGCACAGGCTTATGGAGCTGAACTTAGCTGACAGTGCTGACTCTTGGTCAAAGAAGTATTTGGGGTCAAAATAACTTAAACTTGTGCAGTTATTCTGTAGGAATGACTTTAAGGAGTAAGGAATGACCATAATGTACTTGTAGATATGTTTGAGAGCTTACCAACATCTCACCTTATGTTTTTTTGATTAGTGTTTTTACTGAAAATTGAAACATTTCTTAAAAACCTGGGATTTTCTCTAGAGCTGTATAGAGGGTTTTATGCTATGGAAAAATGTAGTGCTTCATGGAAATAGGGGATTATATTTAAAGGAAAGAGAAATATTTCGTTTAAATTAAAACATTACTTCACTTCTTTTTCAGGCTTTTTTAAAAAATTGAAACATTTAGCTTAATTTTGATTTCTTCTATTTTTTGTGATTAGAAGTTTCATGTCTTTCATTCAGAAATTATCAAAATTTTGAGAATTGTCAGTAGGTGTCACATTCGAGAATTGTTTTTTATTGTGTTTCTGTGTCAGTGATTTCTGTTTCATAGGAACTTCTTGATATTATTTGGATTTCCTAGGTAAATCTTCTCTTAGATCTTAAATTTTCCTGCTTTCCTTAAGATTTGATTGGAAGGTCAGAATACTTCACTGCATAGTTCTGAGATCCTTCAACATCAAAAAGAGGTGATGTTGCTAAATAAACCAAACAGTTTTATAAATCCACATATTTAACTATGAAGAAGAAATTCACAATGGTGATCAAAACAATCTAATACAGTGAAATTTTAAGAATAAGGGGATTGAAGGATAAACTATGTAAATCAAAGTCTTTTCTAGACTAACCACCTGTGTGAACATAAAAATAAGTTAATATTTTCAAAATCAGAGTAGTGGTATACAGTCTTTTCCACTTTTATTATACGTGTAAACAACAGGTTTTATTTGTTTTGTGGCAAGGTTATAAAGCACAGAATTTTCTATATTGCAATTCCTTGGTAGATCTTTATGCTAAAATAACTAAGAAGGTGAATATGTAATTCTCCACAGCAGGTTACAGCTTGTAACTTAGGGAAGTTTAGGATGCAGCATTTAGAGCTTTTTTGTGAATTATCTATCTTCTGTACTTAATTTGTAATGAAATTGCTTCTAATCTAAACAGAAAGCTTCAAACTTTTCAAATATCTATTAAATGGCACATCTTAAGCAGTAAACTTGATGTCAAGGTTTGAAAACAAACCAGTGAGAGACTGCAAGTCAGAAATATAATTTAATAGGAAGAGAAAAATAAAGTAAAAGAAATGAAATAGTAGAAAAAACCACTGACAGAGTCAGAATACAGCCTGACCCCCTGTCGGGTAGGGTGTTGGTAGCAGTCCGAATGAAGTGGTCCTGTTGAAAGCAGTGATCCTATAGAAGGGTCTGGTCTCGGATGGTCCAGCGGTGGCTGTGTAGCTCTTGTCCTCTGGGAATCCAGTGGAAAAGGCTGCTCGTGGTGTTCGAAATCTCACCTTATATCCAGGATGGAATGCTTGGTTCCTCCCTCTGGGTGGAGCATCTCACAATGGGATGATGTAATTTTGTCAGTCATGTGGCAAGGCCTTGATGGGCCATTAACAGAACATAGTCCGGAGGGTGCAGGCAAGCAACACCACCCACCTGGTTTCAACAGCTCATGAAGATGGTAATAGAATACGCTGCAATCCAGGACACTTGAAAAGGGAGAAACTCTAGATAACCAAAGTGATAGTTGATGGGTTTTGTTAAGAAGTCTTATTACAGTGTTTGATAAATTGGTTGCCAAGGCAGGCTTCTCCAGAGCTGACCAGGTCCGCAGTGGAGCAGCAGATCTTGGTACACAGCAGGGTTTTCTGAGGCAGGGAAATGCCAGAGCGTAGAGAGACCCACACGGATCTGGCGGTTCTCAGGAGAGATGCTGACAAGGTCTGGGCATTGTCACAGGAATTGTTGCCACCTCCATACGTCTACAAAACAGCCTGGGGAGTGCAAGTTACCAGGGAATGGCATAGCAGTTAATGCAGACGGATGCACAGTAATGGTGTTGACACCATATCAGTTCAAACGGTGAGTTCAGTTGGTGGTCATCATCCACTTAGGAGATGTTTTGCTGTGTCATCCACCTGGCAGAAAGCTGTGTCTTCTGCACTAACCAGAACTGATGTGGCTACCCAGAGTAAGTTCCCAAGAACTTGAAGCCATTCAGATCTCAGGATGCAGGGCATGTGTTGCTTTAGGAGTAAAGGCAAATTCTTCTGTTGTGTTAAATTTGGCAGAAAATAAACTCCCTTTCATTATAGCTGTTCCTCTGATATCAGAGGGACTGGGAGCTGCTAGGCTTAGATACTAAGTGATGACTGATTAAACACTAACCAACAGAAACAGAGAGCCAAGTGACACTGTAAGTCTGGTTGGGTTCAATGAGAACTACCATGATCATGGATTTACAAATAGTGTGATACACTATACTCCTGGTCATGCCCCATGAACTCTCATGGCAGGACTTAGAAGTGCGGTCACGTTCAGTAAGTCTCATGGCCAGGTGCAAAACAGTGTAGTCTGAGCAGCAGAAATGCAAGTTCTTATTGGATTGACAGTGATAAATACACTGTCTGCAGAAGCACACGTGAATACCTAGAATATGAATAATAGAGCCAACAACAAATACATTAAATTTTGAGATGACTATATAGTGTTAAAAGTATGACCACAAACACAAGCTTGCTTTCTGCATTCCTGAAGAAGCACTTGGTAGAACTATTTGAGTCTTACCCAATAGGCATCCCTATGGGGGAGGACATAAGTATAGCCTGTTGATCATCCCAGAATACAAAGGTGGAATCTCCTGTCATCCGTCTCTTATGCTACACTTACAGTGGGTTTTTCTGCCAGAGGAGAAAAGATAAAGTTAGAGTTGTTGTAATTTCATGTTTAGGTGGAGTTTGATTGACTTTAGGCATTAGCATATATGAGGAAGTGAAAAGTATTATGTATTTTGGAGTTAGAGAAACACAGAATGGGTCAGGTTGGAAGGGACTGCACTGGGTCATCTGGTCCAACTTGCTGAAGCAGCGTCACCCTAGAGCTCCTTGCACAGGATTGCTCCAGACAGTTCATGCAGCCACAGGCCCATCGTTTAGCAGTGGGCCCACTTTATACTTTGTTTTCCTTTTGTAATTGATGTATTTGAAGAGTCCACTTTGTTGTCCTTGACATCTTTGTCCAGATTTAATTCCACATGGGCCTTTGTTTTTCCTGTCTCATTTCTACTTACTCTGACAACCTCTCTAAATTCGTTCCAAGTGACCTGACCCTCCTTCCAGCTTTTGTGTATTCCCTGCTTACCCTTGATAATGAAAGGAGTTCTTTATTTATCCATCAGGTCTCTTTTCCCCTTTGCGTTATTTCTTGCACATTTGGAAGCATCATTCTTGTGCCTGGAGGAAGTGATCCTTAATATCAATCAACTCTTTTGGACCCCTTTACTCTGCAGGGCCTGTTCCTATGGACTTCTTCCAAGAGGATTCCTGAAGAAGCTAAAGTTAGCTCCACTGAAGTCCATGGTTCTAAACTTACTTGCTGGCCTGCTTCCCCCTCATCCAGTACTGAATTCCACACTCTCACACCATCAACAAGGCCTTCCCTGTTTGTTAGTATGAGCTGAGCAGCACACCGTCCTGTGGGATCCTCCACTACCTGTGTCAGGAAATTGTCATCAGCACTTTCCAAGAACCTCCTGGGCTGTTTGTGTTTCACTGTGCTGGTTCTGCAGCACATGTCAGGGTAGTTAAAGTTCCCCAAAAGAATCAGGGCCTGTGACTTTGATGCAGCTTTATGCTGCCTGTAGAAGGCCTCATTTGCTTCCTTCTTCTTAAGACAGCCTGTAGCAAAAAGTTTATGTAGAGTAATGAAACAAAGTTCAGCTTTCAGTCACCATTTTGGGTCATTCCTTTGTCTTAGTTCTCATAAGCTGCATTGTTTTCAACAGAGTATGTCCACGCTTCCATGTCATGTCATCCTTTGTTGTATGTCTCTCTTAGAGTGGTACACTAAGCTGCTTTGGTATTCTGGCTCCTAAGTTTGTCCCTGGAGAACTATAGCAAATGCATGCACTCCTTCTTGCTGAACTGTGTTTTTCAGTATTTTCCCCAGAGCATTGCAGGGTCTTTGCCCAGTAAGTGGCAGGCAGTAGTGAGAACTCTGGTGTGAGGTGTGATCAAGCATGTATTTGCGCAGTCTGGTATCAGAACTTCGGAAGGATGTAAAAAGGTTAAGTAGCATTAGGGGGTCTGAGACAAACAGGAAAAGCCACCAGAAAAAACTACAAGATCAAGGGGATCCTATATCCTCCCACTATCAGACAAAAGGCCGTAAATTAGAAAGAGTTAATGGAGGCAAGCTTATGGTTGGGGTGGCAGGCAAACCTCCTTCTTGCCCACCTTGCCTTTTTAGATGCCTTAGTCCCTGGGTATGAGTGTCTGGGTGTGGAAACTCAGTCAATTGATGATGCAGATGATGGTCCATCTCTACCTGTGGTGTTTCCAAGGTCAGAAGGGCCTACCTCATATCAAGACCATATTCATGAGGAAGAAAAGATAGGTTATATTAGCAGGTGGCTTTCTTCTGAGGGGAACAGAAAGTCCCCTGTGCTGGATCAGCTCTCCTCTTTGCAAAATTAGCTGCCTTTCTAGGGTCTGGGTTCAGGACATCACTAGGAAACTTTCGAGCCTCGTACAGCCCTTGGACTATTACCTGTTACTGCTCTTCTGTGTGGCAATGAAGTCATAACGCATAGTCCAAAGGCAATCAAAAGATAATCGATTCAGAATATTAAAACTTCCTGTAGTTTTAGTTGTGATTGCAAAAGGTTGATTAGTATTTTTTAGAGCACTTTTTGCTGCTCTGGATTACGGAACAAATTGTGAAGTACTCCTTGAATCTATCCTTCTGCTTTCTGTACACAGTGAGACCAATGCAGTTTTATTGACCATAACTGCTTTTTTCTTTCCAGTCTTCATTTGTATGGGAGAACAAATTCTAGTGTAGGAGGTTAACAATTACAGTACAAGTTCTTGATTATTATTTTTAATAAAAGGAATGTTGGAGTCCTAGCTACAGTGCAATTTTAATGAAATAATGAGCTTCCTCACTACAGCAGACTGAGCTTTGTCTGATTCCTACAGTGATGAATTAACCATGTCAAACTTTGCAATCTAGCCTAGTGAAATATTTTACTGTGAAAGTTTAATTTACATTCTTCATTTATGAAAGCAGTAGTACTGTCACATCGTGTTATCATATAAGTGCCATTTTATGTGATTTGTTTTAATGAGTGCCACTTGTTGATATGTTTAGTGATTTTTGACCCATATTTAATGCCAAAACCTCTAAGTGTTCAAAGTACGAGTCTGACTTTTTTTTTTCCTTAAATCAACGGATAACACATTGGCAATTGTATCTCATCTCAAAAGCTGCAGTGGTAGTCTATTAGATATGGTGGACCAAAAGAGTGAAATCTTTTTGGAAATCTGCATTTTGTGAAATCTTTTCTGGAGAACCTCCTCCATACTAAAAGCAAATATAAAATTTTAAAAATACTGATTTCTCTAGCTTTTCTGAAGAATCTATGAAGTTTTTTGTACTCTTAAGGACCTGTATTCATGCTTATTTGGGACTGAAGGATATAGGGGGCATTGCTTCTTAAGATCAAGAGTAGCATTATAGGAGGTATCATCTGTACATGCAGAGTGAAATCAAAAATGAGCATTTAATAGTATTCTAAGAGAGAAGTTAGTTAGGTTTATATTATAAATGAAATATCTCAAGCCAATGACTTAAAAAAAAAAGATGGAAAATTGTACCATGGGTGACATATGCATTACATTTTGTTTAATTCAATAGTGGGTTTTTGGTTTAACAATGATAATAAAATGACTAAAACTTACCAGAAAATAAAATTTCTTTCTTTCTTACATTTCTCTCACTCTCTTGAAAGCTGGTATAATTATGCTGTTTGTATCTTCAGACTGAATAGAAAGCTAATCTGCAAATACAATTCAATCAGTGATTCATATATATCCATCTATGTATAAATTATCATTATTATTCTAATAAATGGAGACTTTAGTTTTCAGCAATTTCAGTTTTGCACAGTAAAGTTTTCCCAGGTTCATAAAATTATTACAATCCTTAAAATTCCATGGTAAAAAAGGGAGAACCTTCTATGTGTAACATTTAAATGTAAAAGATTTAGTAAAAAAACCAGTGAAAAAAACAGAGGTAAGACAAGCTAGTCTGAAGGAGAATCCCACAAAAGATAGATCTCTGTTAGCCCTAACTAGACTGCTCTGCAGTTGCTGTTGCCTGTTGTTGCTTCTCTATAATCACCTGACCCACTGAGGACAAGGTCTATTCAAAGCTTCTGTCTTAGTGCTTAAACAAATCCAAGAAGTGTCCTACTTTGAAACTGATATATGCAATGAAGTAAACTGTGAGGCATCAGTCACATTCCAGTTATTACTCTGACAAAATATCTCTTCAGATATGTAAAGGACAATTATGGTAGAGACTGTCACTGGAGAGGTATGCAGTTCTATATGTTTAAGCTGCCTGTGCAGCTCTAAGAGATCTTCAAAACCTCCATGACAATAAGTATAAATTGGTTGAATAATAGCAGTGTTGCGTTTTTTGGAAATTAAAAGAATAATTCTTAAGAATTGCATGCCTTTTGTCTAGAAGACAAAACTATCCTTAATGATGTAAATCAATACCGGATACAGCTGGAATCCAAATGAAAACCTGGCAGTCCTTCGAAACCAGCCAGGAAATAGAATGAGACGTGTAATAAAGCTTTACAAGAGTTGTTACAGAATGGTTCTAAATCTATTTTCTATTTTTAAAATGATCTGCATGCTAATGCTAAAATATTTGATTTTTTTTTCTTCTGTTGTGTGAAATCCTGAATTTGAACATTCCTATACTTTCTTGTTTTTGCAATAGAATTGAATGTGCAATCTGAAGAGATTATGCAGAAGAATTTTTGAGCTTCAAGAATCTGTGCAACCTATCTTACTGAATTATGAGGGAAACCTATTATAACTGTAGATAATTTTTGTACTTAAGAGAATTACCGTGTCATGCAGCTTCCCTTAGCAGACGAGGACAGGAAGCTTAATTGCCTTCTGTAAACTGAGGCTGCTGGCTTCTGACTTACTTGAAACTCAGATGATGGATTTGCAGAATATTATTTATTTTAAAAAAAAATTATTTAGTAACCAGTGGCAGGACCCAAGAGAACGGCATCAAGCTGAGGAGGTTTAGGCTGGATATCAGGAAAAGGTTCTTCACCCAGAGGGTGTTTGGGCACTGGAACAGACTCCCCAGGGAAGAGGTCACAGCACCAGCCTGGCAGAGTTCGGGAAGTATTTGGATGATGCTCTCAGGCACATGGTGTGATTCTTAGGGTATCCTGCGTAGGGCCAGGAGTTGGACTGAATGATCCTCAAGGGTCCCTTCAAACTCAGAATATTCTCTGATACTGTGACATATTTTTGACTTAGTAAGAAAAATAAGATTTGCTCATCATTCTATTTTTCAAATAAAACATTCAGCTTGAAGCAAACTACATTTTCTGCAATGCACCAGCATTTTAGTAATGGTCACAGAACTGTGTTTCACACTCAATTACTACAGTGTAGTCTGTGGAATTTCATTGTTTGTACAGTCTTGTCACTTATACATAATTGATAATTGTATGTATTTGTAAAGGAACCCCATCAAAATAGAAGGAAAAGTAGCAGGAAAAAATAGTTTCGAATAAGAGAAAACGTAATATGAGTAAAACACAGAACATGTATCAATATTGGTGTTACTGAAAACACTGCCAATTATCACAGAGCATTTACCTTCAAAATGCCACACAAAGTGTATGTTGTAACATTGTTCTGTGAGCTTTACCAAAGTTCTTCTTTAAAAGTTATTTTGAAGGAGTATTTTTTTAACTAACAATTTGACTCACATCAGCTAGGAATAACCTTTTTAAATTTTGACCTCAAGAGAGAGAATTTCCTTAGCTTTCAGGCATCTTCATGATGAGCATACCAGACATGCCACCCTGGAAGCTCAAAATACTAAAAAGCTATGTTGATGTGAAAAAGATACTAAAAGACCTTTGCCACAATCATATTTCCTCTATAAAATGTAAAAGCCTGGATGAGCACTATCATTAAAAATAATAAAAGGATAAACTTTAGATGTTCTCTAAGAAGGCTTCATTGCTATGTCCTGGGGGGAAGGCATAATGGTAAAGTTACTCATTTAAATGTCTATAAATTTCTTATACTCTTGGTGTTATAACACAAATAAGTATTTCAGCCAGAATGACACAAGGGCAGCAGAAAACCTCATGCCACAGAGCTGTAAGTCTTGCAAAACCAAGTTACCATGGCTCGTGTCCCGTAATGCTGACACTCATAGCTGGATCATAGAATGTACAAGTTGTTAGTCAGTTCCTGAGTATATGGCATAATTGTAACATCTGAATGTCGCTGTTCGTGCTTTTATAGCTTTGTAAAGATGAATGCTTTCAGTGTTGAATTCTGGTTACTCCATTTCAATATGTCTTTTTCATGCTTTTCAATAGCATCATATGGATATAATCTGTATCCATGGCAGCTTTTTGTCTTCAAGTTGTTTTATTTTGGTTTTGTTTTTGGAGTTGCCCAGTTGCTATTTCTTTATGCAGATAGTAAAAATGGACTATCTAAAACCTGTAGGAGCCCTGATCTTTGAACCAGTAGCATTTAGCACTTCAAAGATCATGAACCTTTTTGCATATGGTTTATATTCCATTCACGCTCTTACTCAATTTTTATTGTGCTGTTATTCCTTACAGTTGTTGCTGAGCTTTTTTCCAAAACTATCAATAGTGAAATTCCTCCTTTATTTTAAAAAGCTTTTGAATTTTGTATTTGTGATAGGAAAGTAAAAAGGTGGATTTTTTTGTCAAGCCACCAAATGCATCAAATCCTTTAAAAAATGACTATAAATATTAATGCATACATTTTGTATTTGGTCTTTATCACTGTATTATTGAAAATATTTCTATCTTCTAGTTCTGTTAGAGTGTGCTAATTAGGAACTTAGGCATGAAGTCAGAATCACTAGTAATAAAAATTATCCTATTTAATAAATCTGAGATCTTCTAAGGCACATGTATTTCATGTCCTATGAGGTGCTACAATAGCATGATTTTAAAATATAATTAAGATCATGTTTTAAAGGTAGCACTGTGAGAAAATGCTATTGGATTTCCCTAAGAATTGTCTTCTATATAATTTAAGCAAATTTCATACATTTTATGAGAAAGCAGAAAAAAAATATTCTGTTCTAGCCTATTGCACCAATTCTTAGGAACAGCTTTGCTGCTATCTCACCACCCAAACATGAAAAATAAACTTAAGTTATGGGGGACACAGTGGTACAAAATCTGCTTTCCTGAAATTTGTGTTACAAATCAGTAGCACTTTAAATCAATGAAGAGCCAATTTTGAACAACCTTGCTTCTCAAACTGGAGTACATTCAAATAGGGGAGTAATTTGCATTACAGCAGAGTTCTGTTACATCAGGATCATCTTATGTTGTGTCAAATACTTCATGATTCTTGAAAGATGTAACTTACAGTAGGTATATCTTTCATATTTTGGAGGCAAGAAAAAGAGGAGGGCAATCAGGAAGGGAGTTGTGATGGAGTAGCTTGTCATAGGGTGGGAAATAAGACCTCAGCACTAACTAAAATGAGTAGCTGTACAGTTATCTACCTGTAACTCTGCCCCAGCCATGGAGAGGTGTAGTTTCTTAGTCCTTTCCTCCTCAGGTGGTAAACCTGAGGTCAGTGTTAACTTGGTCTGCTGTGTGCCTGCTTGTTGTAGGGAGGAAATGTACGAATCGTAGCAGTACTAAAGTGTGTACAGCCCTCAAATGCAACTTAGAAACTCACTCTCTCAAGGAGGAGTGGAACAATGATTCCCTACCTTAGCCAGGTATCTTGCCTGGTTTTGCCTTGCCAAGCTACATGCTACAGCAAATCAACAGGTAGGAGTAATTTAGTACTTTCTCCTTACTGATACACTGAGAAGTTGTGAAAAGATAAAAGCCTTCCTCTTCCAACCACTGCTCCTTGAACTGACGCATCTCTGTACCTGTATGATTATGTAGCTGTTAGGTATGTGGGTGGACTTGTTGGTTGCCACTGTTTGCTAAGACATTTCTCTTTGCAAAGGACAACTAAAGGTTTTCTAGATTACTGCTCATAATTTCTTTAGGTGTTAATTGCTTTAGCTGAAAATAATTGCATGTAGTGTTCTTCACAAATAAATCTGTGTTCTTTCATTGTTTTATATCTGTCCTGATTTCAGCTGGAACAGAGTTAATTTTCTTTCTAGTAGCTGATGCAGTGCTGTGTTTTGGATTTAGTATGAGCATAATGTCGATAAGACTTTTTAGTGTCCCCATAGCAGTTGAGGAAGTACACAAGAATGTGTGAGGGAGCATGGCCAGGGCAGGTGACCTGACCTGGCTGAAGGGCTGTTAATACCATAGAATGTCATGCCCAGTATATAAACTGGGAGAGTTACCTGGAACAGGGGCTGATGGCAGTTTGGCATCAGTCAGTGGGTGGTGAGAAACTGTCTTGTGCATCACTTGTTTTTCTTGGGTTTTATATTTCTCTCTCTCTCTCCTTTTCATTACCATTGTTATTATTGTTGTTACTATCATCATTAGTATTATTAGTACCATTATATTTTACTTTGTTTCAATTATTATAAATGTTCTTATCTGAACCCCATGTGTTTTGCCTTTTTTCTGATTCTTCTCTCCAGTCCCATTGGGGAATGGAGAGGAGTGAGTGAGCGGCTGTTTGGTGCTTAGGTGCTAGCCAGGGTTAAACCCTGACAGTATCTTCCTAAAAGGAATATAGAGGAATTGTCTTGATTTCTGGGCTGAGGAACAGTATCAATTCTTACTCCGTTATTAGCAGTTGGGATGTACTTCTGAACACACTAAAGAGAAAGCAATTATTCTAGAAAAAGACTAGAAATATGCATGTCCCTGTAAAGAATGTCCCAGATAGCTACTGCCCAGCCAACGATAACTGCACTTACCACGTGTTTGTGTGGCTGTAGGAAAACACAGCACAAGCTTAATTTCTTTCAATGAATTGAAAGATTTCACAAAGTAATAAACATATTTTGAGACAATTATATTCATTTTCTTGGCTGTTGTGAAATTTTTTCCTGTTCTTGCATGTGCAAAAAAGAGCATGGTTCAACCTGAAACAGCCATTTTAATTTTCTAGAGCGCTATACCACATGCTACAGAAAACAATGTCAACAGAAGATTGTCAGAAGATAAAATAGTGCAGGCCTCACCTGTTTTCTCAGCTGTTAATAAATGTTTAATGTTTAATGCAGAGATATCTGTAACCAGCTTTTTAAAATTGTTGCCAAGTTCAGAAGATAATTATTGGATTTTTTTTATATTCTAAAAATAATTCTGATTATTATGAAAAATTGTGTTTAAACTGCTATAACTAAAAGAAGCTTTGAACTGTCACAGGTTGTGTCTAAACCTGAGAAAAGGTGTGTATTTCCAAACTCAGTGTCCAAGTGTGTTCTGCAGCTACTAAAAATTTGCAACAAAATTGGATTTGTTATGCCTCTCTTACTCATTATTTGTTTTATAAGGACCTGCATAAACATGGACAATAAGAGGTCTTGTAACATCCTCTGTTTAGGCCTGTGTACTAAATAATTGGAAAAACAGGATTTAGGGTGAGTTGTTATGTGCATTTTCTCCTGGGAACAGCTATATCATCCTTGTAAAATAAGTTTATAATGATACATTTATATCTTACTGCATTCTGTTTGAGTAAGCTGTGTCTATCAATTAGTGAAATCCATCAGTTGCTCTCTGTGGAATAGAAAATATGCAGAATTCATATCTAGAAAAACGGACTGATTTATCAAACGTAGGAACTTTTTATTTCTCCCTTTTGATTTTCAGGGGAGATTTACAGGAGCATTTCATGAGTCAAAGTTTGAAAATATTTTTCTGGGAAAAAAAATGGAAAGTATGGGAGAAAAGTATGAAATTTCTATTCATTAATGAAGGCAGCATATTAAAAGACATATGAAAGTACAATAGATATTTAAAATATTCTCAGCTCTGTTGAAGCAAAACCAGCATGTTCCTTTTATTTCAATATCTTTTCAAAGCATTCTGTTTTCATGAAAAGATGTTTTGCTCGAAATTCACTGTGGCAGAAAACAGCATTATGCATTTGAGAAGATGCACTGGCTCACTGCGTTAGAGATGGACACCTGGGGTCTTGCATTAGACTTGCAGGGAATATGGAAATATTGCAGATTTAAACAGATAGGTAGAAAGTAGGTGAGTGTGCATTTTCAGATTCTCTAATTAACAAACTTTTGTCAATGTGAGTAGGTGACTCTAAATTCTCTAGATTTACTCTTTAAAACTTAGAGATTCTTTTTGTTTCAATGCATGGCTCTGGAGGGACATGAAAACTGAATTTTTGCCTTAGAGGTGTTCCTGAAGTTTTCTGGGGTTTGTACTGCTGGTAACTAGCACCTGTAAGGAATGTGTCACAGTTATCCATTTTTATCTGGTGGTTTTGATCTTATCTTTCAGTATCTTTCACTTTGTCCTAGCTTTAAGCACAGGTCAGTTATTCTTTGCCGTACTTGTTGTCATATTAATCATCCATTATTATGTTTCTGTATATTGACAAGTGCTTGAAAATAGTAATTATAGTTGCTCTTGTTTGGAGCTCCACACTTCAAACAAGCTGTCTGTGTGGATTTTTTAAAAAAATAATTTATCCTGCTATGTGGTTTAAAGTATGCATTGTGGCAAAATCAAATGTTTCAGGTTTTACATGCTTATTACATGAAGGCCTGATTATTTTGACTTACACATTAATAATAAGTGCTAAGGCAGTGTCAATGTGAGCAGAAGAGGCCTCATGATACCATGTGATTGAAATAATCTATGTTGTGGTCAGCAGTCTGCCCTGATGAAGATCTTTCTGTCGTGCCAAACCCAAGTGTCCTGGGTCAGGTTTCAGATGTGTTGGGTTAGTTTATTGAAAAACTCACATTGGAAAAGTCATGAGGCAATGCATATTCACTATGTCATGTTTCAAGACTCAGAGTTTACATGCCTGCTCTAACACTTTCCGCACTGCTAGAAGGCAGCTGCTGCTTTGTTGCTTGTTGTAGTATCCAGGCAGGATACATGTGCTGCTTTCTTTGCCTGGGGTTGAATCAGTTAGCACCTAAGAACTTTCCAAGTTGCATTTAGGGACCTCTCTTCTGCCTGCTGTGTCTTCCAAAGTATTTAGTAAGACATGTCTTTTCTTGAACAAATCCTCTTCTCTTACCAAGTGAGCAGTCTGATTCCATTGCAATAAATGTCTGTGAGTGCTAAACTAAGTATGAAGAGTTTTAATTATCATTACATAATGAGTGATAACTTAGTGGTATGTAATTCCATGCATTTCCTTCCTCGTGCAGCTTGAAAAAATAAGAGAACCGCCCCCCCCAAAGTATTTAAATTCTGTAGTGCTTGTTACTTCTGGTGTTTGTTTGTTTTTTCAGTGAGAAATTATTCCATCTTAATTTCTGCTGTAAAAGTTATATGCAGTTGTTCTGGATTTATTTGCTACATGTTAGTTTTTTCTCATGTTTGCAGAATTGAAAAATCAGCAAAAATTAATGTGGAGAAATTGTACCTAATCATGGACAAGGTGTATAATTTGTCTCCAGCAGGCAGAAGGAACAGAAATAATGCCCTGCCAACACAAGATGAATCATATTTATTCTAAACTTGACATTTCTACAGTTTTGAAATTTAAATGGCTTTAGTGAGAGCACTGAAATACGTGCTGTTGTGTTTTCACTAATGGGAACCACAATAAGCACATTATTACACTTTTTGAGTCTCTGTCCTTTATTTTCTGGTAGGTAATACTGTGAAATCCACAGGTCATGGAAAGACTGTTAGAATTATGAACAATCTTGACCATACATAGAAATTACCTAGACACTGAGAACAGACTGTATTAAATTATACTGAACTTTGTATAAATGTAGAACATTCATACCTCTCCCCACTTCCAATATTGGAATATTCCAATATTCAATGTTCCAATTGAATATCCAATTCAATTATTGACTGTTTCTTGTACTAGCCAGGCTTTTATTCTTGCTTTTGGTTATTGTATGGTATATAATTTTAAGTGAGAGAAGTTGATTAGATACTTACCACTGCTTTAGTAGTCTTGGTAGTCACTGAATATAGAGATTCATACACTATATTTTCATACATCCTCTTATGTATTCTACCATCTTTTGGGGGGGCTCAGGTATATTTGAAGGAAAGAATAGGAGGTCAATTGTGGAAAATGCAGCTGAAGACAGAGAAGCTACTCAAACTGTTAATTTGTACATAAAAGAGTAGATAAAAATTGTTGCGCATAGGCATTCATATTTCTTTTCTTTTTCTTGACAGTTGAGAGGACCAGATTGCTTATTTAAACTACGGTCATGTACCATTGAAAAATATCACATATTTTGAGTTAAAAAGTTCTTAGAAGATTTACTTAGGTCTTCACTTTTTCTTCAACTGATATTTTTGAGGATTTTGTGTTTCTGATAAATTACGGAGGTCATTAAGTCAAAAGAAGATGATTTTTTTTTTTTTTCTCATATTGCCGTTGATAGTTGATAGAAATGTAATGTGGAGAGAGCAACTTCAATAAAAGTAGAAATCTTTTCAAGTTTTAAAGGTCTTGCATCTGTGCTTACAGAGTGAAGCAGGTTCAGTTGAGATGACCTCAAGCAGTGAAAACAGTAAGTGACAGATAAAAATTAGCTGAGAAACAACTCTGGAAATGGTACAGGGAATCATGACTTTGAATGTGCTCTTTCAGAAGTATGTTAAACAAAATGAAGGAAGCTAAGAAATGTCTGGAAATCATTTGCAAACCATTTTGAAAGCTCTATGAGTTCAGTGTGCAGAATGTACTGTGGTAAATACATACATAAGTAGACATGAAAGTGCACCATTTCTTCTGTCCATCTCAGTGCAATAAAACAAAACTAATCAAACTGATACAGACTAGTCTCAAAATTGCCTAGACTAGTTCATGATAGTTCATATAGAGTCATGATTTCTGGCACTGGAAATGCCATGCTAGTCATGGTAATGAAGATTTCCAAGAAGCTTCAACTGGTTTTGGAGAACTTATCACCAGGATCTCAGAATGCGCTTTCTAGAACAAACTCCAAAACTCTAATAATTTTGTTCAAAACAGATGTTTCCCCATTGCTGATAACTAAACTCATCTCCACTTAATAGTCATTAATTTTCATCTCTAGATCACACAAGTCTTTATATCCAGGTCTCTCCAGGGCGAAAGGATGTAGAGGAAATGCACAAGAGTTTCCACTTTTACTGAACATTGGCATAAAGAAACATAGGATTGCAATTTTAAAGAATGAATGATGATAAATGCAATAAAATTTTTTTGAAATTTCACATTAGGAGAAAGCAGCTTTACTTTTGCTTTTTAACTGGTTGTTCTTTGCCCTTTTCTGACTTAGTTATAAATATCTCTGAGAACTTAGCATGATCTTCTGCTAACTTCTATGTTTCTCTGGACAAACCTCCTCAAAGCTTAAAAGCTGGCTGTTAATCATAAATGAAAAATATGAGTAAAATAATGCAATAAAATGAGAGAAAAAAAATCCCCAGTATTTGAGAATCAGTAAAAGCAATAAAACATAGACTTTTAATCCTAAATGTAACAAAGATTCTATGTCCTTTCCCTTTTTCAGCTTTCCTTTGTTCTTCTAGAAATAGTTCTGTAAAAAGTTTAAACCCAACTTTTAAAAACATGATTAACAAATGTGACCTCCTCATGGTTGAAGCTCCTATTTTTAGATGAAGTTAGAAATGAAAGGTGAATTATTGTTACAGAGATTTATGTCAACCCCATCAACATGGAATGGGGAAATACCAGTTTTATCATCTACAGACTTGACTGATCTACAAGAATTTGAATAAATCAATTTTGTTTCCAGACATCTCTTTGTCTTTTCTATGGTATACAGATTCTTGGTGTTGCCTGCTGTGTGATCTCAGGCTACGGTGAGCTCTGTCAGAAAGGAGTCCTAAGGATCCTCTCAGACACTGTTCTAAGGGTGCTGAGCCAAGTACACTCTATATGAAGATTTATACCGTGTGTGCCCCCACCACAGGAGTCACAGGGGTTTATTAATGTTGCACAGACTGGCAGAAATAAATACATTAATGATTCACAGTTACATGAAAAGTTTAGATATCACAAGTGCCTCCATATCACTGTATTAGGGGTTCTATACTATGATACTTCAGGGATCCAAATATCCATGTGTTTTTTCTCTTGTCCTGAGTCACTAGGTTGTGTTTAGCAAATGGACAGTGTATGGGGTGAAAACTTCTCTGTGCTATATCAGTTCCTGAATAAGCATTTAAAATGTTTTTAGGGACCAAGCATAGTATACTGGGTCAATTTAGTGTTATTTAGGAGCTGAAGCAAGTAAGTTGTGCTTTGAAATATTTTACATGTCTGCTCTAAAAATTTATCAAGTTGCTTACACATATGAATGGCATGTTCAAATTGGTGTTGATTGTTCCAGTCAGACTCTAGTTTATTAAAGGGTTTAGCTGAATTACGGACAAGTGATAAAAAATCTTTTCTATGATAGACAAGTTTTCAAAAATTCACCAATTACTTGGCAGTGCTTTGTCTACGAATTGTTGTTATTTCTTTCTGGAAATAACAGCTATGGCTTTTTATATGATGTCTTCAGATTGAGAGGTGTAATTGCTTTCTTCACCTGACTTCTATAATGTATTATGCCATTACGACACAATGAAGCATCTTTTAGTGGTCCATTAACAAAGGAGTTGGTTGCACTGTGTGGAGAGGAAGATTATCTTCCAGAAGTCTAACTAGTCAAAAAGAAGTTTAGAAAATTGGTGTCAAAAGTCAGGCTATATGCTACATGTTCTTCCTGTTCTGTGATTTTTGAAATATTGGGCTTTCATACTTTTCTACATATTGTTGCTGATAGACTTTGGTAGGGAATTTTTAAAAATTACCTTTAAAATTACATCTGTACTTAGGAGTTTGTTTCCCTAAGAATGAGTCCTGCATTAATGAAAATGTTTTTGATACAAAAGCAGAAGGAAAGAAGCTCTCAAAACTGGACAACTGGGCCAGTGGACCAGGCTAGTACTTACTGATTTAATGAAGTTCTGTTTGCAGTAGTAAATGGATTAGTCTTTTTGGGAAAGAAAAGTGTGCAGCCAGATGGCAAAGATGCTAAAAAAGATATTTTAAAATTGAGCAAAATAGTTTGTATGCTAAATGGATCCAGTTAGATCAAACAGATGAATCAGTAAACACACTGAACAGGTAATTAGCTTATAAAAATTCTCTTTTTGTAATGGTTTTATTGGACTGGGCATCACAGTAGAAGAGAGACCAGCTTGCCCTTCAATAACAGTCCTTGCTAAATACTCACACTTAACAAATAAATTCCATGTCCATCAAGGATATGAAGTATTTCCCAGAGCGGGAAACCAGAAAATTAAAAACATTGAAGATAAAGATACGAGGAAAATCTAAGTTCCTTCGAGCCTAATCACCGTGTCTGAAAAGCTAGTAAAAGGAGAAGACATACTGAATAAATTACAAATATAAACATTAGACCTACATATTTCTACGTTAAGCAAAATTTGAGTTGTATACAGGAAATAGCAGTACAAAATACAATCAAATGTTATCCATAGGTGGTATCTCTGTTGGAAATAACCAAGACACACATTCCTTTTTGCTCAGGTTCTCTTTGAACTGCACTGTGTCACTTTTCTATTTACTTTTAGAATTATATGGTACATTCAAATAAATAGGTTTCAAAGCCTCTTTATATAAGGAATTAGAACTGATACTGGAGAAACAGTCAGTAATTGCAGACCTTTGTAATATTTGTTCATTATTCTCATACAAAAGAAGTCTATGTTCTTACATAAATTTCCAGGCACTTCATTATTTGTTGCAAGATATCCTGTGAGCTTCTCACTGAAGTTTGACATGTATGCATCAGGTATTTTTGTTTCTCCTAGTGGTTTCATACAGTACTAGGCTGCCTTTTTAGGTGCAGCCATAGAGTGATCCAAGTTTGTAGCAAAGGAGGAAACCTGTCTTTGTCTGAGTTTGTCAGAATCATATTCTTAGGAGGCATTGGAACATTAGTCTGTCGTTCAAGCTATTTCCCTTATAATGTCCTAGGCTCCAATAGCACCCATGGCAATAAGACACTGTATTAACTAAATATTTAATCTATTGCATTCTTCATCTTGGATGTGTATGGCAGACTTTCTGAAGCATGTTTGAAAAATATCTATATTCTGAGTCCTTAGGACAAAACAATTTAAATCTGGATGTGTTTGATGCAGTAATAAAACCCAGTGTTGATTCTCGGAAAAATGTGGAGATAAAATCAAAAGCAGTTAAAAACATCTGCTAGTTTGGCTAGTGTTGGGGTGTATATTTTCTAATGAACAAAAAATACATTATGTGTGAAATGTTGCTTAACTGGTAATAATTTATATAAAAAGGTTCTTTCTTTCCCCTTTTCATCCTTTTCCACCTTTGTCCTCTTTCCCATCTCTCCTTTATCCTACTTTTATCCCCTTCTACCTTTTTTCCTTCCTTTCTTCCACCTTTTTACTCAACTTTGCCCCTGCCTTTTCCCTCTTACCCTCTTCCCCCTTCTCTCTCTTTCTCTCTCTCTGATTTTTTTCTATAAACATGAAAAATTCTCCCGTCTCTTCCCATGTCTGAGCAAGATAAATGAACTAATTTAAAATATTTTCCATGCCTCATCTGTCCACTCCACAAGCTGTCAATGAGCTTGGATTGGGAGCTTTCATGCCAATAGTCCACAGTGAGCAGTTGTAATATTTTGAAATAAGAATGTTGTTGCCATGGCAAACTTGGAACGCTTTGCAACTATGCTTACATCCACATACTTTTGGGTTTATGCAAGAAGGATGATACTATATGATACTTTCTTAACCAAAAGGTCATTTGCTTACATGTCCATGATAAAGACATCATACTGTTCTTTTGGTTTTTTTAATATCTCTTGAAGAAAGTAACAGGAAAAAAAATTAAAGATGGGGAGGAATGGGACTATTTTAAATATAATGCTTCTGCATTTTTTGCCAATAATAATTTTAACCAGTAAGTATATTAAAAAACAGTGTGTTTCCGTCTAGAGAGAACAATGGTTTGTGGAATTTTTATAATGGCTAAATACTCTAAGGCAAGGCTCACCCTCTTCTGCATCTGATTCTTCTGAATATTTACTTAGTGAAGTTAGTACAGGACTTAGAAATGAAGGAAACATTTAGGAATAGCTTTCTGTTTCTGAGATACTACAACTGATTCATTTTAGATTGTAGAATTTTTTAAACTTCTTACACTTAATACATTTTAATATGTCTTAAAGAATGTCATACATTTTCTGTACTGCCTTATCACTTTTGTCTGTTCAAATGACAGTATTTTCTGGTTAGCTATAATGTTAACATCAAGTCTGCTGAAAAATAGGTTTTGACTTTTGGCTGAAAGCTTCAGAAATAATCTTTTCTTTCTAAGCTATGGAGTCCCTCAAGCTTTTTAGAACTGAAAATTAGACTTTCTGTGATAACAGTGCATGTTAAACTTATGTGTGCCTTGACCTCATCCTCAAACAAAAAAACCCCAAACAACAATAATGAAAAAAAGAAGCCCACACCAAACAAAAAATACCCCATACAGTTCTAACTCTTATATAGCCCTTTATTCCAAGTTTTGACTTACTTGGTTGTTTATACACTGTTGTTAGTACCTGGGAATGGCATGACTCACATTTGCTCTATTTACTGTAGGGATGACAGCTATTTCATGGCCAGTAACATAAGTACACTAAATGTTTTTACTTATCCTAATTTTCTAATAGTGTATTCTGTGTACAGCAGCTTCCCTTCAACAGAGAACAACTTGACAAGCAGCTGTGCCCTCATTCAGTGTACTTCACAAGCACAGTATTTTCCTTCCCAGAGGCAGAGTGCATTCACCTACATAATTGGCCATGACCCCTTCTTGCCCAGAGGACAGATACTGAAGTCCATTCCTGTCTTCTAATCTCTTAAGACGTAAAGCAGTACATTACTGTCATGCTAGTATGTAGATGGAATTTTGATATGGGTGCTTTTATTGTCATCAGAGGTTTCTGTTTGAGCTTGACAAGATTCTCGTTTCTGAGCATTTAAACTTCTGTGTCTTAAATTCTGTATGATTGTCTCTTTAGTAATACTGTTTTCTTTTGAGTCTGTATGGAAATACATTTTTAGTCTATGGATATTTCCATACTGACTAGCTGTTCTCAAAAGGATAGTGTACTAGATGGTAGTACTTTTATTTTGATAAAAACTGTCTCTGAATTTTTAAAAATTTCATAAATTGTTTTTAGGATATTGCTAAGAATATAAACCTTTCAATGCTGCATCTCGGTGGTCTAATTTTAACTGCTCTCTTATTAGAATAGGAAATTTATGTGTGTTAGTATGTGTTTGTATGAAGTACCGTAAGGCAATTATTAAAAAATAAACTATGTACGAGTGGTACTGATTTCTGTACTAAGTATAAACAATGATGTTACTTGGGGCAATACTTTGCATTAAATGGCAACTCACGAAGAATTGGAGCTGAAATGGCCATACAGTGTCTTAAAGTTCTCTATTCCTTGTCTATTAAAGGCTTTTGTGAGCTGGCAAATTCTAGATGTCTTCTCTAACTATTTTGTATAACCATGCTCTATTTTATGTGGAGTTTGTCTCTTTTGAAATTGAATAATACTAAGTCTGCCATGGGAATTTAGCTTGATTGGCTTTGCAGGAAAACCAGTGGGGATTATGATGGAGAAGTTAAGCATGAGTCATCAGTGTGCCCTTGCAGCAGGGGACGAACTGCATCCGGGGCATGATTTGTAGTAGTGTACCCATCAGGCCCAGGGTATTGATCCATCCTTCCCTTTTATTTGACTTTTGTTGAGACAGCACCTGGTCTGCCTTTTACTGACATACGGGAGCAAGTTCAATGAAAGGTCACTGGGATGGTCAGGTCTGGAGCACAGAACATGTACAGAGGAACTTAAAAAGCTGGGTCTGTTCAACCTGGAAAACAGACACCTTTTTGCAAAGGTTTCACTGCAATTTATACCGAAGTAATCAGAGGATACAGGCAAGAGAGAGATGGATGCTTTCTGGAGCTGCATGGTGGTAGTTTGAGAAGCAAAGAACACAAAAATCACAACACGGTAAGTTCCAGTGTTGCAAAAAGAGTTTTTTGCTATGAAAGCTGATGGTTGAACACTCGAACAGGTGCCCAGCAAGACTGAGGGATCTTTGTCTTTGTAGATGTTCAAAAGTCAGCTGGATGGGCCTTACACAAACTGATTTAGGTCTGCTTTGTCAGTGTTGGTCTACATGAGCTCTGCAGGTCCCCATTAATCTCCATTTTTCTTTGGAATAGTTTTGTCCTTGTTTTGCACAGTTGTTTTGTCTCTTTGCCTCATACTGGGGTTTAGAACTGTGTAACTGAAGGACTGCAGTGCAGAAAAGAACTTGAAGTTGACCATTGCCTTAAATTCCAGTAATGCCTGTAGGAATCAGCTGGAAAAAGTGCAGTTACAGTATAATAATGGGACGCCTGGAGGCTGCAGCAGTGAGGCAGTGAAATGATGCCTCATCACGTTTTCAGCCTAAATGGCATTTCACAGCTTGTCAGATACTTTAGCCTTTGTGTAAATGGCAAATCTATTCAAACTGGTCTATGCAAATCTGAAGGAAAGTTTTAATAAAAAGGCTTTCTTCCTGAAGAATAGAGAAAAGGAGATTCTTTCCAACCTCCTATATTAATCTTCTTGAAATTTTGCCCTTCCAATACTAGCATCAATCATTTCTTGTTCACTTCAGGATGCCTGAAAGATGCACTGAATACAGTCACAGCGCTTCTAAAAAAAAAGGTCTTTTTAAGCCTGTGTGTTTGTTATAGTACAATCTACAGATTAGAAGGTGAAAACTGTGGCGAAAAAAAAAACACAAAAAAGACCTGCAACATTTCAAAGCTGCAGGGGAAGAAACATTGTCTGGGAAAAAGATTTGTTTTGTCCTCTAAAAAAATGCATATTAAAAGAGTATGGCTATGTGAAAACTACACTTAAGATAAGTCTGCTTATGAAGTTTGGGCTCACGGTCACATATTATTTATGACAGCAGGTGGATATGAAGTGGGTAAAAGGAGAGTGAGGATGACTAAATTCCCAGTGTCACCTGATGTATATGAATCTGGAAGAAAGGGGAGTTTATTCTTGTGTTCAGTGAACACGTGCTAGCAGAATATTCCCTATGTGTATAGGGATTCTTCTTTTTGGAGAAGATGTTGGTAATTGAATGTTGTCCTTTTAGTACTTGTTGTAAATAAAACTGAGGAGATAGTAGAGATATATTTATAAGGTATTTTTATCAGTAGATTTCTGTGGTAGGATTAGAGACTTCTCAAGTACTTTCAGAGTATCTCTGACAGTGTAGAATGCTAATGGTATTGCTCCAGCCTGAAAAAAATTAGGGACTTTATGGCAGTGCTTGGTGCTGAAATGTGGTTACGAAGTTGAGAACTTCAAGAATACTGAAAATAAATATACCACAGTTTATTTCCCAAGATATGGCATAGTCATAGATATGGTGATTGTGAGTACCACTGTGCAGACCACAGCTGAAGCCATAACAGGGCCTTTAATTTCTTACTTTTTGCCTCACAACATTTGTTTTACCAGCTGCTGAGACTGCATAGTGTATCACAGGAGCACAAACCCGTTCATGCACTTTCAAAATAAGTACTTCTTCACCAAATGTTTTGTTTTCTTTGGTTCTTTTTCTTTCTCTTTTAACCTGCAGTTTAATGACTCTTCCATTACAATCACACAATCCATGCTTCAGGAGAAACAAGATTTTTCTTAACTCTGTGCTGTATTTTTGTCTTTCCTATTAATTAAAAGCTATTAGTACCTTAACAGTTTGACTGAAATAATAGATGGATACTGTATTTATATGTGATTTTGGCAAGTCCTGGTAGATTATTATTGGCTGTTAAAATTGTATTTTAAATTGGTATGTGTATGTGGTACAATTTCATTATCTTTTCATGTTAAATTCAAAATTAAACAACTTACAAGTTCAGTCATTGAGAGTAGACCCAAAACTACATTACCACAGAGTTATTAGAGAGTGGGATTACTGTTTCTAATTGCTACTGATGCGTAAGTGTTATGTTTACTTCTCTGCTGAAATTTACAACTAAAAGAATTTCACCTACATCTAGATAATGTCTGCCATCTTTAACTTGCCATAGCCCCATCCTATAGGCAGATTTACTGAATAGTAAGAAATTATAAATCGTTTTCTACAAGCACTAGGGCTTTTCCCTGTGAGGTACTGGTTGTTATGTTTGAAATACCAGACTGATGCCAGATAGTCTCTTGATACTTTCTCTAACAACATTCCTAGTTAATTTTATATAATTGCCTAAACATGCTGAACAATGAAATAGAATAGATCATCTAACAAACTCTTTCTTCACATGTTCTGATTCTAAGCTCTGTCAATTTCATAGCTCAAATACTCATCTCAGTTTAAATTAATCAGGAATAAAGGGAAATACAAAATGTAAAAACAGTAATGAGTTTGTTTCCATAGAAACACACCGTGCTCTCTGCCAAAATTAAGTGCTGACTTTGTATTCTAAAAGATGGTTGTGCAGACAACATGTGCTCACTGGTCTGCAGATAATGTGTCAAATGTCTTCATAGTATGCATTTTCTGACTGCGTTGTGCATCGTTAACAAATCTTTATGCCAGTACCTTGCTACCAACCCTTCCTGTAACCTTTTTCACTTTTATTCTATGTTCTGACTTTGGAATGAAAAAGATTAGTTTCACTGTGCATTTCATACTGTAAGTCTCAAGTTATAACAGTTGATAAGCTGGTGAAGCTCCTTCTGTCAATATTCTCTGTAAAAATCTTTGCTCTGTTAAAAATCTATGGGTATCTATGGGTTCTATTGCTTACAGTGGGGTGAGTTTTCGTATCTAGAGTGTGGTCATACATAATAGTAATACTGCTTGTCTGGTAATATAAATTCTTAAGCAAAGTAGATTAATTACAAAGTGAAGATATGATAAAGCAGACATTATAGAAAAAAAAATACCCGTGATTTTTCGTTAATTTTCTTAATTTTACAATGGTGTCTCTGTCTTAATATTTCAAATGATACATAGAAGGCAAAAAACTGGCAAATATATAAAAGAGAATGAGAATATACCAATCATTTACTGACTAGTAGATACTAGCCAACTGCAGCAGCAGCAGCATAACACATATGTTATGAGTTTTAGTAATATTTGGAAATTAATAATTTTTAGAGGCTCTCTTGAAATAGCTTCTTTTTGTAGCATTTAATGCTTTACTACAGTGAACTCCTTCACTTTAATCATTTTGATTGACAAGGCATAGAGATAATTTTGGGAGAAATCAATACTCAAAATTGTTTCCTAAAATCCATCCCTGGCTTTTTGCTGCGACCTCAGCTTGTGCTTATTTTCATAAACCCTTCCATCAGAAAACACTGCTACTGTGATTAATTCATGATCCTTTTAGGGACCAGAATTTTATTTGTAAATACCACTCCTTTTGAGGGAAGCAATTTCTAAATCTTTAAATAAGGATGCATAAAAATTATTATAAAAGTTACCAGTGGGCTGTCTTCTGCAAAATGCTGACATCCGGTTTCCCCGGACTCGTCTTTTAAAATCCATTCTGTTTATAGATCTGCAGACTATTAACATTAAAGAGCTATTCCGTGATGATGAAATCCATTTGCAGTAGAATATTTTTCTTTTGGGGGGCAAAAAGAGGTCATTTCACAATCTAGAAAATTGCAGTACATTGTTCTGTCCTATATTCTTAATCTCCAGTTATGTAAACAATTTTATTTATTCTCCAATTCATTTTGCATCTGGATTCCTGATTAAGATTGATCCTCAGCTACTTTCCCCTTGGTCTCTGCTTTGCACTAATATCTAGCAATCATTAAATCAAAATTACATTCTTCCTAGCTGTCTGGAATTGCTTTAGCTGGTAGGAACAGCTGTAGTTTCAAGTTTCTGAAAGACTGTCGTTTGGGCGTTGAATTAGCATTATTGTATTTTAGAAAATGTGTTCATGGTATGTCGTTTGTTGGTTTCACAAGTAGCAAACTTACAAACCTAAATACAAGGTTTGCCCTGACAGAGAGGTGTTTAGCCTTTTTCTTTTGCAGGAATAGTTTGTGATTGGTTCCATTCTATATGATTCCTTCATTTTACAAACTTATGAAAGTCAGACTTTAGGGAAAAGATGGGGGGAGAGTGAAACCTCAGTCTTCACAGCCAGTACTTCCCTTTCTTCTCTTGAGATTCTAATGTCTTTTTTTCTTTGATCACTTTCAGTGGGATTGTTTTAATTTTTTATTTTTTGTACATTGGCATCATCCTCCCCCCTTTTTTTTTTTTAATGTATCACCATACTATAATAAATAATATTAACATATGACAAAAGGTTGAAAAAGGTATTTAAATTCATATGTGGTAAAAGCCCAAGTGAGAGTATGAGAAATACATAGTTTTTCACAAGCCAGGGAGGGGAAGAATTGCCAGTATGGGCCAGACACAGCACAGTTCACTTTACCACCTATAGCTAATATACAGCTTGGTATGTAGTTCAGCTAATGTTCCAAAAGTCTATGCAAAACCAGATTTTTTATAGCTTGCTCTGCTTTTATTCTGTGTGTTCTGATTTTATTTATCAATTAGAGTGGATTGACTATTGGATGTATAGTTTCAGATATAAAGGAGCTTTTTTGTCTTACGTCTGAATGGGCCTATGTTGCCTGATACAGTTATGCACACTGTAGTTTGCTTGTACACCAGACTCCTATGTGTACTTTTCAAAACTCATGCCTTGGTTTGAGAGTCATTGTAAAGCTGAGATAAATGTGCAACATCCTTCTCAGTGTCATGCTTGAACAAAGGACACAGCATACGTAAGATAAAAAACATTTCTTTATCTCTAAATCTTGATTATTTTCCTGCATTCTTGAAAGAATAAGGTTTTCATAGTTTTTCTGGTATTCCTTAAGGACAGGGAGAAATAGGATGTTTTTTCATTTCCTGCATGTACAGTAATATTTTTCTTCCTGTTCATATCCATGATCTTAATCTTTTTGATACCTGAAGAGTGAGTGTATGAGTGTAGCACAAAAGATTAATGTTGTTTTGGAGTTAACTGATGTAACAATTACCTTCCTTGTATTTGGTAGATGGATTTATTGCATTGTTAAAATAGGAATTTTTTCACTTTCATCATGCAAACTTAAGTCTGCATTCACAGAAATAGATATTGCCAAGCAGTGTTCCTTTTATATAAGAATAAATTTGAGGCAGCTTTACTTCTCATCAGAATTACACTAATTTAACACCAGCATGACTGAAATAAGAATATAGTCAATAGTAATTGGACAGCTTGTTTTTTAATTAATTATTTTCAGTACTTTCAAGTTGAAACTCTGAAAAACAGTGTGAGAAGGGTTTGCTCACACTATGCCAGATTGTCAGACATGTTCTCATTAAGTTAACCTGTGCTGGAAGAGAACAGAGAAGTCAGCCTCTCTTACAGGGAGGGATAAAAGTTTTACTCTAATTTCCGAGGATTTCACTACGCCATTTAATGTGTCCCATTTTCAGTTTTCCTGACTACATTTCCAGCTTCCTTTTCAGCATTTCTTGCTGTCCTCATATGGCTTTTATTTTCCTCATATTTTGTACTACTGGAAGGTAATTAACCTTAAAATATTAATATAGAAGAACATTTGTACATAAATAGAGTTGTAAGTTCATCTTTTTTTCTGAAGCATTACTCATATAGCGTAGTTTTAGATTTTTGCATCCCCCAAGTTTTCATAATAATTTAGTAAGATGCAGGAGAAACTTACAACCACATTGTAATGTTTACATATATTCTCCCTTGTGAAACCACTAACTTAAGGGGGACCAGCATTTCCTGCTGTAACATTACAACTTCTTCAGTTAATGCTAGTTGACCTGTACTTTAATTCATTCCTTTTCCTCGTTCTCTGAATTTTGTTTGAACTGTATTTTTGGGGTGTTTATTTCAGGACATGTGGGATTTTTTTGTGTGTGGTCTTGGTTTTGGGGTTTTTTGTTTGGTTGTTTGGGTTTTTGTTTGGTTGGGGTTTTTTTGTTTAGTTTTGTTTTGGGTTTTTTTAATACTCCTAAGTGCTTCGGTCTTCTGAGTGGTGAGTTTATGTGTATATCTGTAGGAAAAAGCATTCAAGAGAAGCTCTGTTATTTGTATGAACTCAGTGTCTAGACATTACACATACCAGATTTCAATTGTATTATCTATCTGGAATTTCCATTTAGTAGGTTCTGATATGTGTATATATACATATATGATATATGATCATATATCATATATATGATATATATCATATATCATATATCATATATCATATATGTATATATAAAAGAAACCTTTAAGCTCCCTTGGAAAACAGTTACACCACTTAACTGAAGATTACCTCATGCACATGAATACAAACGCACAACAAGATGTCAGCACATGAGCGAAGTCTCTGAAACATTTCTTTTGATGGCAAAATCATCTTTACCTCTTACAAGTCTTTCAAACCTGATGGTGCTACAGTAGAGGGAGTTGAATTCTGGTCCTTTTAGTGAATGATAGCTAAAATTTTTCACTAAGTTCAGATGCTAGGCACTATTCTTAATTTCTGCTTGTGCAAAGCCATACAGGCAGTTTGCTTTCAAAGGGTGAACATGAAGGCAGAACTTGAAGAGTATTTCACATTCAGGACGATACAGGAACTAGAACCAGTGAGCATGACAGGGCTTACCAAAAGTATTAGTTCTGTCACAAACTGTGTGCCAAAAGCCATCGGAACTATTTAAGTGCTGAATTATATAATAAAATTTCTGCTGGTTTTATGCAGAATACGAAAATCAATAAACTATGGAGAACAAAGTTCTCTGGTTACCTGTGAATAAGAATTAGATGTGACTTAATAGTAAATACTTTGAATTATTAATCATGCACCAAAACCACATCAAAATTATTTTTACTTGTGTTCTCAACATAGGCAGATGAGTGTGTTTAACAAATTGGTGGGCAGCAAATTTAGAACAAATGGAAGTAAGAAATATTCCAAGAGTATGTTTTACTGAATTCATTGTTTTGTGTCATTGCATAAAATCTATAATAGCTAAGATAATTTTGTGATCATCAATAACATTTTCATTTTTGTTAGACATGATGAGAGCTATCAGGGAAACATTCTCATATGTGATATAAAACAGTTGTCCATAGAAGTTACTGAAATAATTATTCTATCTAGTGTGCTTTTTAATGCCTTATGGTGGCAAGGTACAGTTCATCTTGTATTGTCTTTTTTAGTTTATTAGAACTTACTCCCCAGACTTGGTTAACCTAGTTTATATCCCTTCTTCTTCTTTTCCTATTGGATCCTTACTTGTGTCACTTAGAAAATAGTGACATTATTTTGATGTGGTCTTCATTTGGTCAAAAGGAAAGAAACCAGTGTCTTGATACCAGTAAGACTGTTGACATGATGTTTGAGTACATGACATGAGGAAATACAGCCTACTGTATTGACATTATATTAACTACTCAACCAATGACAACCAGGGTAAAAAATAGAAATGGTCTTAGGAACAGCCTTAAGCTGTAGAATTATGCAAAGACTTAGTTAAAAAAAAAAACATCTCTAACTTAGATTTATCCACTGTAACAGACTATCTGAGGATGTTGTAGAAACTGTTTCCTGAACGTGTTAGATTAGCCGTTTTACAAAGACTGTCTACATATATATTTAGTCCAGCTTTATAGTAGGGAACTAAGTTAATGATATACAGAAGTCCTGTTTAGCCCTATATTTCAGTGTGCCAATTCTCTTTATTTTTGCGTCTTGCTATTGTTTTTTGTCAAATCATGTATAGGTTTTTTGGTTTACCAATGTTAGGAGGAGTAGGTTATTCAGAGTATGGAATTTAAAATTAAACTTTTAAATAGCTATCTATCTATCTATCTATCTGTCTATCTGTTTTCTTGCTATAGCATTGGAACAGATTGTCTTCACATTTATATAAAAAGGCAAAAATGCTATGTTTTAATTATCATATTACTAAGTTTCTTGTAATTAATAAATGCTGTTCCTTTTGCTGTGCATATTGTAAGGTAAAAATGTAATCATTGGATCACAAATGACTTTTCAGTCTTTGAGGTACTTGCAGGAGTTAGTGAAGTTGGAGTAATACAGAAAGTATTCTGTTTATTTTGCTCCTACAGAAATGTATCTTCTGCAGGCAGAGAGTTAAGAAAATCTCTGGTGCCTGCATTCAGTGTTCATATGGACGCTGCCCAGCATCCTTCCATGTTACCTGTGCCCATGCTGCAGGAGTGCTGATGGAACCTGATGACTGGCCATATGTTGTCTACATCACATGTTTCAGACACAAGATCAACCAAAATGTGGTAAAGAATATGTTTTCTTATTTGTTAAAAAATGGAATTGCAGAATTAAAGTATGTTTCCAGAGAAAATGGAGGAGAGGATCCACACTATGTATTATAATAGTTCTGTCTGTCATATTTTCATGCTTAGCAATCTATTACACCTTGAAAGTTTTTCCTTATGCTGTTACCTGGGAGAAGTGATTCCTGATATGCCTAACACGTTTTTGCATTTTAAGTCCTTGTTGAGTATATTGTTTTGACAGCTGGAACAAATCTCTGAGTTCTCTGTTTTGTTAACCTGAAGTGTATTATAAATACCCAGATCACAATATCTTGCAAATACTCAGAGATCCTGTGAGATAATGGATGTGGTGTATATGTAAAATCTTTGTTCTGCAGCCAAAGAGTCTCTTGAAAATATCCAATTATAATTATTCTGTCATCTGGCAAAGTAAGACTGGCATGCCATGAAAATTCATGTTATGACTGCCTTTTTATTTCTATTCTGTGCTGAGGAGGAGCCTTTAATTTTAGATGAGACACAATGAAGAATTAGTTTGATGTCTTTTACTTGAATAAATGGTTAGTATCTCAGTTAAGAGAGAACTCTTGCCATTCATCTTGGGCTTTTAAAGCTGTATTTTGCTTCCTAGCAAACTAGAAAGACTTAACATAGTCTTATTAAAGAAAGAGCTTGGTAAGTTAGTCAAGTTGCACATTTTTTCTCTCCTTTATACATTAGAAATGAAAAATATAAACCCAGGTAATGTCTATATAATAGATGTTGTTCTTTCAAGAGCTTGTCAGTGAATCCGTGGTCTTAATGACAAGACTTGACAAGACTTAACAAGACTACCGAAGAGTAGGATTTTCTTTCAAGTGTACTAAATTGTAATGCCTCCTTACCTAGAGTCATCAGTCCTGAGTGTTCAATCTGCAGGTGGTTCTTAAAAAGGGAGACATATTGTTTATCCCTGTTTAAAGTTTCCATAGAATTGTTAAGTTTTATAATATTTTTGTTTTCCAAAATGAATGAACATGTTAAACCAGTACACTTTAATGGTTTTAATTTCTTCAAATATTTTCCAAGCAAATTAGTCTGGTTTTAAAAACAAAAAAAACCCTCTATCTGTACAGGCAACTTAAGATACTCTCCTTGGGGTTTTTTGAAAACTTCAGCATTAGCTGAAAGTTACTGGATTAAATTCATGGGTAGTAAAAACAAGGCCAACATTTCCCAAATGTTTTTTTGTATCTTTTCAGAAAAAGTCTTTATATTCTAGGTAGTGGGATTTGCATCAGTCCCATAAATTCCATGGGAATTTGCATCAGTCCCATAAATTCCATGGGAATTTGCATCAGTCCCATAAATTCAATTTTTTAGTGATTTTCTTGACCTGTATTAGGTAGTCTAGAAGAAAAGAAACCCCATCAGCTATGGAGAAAAACAGGATTTTGTGTGGCTATTGTTTAAGAGGTTGTGTGAAGGACATTGAAAGTATCGTGGAATGAGACTATTAGATTCTTCCCTGAAACTCAGCACTAACCTTTTTGAAAAGATTCAGTATTACTACCTTTTTTTTTTTTCCCATGGCTCAACTGAAAGTCAGGTTTGCAGAAAAGAAATTATGTTTTTGTGTTTTCAATTGGGCCAAAACTTGGAAAAAGCAGATACTTTGTTAAAAAATCTTTTTCTGTAAAATTCTTAGCTTACTCCTGAGACAAAAAAATATTGCCATATGTTTTAAAATGCTTGGTTTTATACTCTGTCTTTTGGATAATTAATCTAATCATGTCTTTAAGCCTTTGGAAGTTTTTTCACCATTGATTTTCTTGTTATGCATTTCTTAGCTATTAGCTATTTCTTCATGCAGAAATAACATAGCTCTTCACCATTAGGCATAGCAATGTATCTAACTTCTAATCAACTTTTTTTTTTGCCTGTTGCTTTAGTTTCCTTGCTTAGAAGCAGAACAGGGAATCATCCAGACTGAAATATTATACTCACTTAGCAAATTTTTACAGGACTCAAATAGATTGTCTTGTCAGTATGTAAAAAATCTCTTCTGGTACTTAGCAAAAAACATTTTTCATAAAGCAAGGACACTATTACTTCTCCTAATTTCAAGGAAAAAAAATTTAAATTGTCTGATTTTTCATTAATATAGTCTTTAATTATTGTGTCTAAGTGCTCAGTGACTACCTGTGTTTGATGCTTTCTTCCAAGTTTACAAAAAACCTGAAAACTCAACAAACAATTATTCCTGGGTAATAGGAAAAATTGTGACATATACCTACAGTGGTATTTTAATACGTAAATCAATGAGGGTGCTCAACAAAAAAGGCCTACCTAAACAGAAAAATGTGTATTATTACTATTGTTAGTGTATCTCTTCACCTCAGGCAAAGGCTTATTGTAGTGATGAGGTAGAGTATGCATCCAACTTACTTATGGCTGTGAACTCAAGCAATATTTTCATCAACATACTTTCAGTAAGTCTTTTTCACTGGGATCAGGTTCTGTATTGTCTTCAGTATTTTGGAGTACTTCTGTGTTGTCAGTCATTAAAAACACTGGTGAGGTCTTCTGAAGAAAAATCATCAAAGAGAAAATCAAAAGGGAAAGCAATAATCCTTGAATTCATTTGGTGGTGCCAAATTAAGTAAATACAGAAATACTAAGAACGGGAGTTTTTAAATGTTGATGTGACTTTTCAAAACTATATTCTTTGCGTGTTCGTAGACTCAAAACCAAGCATTCCTCTTGTATTTGCTGAAGGTACAGCTTTAGAAATAATAAAAATTTGCTAGCAGAACAGCTTTAGAAATAACACAAAAATTTGCTAGCGGAGTAATTTTTTTATACAGTGTTTTGGGTTGTCATTGCCTGTGTTATTTTTTATGTAAATTGGACTGTCAATATACAAGGAAGGCTCTGTGATTTGTTACTTGCAGGTTGTGGTTCATTTTCTTTTTATTTTTTTCTCTTTGACTGTCGGTGTTTCTGGGAGTGAAACATAGCCCTCACACATCTTTGCCATCAAAACTGCAAGAACACTTGGAAGTACAGTTGAGAATAGGTGCTGCAGATGGATTTGTTTTGATTAAAGGAACTCGTTCATACACAAGAAAATGAGAAAAAGAAGTTGTATGCAACTATTCTAACAGAAAAAAAGCAAACCCAAACGATCCATATAAGATTAGCGAAGACAGCCCTGCGGATCAGAAAAAGCCAGCTGGAGACAAACCTATACTCACAGCTGTTTCATTTAGAAATTGTGAACAGAAGGGGCTATCTAGACAGCCTCAGTAACATCTGAAAGAATAATGATCTTTTAGAAGAGGCAAAAACAGGAAATGCAAATACCTGCTGTTGCTGGTTTTGGAGCTATTTAAAATTACCTTCTGCTATTGCCGTCCAGTTCTTAACCTCTGTAGCACACAGGGAATGAAGGGAAGCTGTCCAGTGGAAGCTGTAGATCCTTTTTCTGTTGAGTACCTTAGTGATGCAGTGTCATTGTTTGCCACTCTCAGCTAACTACTGCCAGCCCCCAAACATCTCAGAAAGACTAAGCCATGTCTTCAGAAGGTCATGTTATTCAAAAATCATGAGCTGGATTATTTTTGAAATGTCATGCATAATTTCTATGCCTAAATTGGAATTCCTAGGAGTAAACGATGACATGAGAGTTATGTTCCTGTATGGAATAAGTCCCGGATATTTTAGGATCCCCCATCAAAAAACTGTAGCCTGAGAAAGTTTCTAGGTATTTAGATGTACATCAGATACCTATTTCATGATAGTTATTATGAATTCATATTGACATAGTTTATGTTTTTAAGGTTTTTGTTTCCTGCCATACAGAAAATGAAGGAGAAAGTAATTTTCCCTTTAATCTTTTTGAAGTTTGCACACAGAAGGGGAGATTAGGGTTTTTTCTTTGTATCTGGTTGTTTTCTGTATTTCTGCCACTATCTTAGTTCACTCTTGGCTTTGGAACCATCAAAGAAAATCATGCTTTTTAAACCACAGCTTTCTCAATAATCTGGTAACTACCACAGCTGTTTCTTTACTCTGATGGACTCCCTTACATAACAGCTGTCCTTTCTGGCCCAAAATGACATTCTTAATATCAATAAATTCTTAAGATTTTCTGTCAGGAAATGTTTTCTGGGACATGCAATCAATTATGGAGTGTACTTGTGAATATGATTTTCTGAGAAATAAAATAAGAATCGTATGCAGATAATGTACTAAAAAATAATCTTTTCCTTGAGCTAGAATGCATTTCTGGGTTTTATTATTTTTTCTAATGAGAAATGGCATTCCTTCTCTGAAAATTTTATCATTAAATGAATCTGTATTGTCTCTTAAAATATTATAATTTGCACTCCATCTTCTCTGAAGAGTTACATCTTTCAGAGAAGATGTAAACTTTTTAATAGAGCAATATCTCCTTGGGTTTCTATAGTATAATACTTTTTCTATTATCATAGAAATAAATCAATTACTAGTCTCTAGTTTACATCTGATCCACCTCTGCCCCTTCCAAAAGCTGAATAGGATAGAATAAAAAATTGAAAGATAAATTAACATGTATGTTTACATACGTTTCAAGATTGGATGAAACATGCTTATGGACATTTTATCACTCCTATGATAATAACAGTCAATTGCTATTTATGTAGTTAATTTTTATATTTAGTCTAACTATAGACAGTTAAAATGAGGAAGAAATAATTTTATTATACATGTAATGGTTAAATAATTTGTGAATATGCTCAGAACATTATTTCTGGGTACACTTGGAAATGCTTTAGGAACATCACTGAGTTTTACTATCTGAGGTGACCTCAACTAAATCCTCCAAATGTCTGTGACAGGCAGAGTTCTGACACACAGAGATTTAGTGCACTGCCTATAAAATTGGCACAGTATATTTGTACTTGGTATGCCCTCAGTTTTCAGGAGCGGAGAGGTTTAAAAATTATAAATCCCATAAATAGGTCCAAGAAAGAAGACCAATAGTTACAAGAAGTCAGTGCAAAAACAGAAGTCTTCAAGTTTAGGGTGGGTTTTTCCTCTTACCTTAAAGCATTCACATTACTGCTAATACTTGAAATCTAACTAAAAGAACTGATGCTGTTCTGTATTCTCTTCTGATAAATTCTACTGATAAAAATCCTACAGCTGTAGGATTTTCCAGATTTTCATAAGACAATTTTAAGACTACTATATTGGCTGAAGAATTCACTAGGAAATTTGATGATTACTTCAGTGTGGATTGTGTATAAAAGTAATCTCTTACAGTTTATATAAACATTTCTAATAAAAAATACTTCATCCTTAGATATTCCAGTGCACATGCATCATACATAACTAGAAAAGTTCAACTGTTAGGTGTAGCCAAACTCACAATAGCTCACCTTTTCCTTAAAAAAAATGGACCTTTGTGAGATATTGAATAGTCAAACTCATAAGAAAGAAGTGCCTTCTGTGTGTTACTAGGATGAGAAGACACTGATGTTATATTTCCTGGTGAAGAAAGTTGCTTTTAAAGTGAAAGGTTCACGGGGATACAACAGCTGGGAACTGAGATGTAACAGTTCTCTGCATAGTGTGAGCTTCTTAGTGATTGCCTTCCTACAAGGTTCCATTCTTTTTATATTTATACAATCCATCAAGTAGATGTAGAATTGATGGAGAATTTTTGTGTAGTTTATCAACCCTGCTAGTCTTCTGATGGATATAATTAGCTCTGGAGAATTACAAGTGAAAAGTGAAAAAAAATATATTGTTACTGATATACTATGTAAATAACTGATGAAGATTGATCAGTGCTGTTTGAAGCTTTCAAGCAAAAGTTCTGCACAATATAGGTTAAGAAGGTCCTCAGGAACACTGCTTTAGACAGCTCTGGTCTGGGAAGAACTGGATGTGCATTTAGTTATTGCATCTCACTGGGCAAAATTTCATTCTATTATGTATAATCATACAGAAATCCAGTACTTCAAAATTCCATCATTAAAAAAAATCAAGACCATACTCTTGGTTCATTACATGTTATGTCTTCCAGGAAAATTCTACAAATTAAACTACAAGTAAAATAAAAATTACAATTTTTTCTAATTGTATATTATTGATGTAATGCAGAATAGTTTTAAGGCATCAGTTGCAAAAATATGCTGTGATTTGGTATTCTTCAGATATTATGTGTTTTCTCACGAAATTGAGACATTTTGTATGTAAAAGAAATTATGTTGTCATGATTGATTTAAATTAATTTCATTTTAAGTTTTTATATTGAGTGGTGTTTTCAACCCTGTTTTTACACTGATAATTTTTTAATGAGTTAGCTGGTATTTTAAATTTACTTTTCCTTTTAAATTCTTCCTTTTTTTCAAGAGAGCTAAAGCGTGTGAGAAAGCCATTACAGTTGGGCAGACAGTCATCACGAAACATAGAAATACACGATATTATAGTTGCAGAGTCATAGGAGTGACATCTCAGCTTTTCTATGAAGTCATGTTTGATGATGGCTCCTTCAGTCTGGATACTTTTCCTGAAGACATTGTAGTAAGTACTTTCTCAGATTCCTAATGATTCTGGTTTGTTTGTTTTTGGTTTTTCGGTGGGGTTTTTTTGCAGAATTTCATTGTTTTTCCTTTTTAAATTAGAGAGTTGGAACCTCTTCAACTACTTCTTACGACCTTGAGGAAATAACATCTTAATATTCAGTTCATGTTTCTTACTTTAACTGCTGAGAATGATTATTTTCTAATGGGTTTCCAAACCTTGGTTGTTCTAATTAGTCTTTGCCATTTGACCAAATGAATCAAGAGTAATCTTAGAAAATCTTTTAATTAAATAAGAAATATGTATTTAATAAAGGATATGAAAGAGGGAATTCCATATATCCTTCTCTGTCACTTAGAGATAACTTGTAAAAATTCCTTGCAGAATAGAAAACTTCTGCTGTAATGTGAAGAATAGCTCCCAAGAATTTGTTCTAACAGCTTATTTACACTTCCTGATATTTAGTTTGTGAGATTACATTATTAATGATAAAAATCATCAGGGAGAAGATAGTAGTTTATCTATATGTAGTGCAGTTTATTGCATTTTCAAAAAGCAGCTGAGATTTTGATTTCCCTTATGCACTTACATAAACTACCATGTCTCTCATAACTGTTAAGGACCCCATTGTGCACTTGGCACATGTGAACAAAATTCACAGTTGGAGAAAGATTCTGTTTCCCTCTATGTTTGCAATGAACACATTGGGTATTGAGCTTTGTGGTGTTCATTGAGTGCCTTTGACATCTCTCTCATGATGTGACTCTAATCCTTGTTTACCTGCATGATCCTCTGAGCCTTTTTTGTGCTAAGCCAGTACTTTTGGTGTACTGCCTACTAATAATCTTTAAAAGTTAGAGCCTCCAGGGAACAGTGATATGCAAAAGTGCTGTTTGTTGCCAGACCACTTTTCACTTAGTCCTGTTCTGTATGTAGAGGGGAAGAGCCTGGCTTACACAGTGATGCCAGAGAATACTGGCTTTGCAGTTTAAGGGATACAACTCCTAGAAGCACTCCATATTTTTCTCCCATTAAAGTCTCTGAGCTCTTCCGCTTTCTGCAGACCTAATATTTTTCTGAAAGTAGCATTAACTGTCAGATATGTCAGTGGAAACAGTACTGCTGTTCTTAGAAGCTTCTTAGTTATTGAAAAGTCTGGCATCTTTTGAAAATACGGTATTTGAAAGGATGCATTTCAGATCAGTGTATGGGGATTGAGCTGTTTACCTCCCAGTGGTCTGAAAAAAAGTGAGTCAGCAAATCTCTCTTTCATGTCTTTGAAAATTTATCCTTTAATGCGAAACACTCCAAAAGGCCCCATTAATGATCAAAGACATTCTGATTTAGGATGATCAAGATACTAAGTAAATGTGGCTGTATTGTTATTAGAAACCCCTTTTGTAAATGTCTGCATCAAGGATCTGGTAAGGCAAAGATGAGGAACTGCTTGTTGTCCTAGTGGGGGAGCCTGATCTGGAGCTAAGAATAAATGTAATCAGGCCTGGATATGCCTCAGTGCTTCTCAGATAGTGGATGAGCAACATATAATTGTTTGATGGAAACACCAAACGAATTTCACATTCCTTAGAGAAATCTTGTTGTGTTTTCATTAGATAATATACCTGCAGCAGTTACTGGAACTGGAAAAAAAAAGTGTTTTTTCTTCTTCTCAGACTAAAACTTACTAATCCATGCAATGTGCGTATCAGGTGTTAGTGCCGCTGGGAGGACTTATTCATCAAATCTGGTGTGAAAGCAATGTTGCTGCCTATTGAAGAACTTATTTTTTTAATCTGTTTTCACTTTTCAACCAGCTCACAAAGATAGCAGGAGCTTTTTGCTCTTCCAGTATGTGCTGAATCCACTACATAATTTCAGCTCAGCTCACAATAGACCAGAATTCCAATGTTCAGACACAGGGATTTATTTTTAAGAAGGAAAATAGGGAGCAGGGAAAGTTCAGTCTTGAAGCTTTGTAAAACTCTTTTTGCATTCAATAGCAACCAAATCAGGTTATACATTGTTCTCTTCTCATATGTATTTCTCTTGGTTTGTGTTAGTATTTACTGAATATATTAGGTGGGGAGTTTTTAAGTGTGTTAGCTATAGACACATGTTTAGATTTTTTAATTTAAACCTGATTTATTGCTTGGGTGTTATGCATGATTTCTTAGAATAATCACTCCTCAATTACAGGGTTTAAACCTATGAGTTAGCTCTTCAGTATGCTAACCAATCTATTTTCCTTCAACCCAGAAGGTGTAAGAGATGTAAAGAAGTATATGGGTACAATCTCTTCCTGGAAGCAACAGCAGGACAAATTCCTCTTGTAATTCATGGGAAGACTACAGTAAGGGGGACAGTACATGATATCTTACAGGACGTGAGATGACAGCTTCAGCAGTTAGTTAAACGATGCATGCACACAACTAGGGAGTGCATATACTGCAGTCCCGAGTAACTGATACCAGCAGACAGCATGTATTGTGCCACTTGCCACTTCATGAAGTATTGATGTTCTGTAACTTGTCAAACAGCCCCTAGCTCAGCACCAAGAACAGTACTGTTCTACCCAGCAGGCCACATGTCAGTTCACAGATTATGCATGAGGAAATTTTTCAGTTCTTTGCTGTGATAATTTAGGGAGAGTGTCCCACAGTTTCTTTTTTTTTCCTTTTTTTTTTTTTTTTTCTTTTGATACCTAATGGATATATCTGCACTGGCATATCTTAGCATTTTGCTAGAAATTAATACCCTTGGTATATAGCTAGAAGATTTATTTGTTTCTGTATATATTGTGGCTGCCAATATGCCTTATATACATATATGTATAAGATTTGAATGAAGTTGTTCCCACATTACCTTATTAAAATCCCAGCAGAACAGGAGGCTTTGCAGTATACATGTTTGGGGGGAGATAGATACCACCATATTATATTGATTGCAAAGAAGAAAACAGATAATTGCAGAGTGAAGCACGCTTTGAGTCTGTTAAGAGGTCTGATTACAGGAGAGCTGAGCACACTCCTCCTGAAATGGTAAACATCCTTCCAGGCACTTGCCCCATTAAGTGCCCTTGTCCTTCAGTGATGAGTTTACAGAGAATTCTTTGATGTCATGGTTTCACCTTGTGGTTATTAAGAGAATTAGGTGAAGAAAAATGACATGCCGTGAAATAACCACACTGTGTTTTAGTTTACTTATAAGTGTGTAAATGTTGGTGTTATCCATTGAGAAGGTGAAGTTGGTCTGTGGGTAGTCATGTCCACAAACCAAAATGAACTTTACTTATTAAAATCTATTAATCAAATAACATTGTGTTAACATGGTAGCTTATGGAATGCTGCTGTAATTATTCCTTAAAAGCAAGAGCTTCTTAAATGTTGATGAAATGAGGAATGTTTGGAAGGACAATTGATCCTATATTCAGGAGTTAATGAGGATTTTTTGCAGAACCACAATTTGGTAATTTTCTGAAGTTCTGAGAAATTCCAAAAAGCATCCTCTTTAAAAAGTATGTATTAGTTCAGGTTAAGACATTCAGATTACAGCTGTCGAAAGCAGGAATGAGAAATTATTTTTCACAGAATCATATGGGTAAGAAAAACCTTTAAAATCATCAGGTTCAACCGTTAACCTAACACTGCCATGGTCACCACTAAACCATGTCCATAAGTGTCACCTCTGCGTGTCTTTTGACTGCAGCAAGGGCTGTTGACTCAACCTCTTCCTTGGGCAGCCTGTTCCAGTGCTTGATAACCCTTTTGATTAATTTTTTCCTCATTTCCAGTCTAAACCTCCTCTAGGGCAATCTGACGCCATTTTCTTACATCTTGCCACTTGTTGCCTGGGTCAAGAGGACAACTCCCACCTGGCTACACCCTCCTTTCAGGCATTTCTAGACAGTGATAAGGTCCCCCTGAGCCTCCTTTTCTACTGGCTTAAACACCCTTATCTCCATCAGCCGCTCCTCACATGACTTGTACTCCAGAGCCTTCACCAGCTCCACTGCCCTTCTCCGGAAATGCTCCAGCGCCTCCATGTCTTTCTTGCAGTGGGGGGCCCAGAACTGAACACAGGATTTGAGGTGTGGCCACACCCGTGCCAAGTACAGGGGGACAATCCCTGCCCTGGTCCTGCTGGCCACACTGTTGCTGATCCAGGCCAGGATGCCCTTGGCCTTCTACCAACCTGGAATGCTGCCTGGGGTTGTTGTGACTCAAGGGCAGGACCCAGCACTTGGCCTTGTTGAACCTCACACCCTTGGCCTTAGCCCATCAATCCAGCCTGTCCAGATCCCTCTGCAGAGCCTTCCTACCCTGCAGCAGATCAGCACTCCCATCCAACTTGCTGTCCTCTGCAAAATGACTACCGTTCATTGGATCTTGTTGTCCAGGTCATCAGTGAAAGTACTGAACAGAACTGGCCCCAGTACTGAGCCCTGGGGACACCAATGATGACCAGCTCCCAGCTGGATGTAACTCCATCCACTACCACTCTCTGGGCCCAGCCTTCCAGATGGATTTTTACCCAGTGAACAGAGTATCTGTCCAAGCCATGGAAATCCAGTTTCTGCAGGGGAATATTGTGTAAAATGCCATCAAAGGCTTTACCAAAGTCCAGATAGACAACATATACAACCTTTTCCTTATCCACTAAGCTTGTCACCTTGTCACAGAAGGACATCCTGTCGGTTGGGCAGCACCTGCCTTTCACAAACCCCTGTTTGACTGGGCCTTGTTGTGTCATTGTCCTGCACATGCTGTGTGACACCTGGGATGATCTGCTCCATGACTTTCCTTGGCACTGAGGGAAAGTGCCTCTTTCCTTGGCACTCAGGCTGACAGACCTATAGTTCCCTGAGTTCACCTTTTGACCCATCTTGAAGATGGGTGTAACATTTGTCAACCTTCATTCAACTGGAACCTCCCAAGTTAGCCTGAACTGCTGGTAAATGATGCAAGGTGGCTCAGCAAGCTCTTCCACCAGCTGCCTCAGTGCCCCTGGGTGGATCCCACCCAGTCCCACAGACCTGTGTGTGTCTAAGTGGTGTAGCAGGTTGCTGACCATTTCCTCTTGGACTATGGGGGCTTCATTCTGCTCCCTATTCCTGTCTTTCAGCTCAGGGGACTGGTTCTCACAGAACAACTGGTATTAAAGACTGAGGCAAAGAAGGTAGTAAGTACCTCAGCCCTTTCCTCATTCTTTGTCGCTATGCTTCCCCACAGCATCCAGTTAAGGATGGACATTGGTTTTAGCCCTCCATTTGGTGTGAAGGTTTATAGAAACATTTTTCATTGTCTTTTATGTCAGTAGACAGATGAAATTCTAGCTGGGTTTTGGCCCTTCTAATTTTCTCCCTGCATAACCTCACAATAACCTTGTAGTCCTCCTGAGCTGGCTGCCTCTTCTTATTAAGCTGATAAACTCCCTTACTTTCCTGAGCTCCATTTAGACCTCTCTGTTCAGAGATAATTTCAGTTCATTTTTGCATGCATCATGTTGCTCCCTCCAACATTTTCCTTGACTTTTTTTTTTTTTGTCTACTGTTTTTTTAAGTGGACACCACCTTATCTTCAGAAAAATTCAAGCATGAGAAAAGCACCACCAAGCAGTGAATTTTTTAACATATCAAAAGTGATACCTGAATCCTTAACAGAATTTTGTTGATACTTATTGCAAGTACCTTCTTCCAACAGTGTACTCAAGAAAGCCTTAAGTGTGAAGAGAAAACTAGGAGATTAAACTCTGTCTTTTTGTGTCTATCGATACTTTAAACTTACCACTGTCAGGAGAGGGAGAAACAGGGCTATTGAGAACTCTGACAACCAAAATACTTCAATGAAATTATTACAAAGGTTATAATTTCTTACTGTGTGCACCTAGATTTCATGGCATCTAAAATTGTTATCCCCTGCTTTCTTTGTTAATAAAAAAAGAAAGGCAAAAAGAAAAAAAAGCACATTTTAGTAACTAGTATTTGAAGAAAAACCTGACAGTGTGACAGCAATGTAGTTTAAGAATCTGTTAATGAAATAAACCCCTAAGAATAACCCACAACTTTATTCAGTGAGGGACCTGTTTGCAATTCTCTACTATCCTAGGCAACAAATGCTCACTTCATATCCTACAAAATTTTGAAATAGAAGTTTCGAACATCCCATGATCCACACTCTGTTGTATATGCCTGCTGTATACACATACACTCTATATGCTGTGTGTATAAAGCTGCCAGTCCTACCTGCTTTGATGATCATGGACTTACTGAGGTTTTGCATGATCCTTCCTGGCCTAGATATCTGGCAGGGGTTTGAAACTGCATAGGCATTTATAATCTTAGTAATTACCTGAGACAAGGTGAACTAATTGGGGTAAATTACAGGTGAAGGAGTCAGGCTGAATACAGATTGTCACAAGACAATTGGGTATTATTAGACAAATGAGAGACAGAACAGATTTACTTTATCCTCCATTGAGATGCAGAACAAATGGGATTTAGCTGGCCAGTTTTTCAAAAATTATTTCCTCCAGGCCGGCTAAAGGCAATATTAGTAGAAAACCATCATGTGCCATTATCTTGCTAGGACTTTTTGCATGTGCATGTTAGAAAAGGTAGCTCACTTTTGAGGCCTGTGAGTGTCAGTGCTCAGGATGTCGTTTCAAGAACAAAATCTTGCTTGTTTTCAGGAACTTGTCCCTAATGACTTTGTCCATGACTACTGACTTCCACTGGTGCAGGAAGCGTGTGTCTGCAGGTGTGGCACTCAGTCAGCTTCTCAGTATCTGTTATGTTAATACATTTGCCTCTGCTTTTGAAAACCCATACTTCTTGAACAATAGACATTTGGAGATTCCGGGCTAGCACATAAGTCTTGAGAGCCCATTTAATGTCCACCTGTATCTAAAAAAATAGAAGTTTAGATTCTAGCCCTAGTAATTCACAAGAGATGCTGGGTTCTTTTGAAAATCTGTCCTACAAAGAAGACATATGTTACTTTTCTTCTATCAACCTTGTATGGCATTATAAATGACTAAACTCCTGACTAGTTTCCAGCATTTTTTCCTAGGGATTTATCTTCTTTATACCTTTCTCTCTTTATGTCTTCTGACAACTCTTTTCTGCTTGTCTACCTGTTCAAATCAAAGTTTTAAATAGTAGTGCTTACTGTCTCTTTGTATCTGTGAAAGATCATTAGACTGCTGGCATACAATAATAGCTTATTGTTCAAGTTTTATTACAATGGCATGTAAATGTGTAAAAATTGGTAAGGAAATTGGAACAGTAGAATTTGCACACTTTCTGGGCAATCTATAGATTTTGGGTGCACTCCAGTATCACCAACACCAGCAATTTCTGAGAATGTGAAACAGGAAAGTAATGCATTTCTGAAGGTAGCAAGAGGCTAGATTGTATTTGGTATAAACTTAGTCAAAAAGTTCTGAGAATTGTTTTTGTGATGTGGGAAAAGAGACATAATGAATTATAATTGATTTAGCAACTTTCTAAAAAGTTTCTTAACTGTGACATTGAGTGTATAAACTGAAAAATGTGCAATTCATGTTGGGCTAGTATACTTGTTTTTTGCAGCAATACAAAATTGCTATGTAATTGAATTTATTGCTCAGCAAGTTGTATGATGTGATCATTGAGGTAATTCTGAAAAGTTTTGGAAAGCAAATTTGAGAGCTGCATGACATGTCTCAGAAACAACTTAGGTTTCTTTTCCTGGTTTGATGGATTTATAGAAATCGTATAGGATTTTGCTTTCTTGTTCTGTGAAGTACTCTAATAAGTTAAATATTTATGTATGTTTTGGCAAATTTACTTTGAGATTGTGTGAACAAGGAAAATTTATTTTAACACATTTTTGTGGTTGTGAACTTTTTCCACTAGATTCACAAGTGCTTATACACAGAATGCTGTGCTTGTTACATGTGAATAATTGTTTGCATTTTCTCAATACTAATACAAATTAATTCCTGTTTTTAAAACTGTACTCCTATTATGTTAAAATCAAGCTATTTCAAAACGAAAGACTAAGTTCTAAGGCTGCAGAGTGAAGGGTTTTATTCTGCGGTTTAACTCTTGAAGCTACAAAGCATCTACAGATGCAATAGTCTTATTTTAATCTAAAACTTGTACAGTACTATAACTGTATTAATTTAAATGAGTTACTTTCACTTTACTCCATTATGGAGAACAGGAATAATTTTTCTGTGGCTCTTGCTTTTTTGTTTCCTTGTTATAGCAGAAAGACAGACAACTTAGTAGATAAGCATAAAAAAATGAGTATAGAACAGATTATGGGCAAATTAAATCCTCAAATATAGATATTATCTGTATACCATTTCCTTGTAGAATAGCCTTTCCACTTTATGATGAAATGCTTTATGGATACTTAACGATAACGATGTTAGATGAGTTGAAGGTAATGCCTCACAGCTCAGCAGGAGAAACAAAATGGAAGATGTCATTACTTTGTAGTTCATGATAAAATGGCTGACTTTGCAGTGAGGCAGGTGAGAGACAGAGATATATTAAAATGTTTCTTGTCTTTGCAAAGACAATGTGTGTCCTTGTCCAGAACCAGAATGAGTACAGCTGTGATGAGTCTGTGGAGCGTAGTGAAATCCCTGGAACTGCACAGGAACCACTGAGATGAGGTGGGACTGTTGGGATTGGGATAGGAACATTATTTCACCTCCCACCTCTTTTCATAGGTAATCCAGGAATTGTAGGATTTTTTTTATCTGTTAATTTACACTACTGTTGTGCAGAAGCAGATTGTTTCCAGACTTACTGGGGGACAGTGGAGGAAGTGCTGGAAGACACTTCCTTCATGTGTGTATTGTGTGCTGAGAAGGGGCAGGAGCAGCACATGAGCTGGTCTTTGTACTCATCTGACTGTAATTGATTTGCAGGGAGCCATTATACAGGTGGGCGGGATATGAGGCGGCACTGTAGCGTTCAGTCTCATCTGACTTAATTGTAAGCATAAGCTAGGGTTTTCTGCTGCACTACAGAACCTTTGTTCCTCCTAGCAAATCAGACATCCTTGTGGCCTTGCCAACTTCAGCTCCTACTGCTGACACTCAGTTTTGGCCCATAAGAGTATATTGTACCCTTTAGTGTCCTCTCGACTGTACCTTATTGTGATGCCCAGTACCACCCTGGACATCCTAAGTTGCATTCTGCAGTGTGGGTTTGAGTTGTTGTCTTCGGGGCAATTCTATGTCTATCAATTAGCATTATGCTTGAATTTGTGTTATTAATACTTTGCTAAAAGGCAATGCAATGGTTAAAATGGTAACTTTCTAAGATGGATAGAAAATAAGAATGTGTGGTTCAATTTATATTCCAGTTTTCTTTTGTAAAAGCATATATTCACTTTGTAGGAGAACATTCAGTAGTATTTTAAAGACAACATATACATAAATTCAAAGTATTTTTATACTTGCATTTTGTGATTCAAGGATAAATTTATTGAATTACAGTAACTATTCTGTTAATCTGGTGATTTCACTGAATTTATACCAATTCAAACCCAGAATTGCACTCCTGGGAATCAGGCCTTCTCTTTCAAATGCTAATGCACTGTGTAAATTGCTGTTCCTGTTTAGATAAAATTCTGACTGTGACAAATTAGCTACCACTCTCCTTTTCATTCAAATTGTCTTGGAACATATGAAACCTAATTTTGTGTTTCTAAAAATTTGCGTCAACTAGCGTATACTATCAGCTTCTGAAAGAACAACACAGTTTGACAATCTGTTGAGATTAGTTTTTGTTTCAGAGAGTTTCCACAATTTGTTTCTCCACTTGCACTTTAATGGTGTTGGTAGATATATTCAGTGTTTGCAGTTGCGGTGTGGTATTTTTCTGTATGGCCAGCTTTTCTAAATTGTAGGTATTGGTTGTAATTGCATTAGTCATGCTCCTTATGAAACAATTACCAGTGAGCAGGACTGTGGAAGCTTAATCACTAGCATTCATGTTCAAAGTTAATATTAGCTGAAGGAATGTAGGCAGAGAAGAAAATTTGCATTAAGTTACTGTGCAGAATGGCCTTGGAAAGGCCACTTTGTGATGATATGGCCACCTTGTGCTTGCTTCTGCACTCCTTAAACCATCTTCAATTGGTTTCTTTAGGTACAGGGAGCACTATCTCATGACGTGTACCCTAGCAGCAATGAGCTAGAATAGTAAATTTAACTCAGGTTCTTATTTAAGGGGAAAATTTAGAAGCTATTCCTGTACTTCAGCTGGAGTAGCCATGAGGACCATTGCTGTGCAAAAGCTAAATAATCAGGCCTGGATTTTTCTTACTTTTTTATTTTTCAAGTCTAGGGACTAGAAACACACTTGAAGTCTTATCAGTGAAAATCGGATGTACTCAGTGTGTTTTGTCTGTGTTGTGAGAAGTTACTGTTAATTTTGTGATTAACACAAGAATACTCATTTGCTTTAAATTAAAATGAATGTGCTATGGATTCAGTTTACTGTAAAGTGAATTTCAGTTTCTCAAATATAAGAAGACAGAGGTGTTTTGGAGACCATGCATTAATTTCAAGTTTTTTTCAGAAACCATGACATTTCTGATATGGATAAATGTCAATACTATGGCTTGCTCCATGCAAATTGTGGTTGGATAGACTAATAGGAAGGTCTGAACTATTCTTAGGTATTTAAGAAATGCAGGTGGTGACAGAAAATGAACAGTTTCTATTTCTCTGATTGATTTTAACAATATGTATGAATTTATGAACAAACACAGTATGATTTAGAGTAAAAATGATATGTAGGTACATAGGAAAACCAAGTTTAGTGCAATTACAGAATCTGAGTTCTCTCTAGTCAGTCTTTTCAATATCTGCTTCTCTTTGATCTTTGTAACCTCAGGGCTAGATTATGAGCTTTCAGTCTACTAGAAGGAGGATTAAAATACTGCGCCATGGCCCCTATGCAGCAGGGATGGAACAATACAGAAAGGATCTGTTTCACCAGGCACACTGTGGGGCTGAAGCCAAGCTTCTGCTTACCTCTCTGCCTTTTGCCATTCCATCTTGCCTGATTGCATGGACAAGAGCATACTGGAATTTGGAAGAACTTTCTAATACAGAAAGCTGCAGCAGCACAATGAAATGGATTCTTACACAGTCTTTCTGGAAGACTGCTGTTGAGTGATTGGAATATGTCTTCCTAGAGGGTTTCAGTGTCATATGATGCAGAAATAACGAGTGACTTTGATAGATGAGAAATACATTCAGCTAAAATAATTGTTACAAATTCTACTTTTGAGCTAACATTTTGAACCATCTTTAAACCCATAGCATCCCAGGAAGAATAATCCCAGTCAGATTCTGTGTTCGATTCCATTACCACTAAGTGAAATAATTTGTCAAATTTCTGTGTATTTTATTCTCTTGCTACATGCCGTACAGCAAAAAACAGATTAGAAGTATGTCCTAGTTCACAAAACCTGTTGCAAGAGCCACACTTAACCACTTTCAACCTGTGTTGTTTAGGTCAATCATACCATCAGTGGTATTTGACAAGAATTTCAGGAAACAATGAGGCATTTTGTACCTTATTTTGGAAACAAAGCAAATCAGGAAGTGAAAGCCGGGAGTGTCAAGGAGATGCAGAAATGTTTGCTAAGTGACACTGAAGAAAATATTGTCATTTCAATACAATATAAACAAACAAAAATAATTTGTTTTGAATACAGTCTAAACCACAGTGATATGCAAAATAACAAAGCTCAGTGCTGTGTCTGCCAGTTAAACAGATAACGGTAGCTCCTGAGGTTGTTCATGGGATTGGGATTGCTCAGTTAAGACACTCCTGAAGAAAGAGGTGGCAGCTGGATTTGTTTTCAGTCTTAGTTAATACTTGATGACAGTTGACTTCTCTGTGTTATGGATTTTGTAGAGTCATCCCCTTGGGAAATGGGTGGAAGAATGTTATTGGTATGGTTGATTTGAAAATTATTTAATCAGTTTCAAAAGAAGGAAATGGTTCAGAAAAAGAGGAGGCTGTTCTGCCTGTCTAAAAATTTACTTTAAAATATGCCATCTGATGAATGTAAACCTTAGGTTTGTAAACAGTGATATAAGAAAAAACTTACGCTTATTCAGATGAGTTAGTGGTGAATATGAGTGATCTGCAAGAGGGAACCACTTGCAGGTAATACTCACATTTAATACTGTATACCATAATTTTTTTTTTTTCAACACCTTTCCAAGTTGTTGGCTTTATCATTTCATACATAGGAAAAGAAATCTCAGTCTTTATTGTATTGGAGTTTTTTATATATATGAATTTTTAGGGCTATGTTCAGGGAAATGTCTCAGGAATACTCATCAACTTTAGAGAAAGGTCTCCAGACTTGCTGCTTATGGATTGCAAATGTCTTTCACCTTGCAATGTTTTATTCTTCTGTCCCCTAGTAAGCCCACTGTAAGAGCACAGATGCGAGAACTGAGTTTACTAATCTCACACTCTGGACTGATCAAAATGAATATTGATTTTGTTCATCCCAATAGGAGAAGTTCTACAGAATGCATATGCAAAAGCATGAGGGGGAGGCAAAAGCAGCTTTGAAAGCAAGCTCACTAGTCTTAGTTATCAATTGCAGGATCAAGTTGGGGATCTTCATCATCACAAGTCATCCATCCTCTCTTGAGTCAGGGTGGTATCACATCATCCAAACCATTAACAAGAGCCAGATGATCCAATGGACCCCTGATTTGAATGGACAAGCACTGGTTATTTTCTATTAGAATATTATTGTTTTCTGCAGCAATTTTAAATAGTTGTCTACTGTTGGGTTTATACTTCCTCTAAAAGATCCATATGGGCCACATTTTTCTATTTTCAAACAAGTTCTTGAGATACAATGACCAGCCCCCCGCCCCCCGACAACAGACAGTACCAGACAGCTTCCTGTGCTACATTGACTGCAAGGAACCCCTTCTCCCCAGAAGAGAGTCCCTTTCCCTGTGCCCAGCAATGACACCAGGTATAGAAAAACCTCCAGGCCCTATCCATGCCTCATCCTGGCTACTGCAAAAATTAACTCTGTCCTGGCCAGAACCAGGACACCATTATAGAAGGCCACTAGATCAGTAAGGCATGATTTGCCCTTAGCAAAGCCATGCTGGCTGTCTTGGATCACCTCCTTGTCTGGCATATGCCTTAACTTGTCTTCCATGAGGATCTGCTCCATGATCTTCTGAAGCGAAGAGGTGAGGCTCAAAGGTCTGTATTTTCCCGTCTCTACTTTCTCCTCGTTTTAAAAATAGGAGTGATGTTTCCTCTTATAGTCACCAGGAACTTTGTCTGACTGCTCTGAATTTTCAAATATGATAAAGAGTGGCTTGGAAAAAGCACCAGCCATTTCCCTCTGGACTCTAGGTTGCATATCACCAGGCCCCATAGACTTGTACCTATTCAGTTTCATCAGGTGGACACAAACCTTTGCTTCACTTACAGTGGAAGGGATACTTGCTCCCCCAAGCCCATATAGAGGTTCAGGGGTAGATACTTGTTTTCAGTGTGGCTCCTTTGGATCAAATCTAAAAGAAGTCAAAGGCTCTTATATTCTTACAATTTTAAAAATAATTATTGAGTTTGTGATAGCTGATTTAAAAACCTAATGATCAGGGAAAACATTATTGAAATAAAATCATAGGCATTCAAGATACATCAGTTTTTGACAGCTTGGGAAAATAGTCTCAATAGTTCATATGTTCACCTTAGACCAGAATATCTATACCTTTTAGCCTTGATTTAGGAAAGCATTTGAACATATTTGAAGATACTTTCTTCAAGTGTCAGTGGCTATATTCAAATGATGGGAATATTGCAACATTTTGAGTTCCTGGATTCCAGTGCATGCTTCAGGTGCAGTCTTCCTTTTATTTTCTTAATGTGGCTCCACAGTTCCTAGCCTGTGTCCACCATCACCTGCCACTGCAATTGGATTTGTTACTTGCAAATTCTCTGTCCAGACTTAATAAACCAAGTCAACCTGTCTGATAAAAACAACGGAATATCAGAATAAGAATAGAAAAAATACCTTATTTGCAGTGCTGTACATGTGAATTCCTTAGTGACAGCATAGAAGACAAGCCCAGTGTTTCAACATGTATTTCCAACATCTATTGCAAACAGATTGCTTACTATTTTACTTTAGTGTATATATTTAATTCCAAAAGAAATGTTTTTAAACCCAGAAAGTATTACCTTTAAAAGACAAGAAAACTTGCAGAATTATTATTATTATTTACAGGTTTTGCTCTTAAAGAGTCTTTTTGAATGGCTGTAAACCTAACACTGGGGAGGCCATATCTGCAGTAATGTGTCTAGTTACGGTCTTACCTGTACAGGAAGGATGTGGACATAGAGGGGCAAATATGGTAAAAGGATATGAAAGTGATGGAGGAACTGAAGCATCTGGCATAGGAGGGGAATGACAGAGCTGGGACTGTTCAGGAGAACAGTAGACTCAGAAGGATCTTATCCAAATGTGTAAACACGTGATGGGAGAAGTAAAGAGGATGAAGCCACACACTTCTTGGTGGTGCAGAGTTACAGGATGAAAGATGACAGGTACCAGCTGAAATACAGGAAATTCTTCAACACAGAACTTTTCTTCACTTAAGAAAAGACTTTTTCACTGTGAAGGTTGTAGAATGCTGGATTAATGGCCCAGGGAGGCCTTGAAGTATTCATCTTTAGAAACAGCTAGTCATGGTTGGAGTTGGAGCTCTGAGCTGTGCAACAGCAGGAATGTGAAACTGGACATGTAAGTGCATTTTATTTTCAGTACAGATGGGCACAATTTGTCCATTTCTATAAAGAAGAAAATACATTATATAATTGTATGGGAAATGTACATGGTTTATAAGCTGAATGTAGATTGAGCCCACACAATACGTTATTTACAGCTGATACGTGGGGATGCTGAAGGATTGCCATACCCTGCTGTCTGACTTTTCATTAAATGACTGAAAAAAGTGAGGTTGCATTTTTGACATTTTGTCAGTCTAAGAAATGGGTCTAATCATTCCCAAGGAAAAAATTGTAAGTATTATTTGTGCAGTAAAAAGAGAATCTCAAATGGTTATGATCCTGTGAAAATAAAAGGTACGAGCTCTGGTAGAAATTAATAAAAACTAGTACAAATTTCCCAAATATTGTTCCATAGACTAAGACATTGTGATGATACATGAAGAATGAGGTTGTTATTTGTCTAGTTATTTGCATGAAGACTCTAATTTTCCAAATGAGCAATTCCATTAGCTATCCTAGAGAGTCTGTGAGATATTTTTTTCTTGTGCAAGTTGCAAAGGGAGTAATTCATGCTGGGCTTTTGTTCTTGGAAAATTAACGTTAGGCTTGACATTGTTGTTGGATTGTTCATTTTCAGGAAATTTACTCCATTCCATGATGCATTTAAAAGTTTGTTTCAAGACACTTAGCCAAGACTCCTTTCTGCACTTTTGCAATAAATAAATAGGTAGCAGAAGAAGAATCATAATGACAACAACCATTTTGACAGTCATCACTGAGGAGAGAGCAACTAAAAATACAGTCTAATTTAACTTAGAGTCAGAGCTACAATAGTATTTAGTAATCCCTGTCCCCTGAGAAGTCATAATTATTCCATTGCAGCAGCCATCCTTTCCCCTTCCCTCCTGCATCTCCTGAAAATATTGGGAAGGATAATACAGTAATTCCAACTACTCCAAATATGTGGTGACATTGAAGGGATATATTTTTCTGTGTTTGTCACAGCAACCTTTGCCAGGCAAACACAGAGGGCATATTTTAAAGCTGTCCCCTTTGATCAGCACCTGAGGGGTGACAGAGACAGTACTGTCATGCAGGAAAGTGTTTCTGTGAAAATCCAGCTTTTAATTTCTTTTATCCTGTGTTGAATCAAACTCATGGATTAAGATACATGTGATTAAAATCAGTTTATAAAGGTTGAATTTGGCTAGAATGATACTATATCAAGATAATGTCCAAGTGAGGATCACTGTAGTGCATTTTTGCTCCCACATTTTAAGTTCTTTTTCATGTCAATCATTGGCCTCTGTTGGAAGTGAATTGTTCAACTCAAAATACAAATATTTTTCTAACTTATTTTACATAAATCTAAGAAAATGGTGATGGTCTTGTGGCAACCTGAGATAGCACCAGGTCCTGCAGGACCTTGTCACTGAGTCCTTATACCTGAGTCCTTGTTTTTGTCTTTTCTGTTCCCACTCTAGACCACTTATGAGTGAGCTCAGGTAATGTGGTCACTGGGTAAGTCCTCTCACACCTCGGAGAATACCACTAAATTAGCACTTATTTACATAACAAGTCTTATGATATAGTCACTATGAAGTAGAGATGCCTTTGTTGGAGTGAGTATTTGACCAAAGAATTGGTGAGCCCAGATGTGACACATCATTTTCTGATCCTTTATCTTACTTCCTCATGTGAGCAGCTGCTGGTTTGGATGTGTGGTTGGTGTGCTCTGAAAATGAGTCATTTAGTTCATACCACGACATATGGGACAAAAGAAACCAGCTACTGATGCTCTGACATGCTCAACAAGTCAGGCACAAAAGCTCGCCAAACCATTGGAGCAAAAATGCTTTATGTCTTATGGGAAAAAAATATTTTCCCCTAATTTTATTTTGTAAGCATTTGAATTCTTTCAGTGTTTCTCCATCAGCTAAGCAAAAATCTCATTGGCATTCTCAGCATTTATGGTTTGATCCATGTATGTTTCAGTCAGCAAAGATAGCATCAAGCAAAAATGTGCTGTGGTTAACGAAACAGGAATTACTGGGATATGTAAAAGAGAGAGTGTTGCACATATGCAATTGCATTTTAGTGATCCTTATTTTCAATGTGTGTTAGAAATTAATTTTGGTGGAAGTGTATCACAGTTGCTGATAGCTGTCTGATTTATGCATACGTTGTCTTGCCAATGCACCATCAAGCTGTAAAGAGAGTGTTTCTTTGGTCAGTATTTCATTTTCGTAAGGGCTAACATTAGCATTAGCCCATTAGCAGGATTATAAAACTTGAAACATGCATGGTAATAAATCTTCTCCAATTACCAAGTTGTAAAAGCATCTTACTGGTAATTTAAGTGCAGTGGCTCACTTACTGATTTGAGAATCCATCCTTCTTTGTAAATAGAGCAGAGATTGCCTAAGGCTGGGTCCACCTGCAGAGGGAGAGGTTGTCCAAGTGAAATGGCCTGATGGAAAACTATATGGTGCAAAGTATCTGGGAACAAATACAGCTCACATGTATCAGGTGAGTATCTACATTTATTACCATGCACTTGCTTTTCAGATGTCTTTATTGTAAATTGCTCATTTAGCTCTAGCATTGGAGTGGGCAGCCACACCTTCAAAGATGCAGAAGGCTGAAGTGTGGACTCCTATTGTAACTATTACCAAACGTTAACCAATTTATAAAACTTTCTAACCCAATGGCAAGTGCTGTGCACTCTTTGGGAATGAGGTTTCACTTGTTCTTACAAAATCAAGAAAATCACTTGCTTATTAAGAACCCATGTAAACAGGTGGAACATTAAGACTGAAAGAAAACATTTGTAGTTTTCTGCAGGTTATTTACCTTTATATGATGTCAGCTAATTATATGATTAATGACAAAAAATTAAGTATTGGTATTTGCCTACAGTGAACCTGAGGCATTCCATAAGTGGTTGCAAGGGAGGACAGTAAGGACAGCATAACATTGCTTTGTCTGAGGTATTTTTGCAATTTATTAATCTAAGGAACATTTTATCCTCAGCAAAGGCAAAAAAGGAACTGAACAGTGAAGGCAAGGCTAAAAAGCTGACTTCTGATTTCAGAGTGACAATTATTGGTTTTTTATGGACTTGCCTTTGAGAAAAATCAGTCAGCAGCTTTGAGTACCCAAGTGAATGGTAGAAACTGCAATAAAACAATCACAATAATAATAGCACTTCTGAAAGAATGACAATCTAGATACATTTCCTTTATATATATATAATCATTTTCACTTATGTAACTCTTTTCATCAGAGGGCCTCACATTACTGTACGAAAATGGCAAATTTACTATTATATCTATAGATAAATTAAGGCACAGGGAAGCTAAATTACTTGCTGCATTGACCTTCTCACTTTGCCAATGACTTGCAATCGAATTCAAGTCCTCAAATGCCTAAAGCCTTGAGCTAGTCTCTAAATCTTACCTCTTCCCTTATATTTAGCAGCTGTATTATGTTGTGAAGGTGGAAAGTTCTTTATAAGGTATGAAGATTATTTTACTATAGTGACATTAATCTTCAGATAATTTAATCTTTTGAACAACTGATCTTCTGAGGAATACTCTGACATAAATTAGATGAATGTTGTTAGCTTTCATATTTGAAGGAATTTGACACAGTCAAAACAAACAACTTTGTCTTATTTTTGACCTCTTGTGCAACATGATGAGACCAGTTTTGTTAAAGGAAAATGGATAAGCATGTGGAGGCTCAGCAAGATTTAGAGTTCCTCAGCATAACAAACAAAAATTCCTGTAAATTGCCTTTAACAACCCCTATCATGGGGGAAATGACAAAGTTTAAAGATGAGGGGGAGTCCATATTGCAATATATAAAACTACAGAGACAAGCAAGTATTTCAGTCTGCAGGATGAAAGAGGAGGCTGCCATGTGGCTACAGATTACAAAAAGTTTATGACAGGGAGGGTGCAAGGTTAACTTCAAGACCTATTAGTAGTTCTTCCTCTGGTGTTTCTAAACAGTGTCTGAAAGCTCCCAGGACTCACACATGCACACAAAGGTTTATTTTCTTCTGGTGTGATCTGTGTTGCACCTTTGAGATTCTCTTGCCCAGTCTTTTGTGTGATTTCTTAGATCTCATAAGGTAAATCTGTTCTCTTTGGAAAAATCTGTGAATTTTCCTTATGTTCATCAGATATTTGTACCAAATGTGGCAGTACTTGAGCATGCAGGACTCAATGCACCAGAATTTGTGTCATACAGTTTGACATTTGTCAGCCAGTATCCTACACAGTCCCTGAGCAGAGCTATAACTGCCAAATGAAGCAGGTGTTCAAGTGAAATTGTTAATGTTATCTGCATTTGATTTCTTGATTTCTGATACTGAGGTTCACAATTGAGTTACCTACATTATCCATTCACTTCATTAATTGCTTTCTAACAGCTTTTGCTTTAATTTATGATGTTCTTATAGAAGAAAATCTCATTAAGATAGTAACATATGCAGATTCAGTACAGCAGCAGAATCCAAATAAAATAACTTACTTGATAAAATTGATGATTTGAAATGTAGGATCTGCAATTTGAATTGAGTTTGAGCTATTAGAGATGGTGGGCTTATATTCTGTATGAATCATGATACTATTGAAAGCCTTGGGGAAGCTCTTGTGTTTGCTATCAAGTGTTGGCAAATTATTTCCAGTGTGATATGCTGGATTATAGCTGAAGAACTTCCAGTTACTCTTCTGATGAATGTGCAATATATTTCATACTGCAAGCATGACAGATTCTCTGGTATGAAGCACTTGCATCCTATTGCACACTATGAGTAAAAACAAATATATTGGCCATTTAAGAGATTTCCTTATCACATGGAGTGGCAGAGCTAATTTCCTACCCAGTGTTTTCACCAGGGATGCAAAAAACATTAGTACCAACTGTATTATGCAAAAACTTTACCAAATGTATTGTGCAAGAAGGAGCAGGAATAGCAGAAAGACTGTTCCTGCATCCTTGATTGCCATCATTTAATTAAACCAGCTTAAGGCAAATTGACCTTTAAGTTCCTCTAACATACTGGTAACTGAGTAGGCTTATGGGGTTAGTAACAGGAGCAGAGAGGAGTAAGGATGACTCCTGTGACTTCGTTATCCATCTGTGTGCTCTATGCATTTTAAATGCATTCCAGATTTGTGCATCCCTGTTAGCTGCAGTGAAAAAATTGTTTTTAAAGAAGGTAATAGATCACAGTCCGTATCCTGGCTTTCTAGCATGGATATACAGTATCAGATTTTTTAGTTGGTCACATGTTAATCTGACATGGCAAACTTTTAATTTGAAACTAAAAACCCAGGTCATTTACAAGTTCAAATGCATGATTTTTCAGTTTTATCTGTAATAATACTTTTGATAAGTCAGTATTCTCTTATGTTTGTATTTGTGCTTCTTCTTCTAGTCAAGTGTGCTGTTGTCATTCACATAGTCTCCTTAAATCACCTGAGGATGTAGAATGGGACTTCTAATTTTATACCAAACTTTAAATTATAGTTTTTGTGGGAGCTAAACTGCCGTCACAGATAATAGCTAAAATTCACAACTGTTAGATGAAGTATTAAAATAGAGGAAGAAATCAGCAGCTTCTGAAAAAGCTTAAATGCTTCAAAGCCTCAGCATTTTAACATTCCTCACACCTAGTTTTACATTTCCTTTCTCATTTTCTGCTAACGGGGTTCATATTGGATTAAATCTAAACCTAAGCATGATAAAGCTTTTCATCTTCTGAACAGAGCATTTAAAAGAAATTCCATCAGATTCAATAAAATTCTGTTAACTGGTATTTCCTTAGTTGTCACTCACACTTTCCTTTGACATGGTCTTCCTCAACCTTGAATCACAGGATGTTAAAATTAATTTTTTATTTATTAGAAGCAAGTAAAAAAATTAGAGACAAATAAAAATGACACAAGGACATTTTAATATGTCACTTCTGCAAAATAATGTTGCCTGTCTTGTTACTGTTCAGCATTCCTAATCTAACAAATTTTACTTTATTATATATGTGTCAGTGCTGATTTTGAAGTCTCTTTGCTTAGATATTATTTTCAGTGTAAGTACGTGTTGCAATTCCTAAAAAATAACATTTTTAATGTTTCTGCCTAATTTTGTGCTAAAACAGATAGCAAAATATCTGTGTATAAGTCTTCTTTGCTTAAATACGTGTTTTTATCTGGAAACAATTCCAGGAATGTCCTGCAAGAGTTAATTATTATTTTATTTTCAAATACCCATTTTTTTCAATTAGGTGGAGTTTGAAGATGGTTCTCAAATAGTAATGAAGAGAGAAGAAATATATACACTGGATGAAGAGCTTCCTAAGAGAGTAAAAGCACGTTTGGTGAGTATTTGCTGATGCTAACTTTATAATATATATATCTGCTCAAAATGCCAATAAAATAATACTTGGATTTATTCTGGATTTTCAGTTTTAGCTGACTCAAGTGTTGTGAAGCCTGTGCTATTAAGAGTGGCTAAATCAGCCCAATTAGGAGATGTGTCCATTTACTAGTGAGGTGGTTAGTTGTTCTTCCAGTACAGGCAGGTGCTGTTGTCAGACATAATTCTTTTCTCCTGAAAGGGACATTGTGTTTGATCATCTGTCAGATCAGGAATGATCAAGTTAGTAAACATTTAAATTGACAGACATTCTATTCTTTCAGTATGCTTATAACATGTATAATTTTTAAAAAACTTTCCAGCTTCTCAGAGCTTTGTGATTTTAAAAGCCTTTAATTTAATAAACTGGCAATTAACTCCTTATAAGAAACAATGTAACTGACAAAACTCATTAAAGTTGCTGGCAGGATTTATCAGCATTTCACTAATCTTTGGTTTAAAACCAAATATTTGCTACTTTTTTTAAGTTTCTTGCTGTTTCAAATAACATCCACCAGCTAGGCATTTTTATGTATGTATGCCAAATGGAAAAGTGTTGAAGCTCACAGAGAGCATAACACTTAGAGGTTGAAAAGGGAAAGTTCTTTCATACATTAGTTGGAGAAGATTACTGTTTTTACCTGTCTTAAGACAGTTCTTTTGCTAGGTGCACTGGTCAGATATTCTGGGTTAAGAAAACTTTTTGTCAGTGAATTAGGGATAAATGCCTTTCAGTGTCCTGACTAGGGTTAAGGTAGATGTCTTGGAAAATTTTAGAAGAATTATTATATTTAATATATATAACATTATATTACATGTAATATGTATTACATATAATAATGTTATATTTAATGGGTTCTTTTATTATACTTGGAAAGCATACCATTGCCATTTTTTTGGTTTTGAGACCAAATGGAAGCAGCTTCTCTAATTAACTGCATGCCCTATAGAATGCAAACTGTTGCATTCTCAAGATAATAATAATGGGGTTTATGCTATTGTTTTTGAAATTGATTTTTTATAAATCAGTATTTCTTTCTTTATTTATTTGTTTATTTTACATCATTAACTTCATTGGGGGTTAACTCTAGATTAAAAACATTAAACTTGATCAGCTGAATAAAATACACCATTAGCCATTGCTCAGACCTTTACATGACCTTCTGCTAGTGCCTTAAATTCTAGAAATATGTAGGTTAGTCTTCAACGCATGCCTAACACCTCCTTCCCCTCCTCATGCTGAACACAGTGCAAGTTAAAGACAGCCTATGATACTGTTTCTGTCTATTGAAGTAAAAGACACCAGTTCCTTCTAAATGATGTTTTTCTTAATCTTGGGAATTTTTCCATGACTCCAGCAGTGGAAGTGGGTCCAAAATATTGTGCCTCTGACTTTGCCCAAACGACTTGCTGTTTGTTGTCCCACTGCTTTGTTGGTGGGGATTCCCAACTGGTTTAAGTTTGCTGACAAGTGACCAAACTGTGACCCTGATCCTTTTCAAATTAGTCAGTGCCCAGGTTTCTTTTCAGGCATCCGTGATGTAGTAGCTTGCATTTAAACTTTCCTGAATAACACAAGGTGGTGAATACTACATGATACTGCTAGGATCAAACCTGCCCAACAGCTGCATCACTTCCATATCAGTGTTTTCTCACCTAGAATTAGCATGATGGTGTGATCCCTGGATAAAATTCAGACTAATAACAAGTGTTAGTAACATGTTTCCAAGGAACACTACAGACGAATACTGAATAGGACATGCAAAATATGGAAAGTTTAAAATTGTGCATATGTGTAATTAATGTCTGGTTTTAGTCTACAGCTTCTGACATGAGATTTGAGGACACATTTTATGGAGCAGATATTATCTTGGGAGAGAAGAAAAGGCAGAGAGTATTGAGTTCTCGTTTTAAGAATGAATATGTGGATGATCCAGGATATCGCACCTTCTTAAAAAGCTCATTCCAGAAGAAATGCCAGAAGGGACTGTAAGTGAAGCAAGAGAAGAGAGAGGGTTCTTGATTAAGAAGCATGCAGCATTATTTGCAATTGGGTTTTGTTTAATTGAACACTCCGTTTTACAGTGAACTAATCCATACACCAGCCTTGTAATCTGAAGTACTTGAGTTCTGATTTCTTCCATTAATGCATTTAAGAATTTGTAATAGTTTGCATTATAAAAGTAGGGGGATAACCAAGAGAGATTACTAAATTAAATGATGAAGAAAAGTTTCAGTCCTGCTCTCATTGAAATAAGTTGTAAAATTCCCTTTGAATTCGCAATTCTGAGAAGGAGACATTTTGATAAACAGAGATAATGTCAGTGGTTCACTTTTTTCTGCACACGGGAAAGGATGTTAAGTTCAATAATAGCAGTTTTTATAAAACATTTTTAAAACAAAACCAGATATGTACAGTACTGAGACAAACAAAGGCTATACTTACTTTGTACAGTGCTTTTACATTTTTATGTCACTACTGTTTTCAGTAGGACTTGATGGGGACTCAGCTATTGACTTAGATATTTTTGGCTTTTAAGAGAGGTATCTTCAGCAGAGCAAGGATATTTTGTATATTTAAAGAGACAGATTTTGACAGTTATTTTTAAACATGTTTTTCATAAAGTCTATTAAAAATATCTGCTTGTAAAGTACAAATTTCTTTCACTATGTTTATGAAAATTAGAGTTTAAATATATATGGTTAACAGCCTAGTTTTGAATGAATATATTATGGTTTTCATTTTGAAATAATGTTCTAGCAACGTAATAATGTTTCAGAATAAATAAATATTACAATTGCAACATTTTTCCTGTTGATGTGATTTTCAATCCTATTGTTTCATACCTATAGGAATCAAGAATATATGCTGTATTTTCCTGAACACAACAGAATATACACACAGAGACTCACATAACTTAGTATTAAAATTCAGAGCTGATAAGTACTGTACTTTAATTTCTTGTCTATTTCTCTTCAGTCTTTGGGATCTTGACCTTTTTGGATGTTTCACAGAAAGCAGAAAGTCTGAATTTGTCTGAACACTTGGGTATGTGAACCTAGAAGGGAGCTTTATCAAAATGACATCATCTTTTTCTTGTAAATTGGACAGTCAGCAGGATTTCTGACTGCCTGCCACAGGAAAAAGAGCCCTCTCAAAATCCAATTTAAATCTGAGCACTGCTGTTTCTCAGATTCTGCTTGCAAAAAAACGGAATACATGGACCCAAAGATTTTTTCTGTACAAAACTCCAGTCCTTTACATGCTGAGGCATACAGATCTTTGTTTCACTGAAGCCCTTGCATGATTATTCTTATTTTTTCAAGTGGACAGAAAATCTTTTCAATTGCTATGTGACACCTCAAATGACATCAAAACTCAAATGTAAGTTTTCTGTGTTGTTGTTGTTTTCTTGTACCATGAAATCACTCAGAATCCCTTTAGTCTAAGAAATTGCTTAGCTGTGACAATTGGAATGTATATCTAATTGATAACACTTTCTCTAAAGGCACTGGGTTGTGTTGGATGCCGTCTGGCATATTTCAGAGTATCAGGGCACCTTCTGGTATTGTAAAGAAAAGATAAAAACTAATGATAGATTTGCAAAACGCAAGCCTGCTGCTGCCTTCTACAGTTCTGTGCAGCTGATGGTGTATGGGGTTTGTGTGACCGGGTTTTTGTAGTGGGGATTCCAGGGGTGGCTTCTGTGAGAAGCTGCTGGAAGCTTCCCCCATCTCCAGCAGAGCCAATGCCAGTCAGCTCCAAGACAGACCCGTGCTGGAGCAGGCTGTGCCTGGAGGATTGTACCCGTGGAAGAGTGACACACGTTGCAGCAGTTCATGGAGCTGTTGTTGCTGTGGATGAGCTCACGCTGGAGAAGTGCATGGAGAGCTGTCTCCTGTGGGAAGGACCCCACGTTGGAACACGCTCCTGTCCCTGAGCACTGGGAGTAACGATGTGTGATGAACTGACCATAACCCCCATTCACTGTCATCCTGTACCTCTGGGGGAGAGGAGGGGAGAGCACAGGAAAGAGGGAGACATGGGAGGAAGGTGTTTTTAGGATTTGATTTTACTTCTCATTATCCCTCTCTGATTTTGCTAGTAATAAATTTGGTTAATATCCCCAGTTTGAGTCTTGTTTTGCCTGAGATGGTATTTTGTTTGGTATTTGTGATCTCTCCCTATCCTTAACTCTTCAACTTTTTGTTGTATTCTCTTCTCCCTGTCCAGCTTTGGAGGTGAGTGACAGAGTGGCTTTGGTGGGTGCCTGGTACTCAGCTAGGGTCAACCTACTACACCTAATTACTGATGCTTAGCTTCAAAATACTGTGTTCTGTGGTAAGAAAGCTTTTATAATCTTCCATGAAGGTTCAAAACAACTATGACATTATTAAATGGTTAAATACATATTAAGATATTTTGTAATTGAATGGGTGATGCTATGTGGTACAAGAGAGGCTAGAAATCAAATGCATGTTCTTTGCCTGGTTCTGATATGACTCCATGTTATGACACCATGAGTAAACCCCCTCATTTCTATAGAGTGGATCCAGCATCTTTCTCTTCAAGATCCTTAAAATTTGTTGACTAAAGGGTTTCAAATTTCTTTTAAAACATTCATGCAAAACATTGGTTTGTTTCCCTTTCTACCTTTCATCTAGAAGATCTTTACTGTGGAATTTCTCAAAGGCACTGAAATTGTTTCTGACCTTTGTAAGGTACTAAAAAATACCTGCTGAGTAAGTTGAAAGTGTAATTGTTATCAGTACAGTTTCATGCCTCCTGTTTCAGGACTCACGGTCTTTGCAAACTGGATTGGCTAAACAACTGGCCTAGAAATACAGTTCCTGTTCCCTTGCAATTCCTGAAAAGCCTCGTTTTTCTGTTCCACAGCAGATACTGTTATGGACCTTTCAGGTATGAGAGAGAAAATAAACTGGTGTGCAATGCTTGGGGAAACCAGGAGCTTGCCATGAACTAAATCAGGTGGGTGGACACCAAAACAGGGTTGCTTGCTCTCTGTGTAACCAGTTCCCAATAGCCAGTTTCTCACTCCAGTAAAACCTCTGTGTGTTTTTTTCTGCTGATGTTAGAGACAGATACATCTTTCCTGGTGAAAAAGCATGTCAGCATTCATGACCATTCCAACAACACACACTGTCTGTGTGAGGAAGAGTGCAGTAGGTAGGAAGAGTCGAGCCCTTTTAAAGACTGGCTAACTGAATTGGCATGGTATTCCTAGATTTAAAAAAAAAACCAACAAAACCAAAAAAAAACCCCACAAAATTGAATGCTGATAGCAAGAGAGCACAGCATACCCCAGGACAGGACAAACCATTTCTATTACCTTATACATACAAGAGCGAAATAGCTGTTCTGTATGTTCAAAAATCCTGAAGGTCCTGGGTGAGTATGCAAAGTAGTGGTTTGGTCAGGATACATTAAAATTGTTTTTATTCACTCTTACCTGAAAAATTTCAAGGAAGAATCTGAAGTACTTCAATTTATGCTGGCTTGTGAAGTAGAATGCTTAAATACTGTGACTTTGATTTCCACAGCTATAAGCAAGGTCTGATAAAATCAAATTACTAGAATTAGATAAAAAATAGATTACTTCTTTTGAATCCTATTTGGTATTGTGTTACTGTAGCAAAGCAATTTTGTTGATGCTTAATAGGAGTTCTACAATATATTGTGTTGTGCTACGGTGGTTAAAAATTTTCAATTAAAGAGACTAATAGAAAAATTCCTACAAAATATTTTTGCTTTGAAGCTTGTTTATACTTTCCAACTGTGATGCAAGTGAACAGCAATGTTTTGTAACAGAGAAGTTAATATGATATCCTGATATTTATAAGCAAAATAGAGCAAGGTAAAAGCTGTCCCTTATGCAGTTCCACTCTTTCTGATTTTGTGAGATGTTTTCCAACGTAGAAGACATCATAGGGAAAAGCTCAATTCTGCTTGAACGATCTAAATAACAAAATATTTTTTATTTCTGCTAAATAACAAATATTTGTATTTGCTATCTGTGCTATTTGTGCTTCTCAATATAGCCATCTCTGTTTAGTGGCACAATTACAACTGTTAACTTTCACAGTAGATGAAGGCAAAATTATAATTTCACTTAGTGGTATGAAATCCTGCTTTTCCTTCAGTCTCTAAATTTTGTAGTGGTTTTTCTGTTTCCTGTTAGCCAACTGAAGTATTTAATGCCAAGGTGTTCAACAGCCTATTAGTAGGAGAGAAAACTTATGAAGGGTGGGCAAAAGGAATCTTTCCTGCACATATGCACAAAAGGCATATCCATCTCTTTTAAAAATTGCAGAACTATCTGATACATTTATCACACACCTTCACATTTCAAAAGCCATCTCTGAGGCTTCTAGTCTTGAATTCCAAATGCCTTAGATAGCATTTTTCTCTGACACATCTAGCAAAAAGAAAATGATGATGTTATGGTAGGGCATAAAAGTTTTACTGGAGTTCATCTTAGCTGTTGTATATACAGTCTACTTGGTTATAGCTTCACTGTTATTATCAGACTGAATTGTCCTACAGCCATACTGCTCTTACTCTCAGCACTTACATATATTTCCCCTATACTTAGATTTGTAGGCAGAGCTGGTAGCTGCTAAAACTTTTGTAAGAGCCTGTTTTGAGTTACTAAAAACTTTGGCAATTTAGATATCCTACAGCTGAAATTTTTATGTGCCGGTTCATGTCTGAAAAAGTCAGGAAACTTTACCTCAAGCAGTTTGGTCTTTTGGAAGGATTTTGAAGAGGAGGATTAAGGATAAAAAAGTCGTCGTTCTTTCTGTCCCAAAGTTTCCCAGGCATTTATTTGACAACCTCTTTGGTTCCTTTGCACAGTGAAACGGGGACTTGCTGGTGATTGACTGAAAGAGTGATTCCCATTAGAATTTAGAGGTAGGTTTGTGAAGTGTTCCTGTAGATGTGCTATCATTTGACTGAGCTGTCATAAACTGGTCTGTGGCTGGGGCTGTGAGGTGAAGTCTTGGAAGAGCCTGTACCACTTCAGGGCTCGTTCCACCACAGTGCCCTTCTGCAGCGATGGGCTGGGCTGTGCCTGCACTGCCACCACAGCTCAGCACTGGCCCTGCCAGCCCAGCAGTGTGGGAGAGCCTTTTGTCCTTTTCTTGTTCACCCTAGTTACTACAGAGGCAAGCTCTTGTTTGTTCTCAATTGCCCACTAGATTTGCTGATGTAGTATAGAAAAACAGGATGAAAAATAAAAACCCAAACAAGAAACATACAGAACCAAAACTGCTTCAATACAAAAGCGTAAAAAGTTGGAGGCAAATATAGAGAATTCAGGGAGCTGGAAGGAGAATAAATAGGGGGACCAGATTCTTAAAAAGAGATTTGTTCACAGTCTCTGCAGAACCCAGGATGCCTGAGGGGCAAATTTCTTGTGGTATAAGCAAATGGCTGTGAAATGTACCAGCAAATTACTGAATGATTGCCTTTAGGAACAGCTATTCCTGATGCCAATTACTGCATGAACTCAAGGAGCCGTTATTTCTGTTCCCCTAAGTATCTGGTCCTTCTATATAGATGGGGAGCCAGTAATACGGCATGAGATTTTAATTTTTTTTTCCCCCAGATTATAACTAAAAAAACCAGGTTTTGTGTTCGAGTGCTTTTGAATTACTATGCTAGAGTTGAGGGTGCAAAATACAAGGTATACAGCCAATGCCAAAATTTTCCCAGAAGATACACAATGCTTGAAACTTCCTCATATGTTCCTTACAGATTCAGTCACTAGAGGAACTGTAGGAAAGAATCACCATAATGACTCTCTGGAATGCACAGGAGTTAAAAGCAAGGAAGAATAGAGACGAGGCACTGCATTCCCAAAGGCATTTTTTTGGCACAGTACTAACATTTGATGGCAATGTCATGCTACATTACTGAGGAGAAAAGGCTCAAGGAACAATGTAACAGAACAAAATTATCTTTGAGAAGCTTCCATGTCTAAAGTAGTCCACTGCAATCCACATCTTATTTTCTCTGTGGGCATATGTAGTGTACATGAGTGGTGAAAATGCTGCTAACCTCGTCCAGTCCAGGTGTGGCAACCAAGGGTGACTTGCCCCCAACTGACAGGTGACCCTGTTACTTTTCTTCAAGTCCTATTAGGTGAGTAAAAGCAGGAACAGGTGAATTCTTTATTTATTATCTTCTAGCTGGAAAGAGAAAGGAGCAGAGAACAGTTTCCTTTTCCTATTGGCATAATGAAGTAGCAGTAAGATAGATTTCTGTGCTGAATATCTCTTTTTGTTATTTCAAGTCTTCAGTCCTCTCAAAGGGATGGAGCCATTCTGTTCTCTGCTTATCTAGTTTTGTATCTCCCACTTCAAAGTCTCCCACCAAAAAGTAGACAAAAATGAGCTAAAATTCCAGCTCCAATGACACGAGTAGAAAAAAAGGACGACTTCTTATTTTTCTATGACAACCATGTGGGACCAAGATGCAAGCGACAGAGGTCTCTGGAATGGGAAGGAGTTCAGTGTCTCCAGTGTGTCTCCATGCTCCTTCTGTGGATTTTATCTATCTAATGCCTTAAGACTTGGCTTGAGACAGGCAGAATATATTCTGCTTCACTTGTTCAGGTGTAATGCCAGTATGGTCTGTAGATGGGGAGCAGTGCTATCTCAGATAACAAAATGGGTACTGACTGTACTGCATTTTGGAGACTACTGAATAAAGGCATAGCTACAGGAAACGGTGGTGCCATGGGCTAAAACCAGAATCGTCAGGTTTTCAATGCTCTTACCCTTGTCATCCACAAACCAACACAGAACAGCATGTATGAACAAGAGCTCACAGCTTTGATGCCACCTTCCTGTCTGATTTTGGGCAGGTCTCCAGTGATCATGTCTTTGCTTAGAGAAGTTAGTGAATTGGAGACCATGTAAGCTGGTTCAGCAAGAATATTTGAAAAATAAATGGAAGGTACATTGTCAAATAACACAAAGAACTACATGAATGAAACTCTTCAGTAGCTCCTTTTGGCCAAGGGAAAGTCAAGCAGAGGCTACATGAGATAGCTGCTGTAACTGGAGGTAAATCTTTGCAGAAAGGACTTTGAGCTGCAGGATACCCCTGAGACAGTGGTGTAAGTATCACTGTGTGCTTAGAGAACAACCAGGACCAAGACACAACCATGTGTGCAGAATTTTTCCCCCAATATTTTGAAACACTAAAGGAGGATTTAAATCAACTCTTGAGCTTTCCAAGATCTTTGTTCCCAAAGAAGGTGGATGTCTGATATGCATTAATAGTGTTGTGCTTCAGCACTCTTAAGATTTTGGAATGATCAAAGATTGTGTCTTGGGAAAATTCACCTGCTGTTTGACTGGGCTTCCACTGCTGGGGCTACTGACAAGTGCTGTAGGGGCACATATAGACCACAAACCCCACCCTACACAAGCATGTGATCTGAGTGCATTACTTTCAAGTTTCAGCACTTTGCTCTGTGGCACTCCCCCAGAGCTATTTAACTATAGGCACTTCATGAAAAATAAACAAAAAATTCTCCCGTAGATATTTCCTTGTGAAGTGTCCATCAAATAAACTGCTGAGATAGTAATGAGAAAATTCATGTCAATTAGTAATGTTTTAAAAAGACAGGAGAAACCAATTGAGAAACCCCAGGAGGGTAATCACTTGCCATCTGAATTATTATTTTCATGATGTGTTTTAAGAGAAAGGACATGATAGCTGCTAAAGGAGGCCCTGGAGGAACACAATACTGGTATGTCAACACAATTGATTTCTCAGTGATTTAAAGCAAATTATCTTAGTGACAAGTTTAAAAGTTTCCAATTGAAATGATGTTACTTCTGGGACAGTGGAGGGTCCTACATGGCTATGATTGCTGGGAAAGGAGTGACCAAATGTTTGGTGCACCTTATCAACTTTTTTTGCCATTTTTGCCATTTTTTACCAGATCTGCTGCGATATATTACAGATGTATTCACCAGTTCCACAACTTCACTGGCTTGTCTTCTCCCCTTCCTTGCCAGTCTCATGCCTTAGTGTAAAGCATGAAATGATAGTTCAAGTCTGAGACATGCACGTCTCCACTCTTTTCATGGTGTTGTATTGAAAGAGCAGCTCTGACTCCATGGCAAATAATATTGCAGCTTTTTTTTTTACATGTGTGACAGTGCTTTAAATGAGGAAGGTCAAAAGTTTCCATAGAGAGTAACACCAGATTTTTCAAATGGAGAATGGGGGCCAAAATTACTTGTTAAATGCTGTGTAGCACTAATGTGAGAGCTGACTGAGTGAAAGCTGCAAGTTTTTGCCCAATAAAAATTATAACAATACAGCAATTATAGCTTAGTTCTGCTATGAGAACAGTCTCTGGTATCCCCTTGCTGTTGTCAGGCCATGTAATCCATTTTCTCTAGTGAATTATGTGGTATTCCCTATGGCAAAAATACTGCTTTGCATTTTGCTCCATTTCTTTTTATCTGGATTTTGTGTTTTATGCTTTGCATATAGCCCTTAGCCAATATAATTTCCTTGCTAGGATCTCTCCCTTCCTGTCTGGTGCTCCCTTCCCCAGCAGTTTTTAACATGCAAAAGGCAAGGTAGAATGGATGACTGAAAATATTCTTATCTCCTGTACAGCTCTGTACATGGTCCTGTAGTGTCTGTGGCAGACTCATCCTTAGTTTCCATCATGAGCTTGATTTTCTCCTGTCTTGTTGCATAGTGAGTTAAGAATTGCATTACATTACATTGCATGCTGTACTCTTCACTCTGAATCTTTTAGAATTTGTTAGGGTGTAGTTCTGGGGCTAAGGTTCAGGCCAGAGTGGAAATATCTCAAGAATCCTCGCTAAATCATTACACCACATGCATGCCCTTCTTGTTCTACTTTTAGTCTTTCTGTGATAGTATGCTGCAACAATATCAATCCATAACTGCATTAGAACCAATTACCTGACAATTTTTATGTAAAGAAATTGGTTTTGTAAAAATTAGGTTATATAATTAATTGTACAATTAAAAGGTGGATTTTTTCAACATTGATTTTTCCAGCTTGATACGAAAATATATCCAGAATAAGTGAGTTTTTCCTTGTTACTTTCTACCGCAGTACTTCATGAACTGAATTTTACCAAATTTATTCCCACATATCTACAGAAGGACCTAATTCTAAAGCAAAATTTTCCTAAGAAAAGAGTAACAGAAGAAAACCCAAAAACCCTGTATCTGGACATTGGGAGCAGCCTCTGAATTCAGCCTCTGAATGTAAAATACACTTCTATGTGTATATTTTCAGATAAAACTCAGAACTTCAGAAACTCATCAGTAGTGTAATCTCTTGAACTGAAAGTCTTTTAGCAGCTTCCCCAGAGAGTTAATGGAAGCTGTGATGGCATTCCATTTGATAGTGATTTTGTCATTAGCATTCCCTCAGATAAGGAATTACGCTTAGCAACAAATGGTCACTTTTGCAGAAATAGAGCACGGCAATAACTCCAGCTTCTAATTTTTGATTTGTCTCTACATGTAAAAATGCAGTAAATTACTCTCAGATGTGAGATCCATGATACAACATCTGAAGCAGTTGTATTTTTAATTAGACATATTCTGCAGTGTAACACACATCCTTCAATAGTAACCTGCATACTTTAACCATGCAAGGCAACCTTCATTTCAGGAGGATTGTTTGTGTTTGGAGGTTTTATTTGATTGTGCTGTTTGTTTATTTGTTTATACGAAAAGAGCTGGCTGCTACAGAAATTAGGAAAACTGTTTGCAAATGAAATACAATGGATTCCTGCAAAATAGGGTTATCTCCTTTTGCTCTCAAGATTTTGAGAGCATTGAAATAAGAAAGCAGGAGGTGATCCTATAGCACAGCACAGGCTGTACTCAAGCATACATTACTGAAGAAATAAAATAATCATAGATCATAGAAGGGAACCGAAGTATTTGGAATGAATGTTCACTGGATTTTAACTAGAATTTATGGATTCGTAAAAGACTCTCTGCTCTGCAGCAAAATTAATCCTGATTATCTGCTTTTGAAGCAAAGTAAAACAAGGGAATACATACGCTTCTTAGTCCTATCTCTTCTAATCATGTTTTTGTGGGGTAGAATGGGGCATTTCAAGTTTATAAATGGAAAGTAATTTTTTCTTGAATGACTGAAAATGCACATTCTAGAAAAGAAAGGATAAGGCAAAGTAATTCTTAATGGTTCTCTCCTTTTAGACTAGCTGGCAGATGCAATAATCAATTCTTTAGTCATGAAGGTTTAGTAAAAAAATTACGAGAAAATGAGACTAATCTCAATTAAGCCCTACGGAACCAAAGAATGTACTTAAACTACATATTAAAAAAAAAAACAACAAAACAAAACAACAAAAAAACCCCAAAAACAAACAAACAAAAAACCCCACACCTTCAAAAAGCTGTCTTGTGACAGACAGATCAATGCACATCTAATTTTGAATGAAAGCCTATTCCTGTTTTATTTTCTCCAGGCAATATGGAAACACATGATTTAGATAATTTGTGAATTATGTTCAGTTGAAATGCTGAAAATACCTTTCATTAAAATGGAATGAAAATATCCCACTAAAGCTCTAAAGAAAGTTAAACCTCCTCCCTTGGCGAAGGGTTTAAGCCTGAAGTGGTAGTGGCTGGTACTGGGGATGAATTGGAAGCTGTCTTTCTTGCAGTGGCCTGTCATCGCTCTGCTCTGTGTTCCTCTTGTGATTTGATTGTTGGTTGACTGGTGGCATGAACAAGATATCCCCTTAATCTCACTAGGATTTAGTAAGATTGGATGTATTCTTCAACGAAGTAAAAGGAACATAGTCTTATATGAAAGCTTCTCATCATTTAAAAAAAAATACTTTGAAAACCTTATTTTTAAGCAGATTTTTATCTTAAACAGTCATTGAGGCAGTAATTGCTTCCTCCCCTTTTCCTCCCCAGACTTTCAAGGACAGCTTCATTGTTGCATTTGGGAGGAAACTACCAGACCCTGCTCAATAGTTAAGTCCCCAGCTATGGTTAATTTTTAATAGTTTCTTTGGTTTGTAAGCATTCTGGCATCAAATAAAACTTTTCTCATTACACAAGACGTGGCTCTCTACATTTGGATACAAAGTTACTACAAAGATACTGGGAACAGAGCGAGCTGCATTCACCAAAGGAGAATTCTTCTTCCAAACTTAGTTAGCGTGAAGATGCACTTGTTCCCTGGGTGAATAGAAATCCTGAGCAGTTAATCACAAGTAGTGTGACTGGAATACTACTTTCCAGGGGAGAATCCTGCCTAAGGAAGCCTGGCTGGATGTTAATAGCTGTGGCTTGGCTTTGCTGGCAGTTCCTGTGCTAATTAAAGTAACAACATGAAGATTTATAAAATGCACAATAAAGTCCTAAACACAGACGCCAACGGGGATGGAGATGATTTTGGTTCAAATCACACAGGCTACCAAGACAAGCTGGTAATAAATGACCCTGCAGAGATGCAGTTTTAGTCCCTTGTTTTTCCTGCCATTTGAGGGGCAGCTCCGTTAAGACAAACAAAGTGCTGTGATATGCACTGTGAAATCTCTGCTGCTGAAGGTCTTTAAGAAAATTTTAGACCAACATCTGTCTAGAAATAGCTCAGGAATAGTAAGACCTGTTTTGAGGCAGGAGGCTTCTTTCTGCCACAGTTTTGTGCTGTAAAAAGACTGGGTGCTTCAAAAACCTCTGACTGAATAAGGCTAGTCATATGTAAGCTTTGATTATGGGTAAGGACTATGGAGCAAGTTACCTGTGGTCAGAAAAGGAAAATATTCTTTGTAATACTAACAAGACATTTACCATGAAATTCCTTTTTCAGAAAACATATGGTTTCCATTTTTTCTTCAAATTCAGTCTATTTATGATGATTCCAGTTAAAAATATCCGAAGTTTTGTTTGTAAAATTTCATTGTCCTGCTAAAGAATATGCCTGTATATTAATTCTGTGTAAATAAAACTATTCTGCAAGGCGAAAACAATCAGGAGATATTATATTTCAACTTTAATATGGCTGTTCTACCACAATGCTACTATCTTGAATTTCAAATTAATTTAATTGAGCTCTAATGAATAAAATTAGTTGTCCCAGTGTAATTCTAATCTCAACTGAATGATTTAGCAAATGGATATAATGGTAATTGCGGCTGCCTTGATCCTTCTGCAACCTGAGATTCTCAGCTGCATCTGTCCCTTTCCCTTTCCCCATGTAAAAGATGGTGAGTAACCCCAGAGAGTGGGTGCTAGAGCTGCTCTTTAGTGCTGCTTACTGAAGCAGTCTCATTGCAGGACAAATTGCAAAGTTAATGAAATGAAAGACTGAGGAAAGTAGCCTTTTACTGGAGGCAGGGTGGAGAAAAGTCAATGTTAATAACTGCACAGTGCTGAATACCTTTTCATACTATAAATAAAAGCAGTGGCAGTTTGATTCATTTGATACTTCGTGGACGGAACCTTCACAGTGCTGGTTATGAAATGAATACATGAGCTCAGAGAGCGGTCCTGGCCATCTTTGTGGAAAGCATCTCTGTGATTTAATTCTCACAGAGAGTCACAGAATGGTTTGGGCTGAAGGGACATTTAATGATCATCTAGTCCAAGCCCACCTTTCACTAGACCAGGTTGCTCAAAGCCCCATCCAGCCTGACCTGGAATGTTTCCAGGGATGGGGCAGTTACAACCCCTCTGGACATCCTGTTCCACTCCTTCACCACTGTTACTACCATAGGATGTAGTTTTTCCATCCTAATCATAGCAATGTAATAAATCCTCTGTTCTTCTCTACTTAGGGACATGAGCTTGGCTGCATTTAATGAAGAGGGGTGTTAGAAGTATGAATTTGATGTGTCATATGATTTCCTAAGTTTTCAAATGCTACCTTCTCATAATTTAATAATTTAATAAATCATTTAATAATAATTAAACTCGGGAAGGAACAGCCCTCCTCTGCAACCCAACCACTCTAGCCTGCAAATATTAGCAATGCCTCATTGCTAATAACAGCTATGGGAGAGCAATGTAGAGGGAATAATAACAGGAAAAGTATTTTTGAACTTTGCTGTAAATCTCCTTTTCTTTCACTATTTCTATTTGGACACATCATAAACCCTCTGTATGTATGTTTTCCTTTATTTATCAGATCCTTTTTTGAGTGTGACATAACCAAGCAGAGCAGTGCTATGCAACCGTGTGTCCTGCCTCAGACTCGTCTGATCTTTGATGTGCTGGCAAGCAGAGAGCTTTTCTCTGTTCTTGCACATGCAGTGAGATCACTTCATTAACCTTCCTTACTGATTCATTGGAAGGGTGCACTAGACCTGGGGCTGTATGTTATCTGCCAGAAAGTTTTCCAATTTAAATCTTGAGAAAGTTGGATATCTGGAAGCTGGATGTGTCAGTCAGTGGAGAGACCCAACAGGGAATTCCTAAACATACTCTGACTGTCAGAACAGGATAAGGAGAATGAAGTTATACTCTTTTTTGTTGTTGTTGTTTGTGGGGTTTTTTTGTTGGTTTTTTGTTGGGTTTTTTTTGTTGTTTTTTTTTTTTTTTTGGTTTTGCCTACGCTGTATCAATAAATATGCTTGAAAGAAGTAAAAAAGAAATTTTGCAGTTAGGTAATGGCTGGGCCTTCTGTTCTTTTCTGAAAGGCAGGCCATAAGCCTGAATGTTTCTTGTCTTTCAAAGTGAATTTTGTGGTGTACATATAACCTCCGGCTGGGCGGGCATGTTTATCTTACATGGAAGTAACTAAGACTTTTTGCAATTATGTAACTTACTAGCTGTGGGGGTTACAACACTGTTCTCACAGAGACCACCTTGCTCTTGTTACTATTTCTATAGCATTGCTGCAGCTACTGTTGTTCCCCGTAGAAAATAAATTTGTCTGAAGCAGAAAAATCTGACTTCTCTTTGTGTATGGAATATCACAGCAAGATGGTGTGTTGACCCTCCCACCCAACAACAGAATTTTGCAGAATATTAGAAGGTATGACTAACAACACAAGCACGGAGTTTTCATGTGTTGTTAGCCATGTTTTTGATTCATTGCTTTAGGCCTGTGTTTAAATCTCAAAAGATACATATGTGATTTGTATATTATCTGAATTTTACCTCATTAGATTTAGTATGGCAGAGAAACAAAGCAGATAAAAGAGCTTCATTTTCTCTTTAATATTTTCTAAAATCATAAATAGGAAAGTATGAAAAACATGCACAGACAGCAATACAATAAGCACAAGCAAGGAAAAATATTGCCTTTGATACAGTGGCATGGATTTCCTTTTAACCCTGATGCATCTTTTCATACCCTTCTTTGACTGCAGCATTTCATCCTCTCAGAAGATGTAACGCTGGTACGTGCAGTGTATTGCTGGTTATACTTTGGAACCAGCTATGAAAGTAATCATGCCATAATAGTAGGTTGTCCTTCTTTCAGCTGCCTTCATGAGTAATTCTGGCACCTTTCTAGTACTTGACCAATGCACTGAGAATTTTTTTTCTTTTTGTGTATCTGATTTTATATGGCCACCCTTTGCTTTCCATGATGTTTCTTATCCTATCCCCAACGCAGGGAAGTAATATGTTGGTTTCAGATAAGGAGATGACTCGCTTTTTGCTGATGATCTGTACATTAAATAAGAATGGGAAATATGAAGCAAATCAGTTGGAATTCCTGGGTAGCAAAGTAAAAAATAATGAACAAAAATTTCTTTGTCCTGTGCCGCTGCTAATTGATATACTGCAGCATGGAGACCAGTATTTGTAATAACCAGCTACTATGATAGTAACTATCCACATGCAATCAAACCTAAGCAACAAATACAGGCAAAAGAAGGAAAAGTTCCCATTCTTGCTGCTTCTTTTGTGCTCAGAGATCTTGCCTAGAAACAAGGGATCTGGTTTCAAGGAAATACAAAACACAATACCCAGTGGCAGATGGGATAAAACTTAAGAACATGAAAAAAAAAACCTGGTATTGTTGGTTTTTGAGCTTTTGAATAGGTATGCATAAATAGCATACTCATGCAAATGAAAAAGAAATACTATAGACCTGAATTTCCCTCAGGCAGGTCTATTCTGCAGGCAGAGAGCTGAGAGTAAGGCTTGTGTTGGAACAGTTAGAGAAGTTACATGCTTTGTTCAAGTTGATAGAGCAAAGGACTCACAGTGGCCTGACACACTCTCCTCTCTATGTTGTCTGTACTCAGTCTTCAGGGAATTTATGTAATGTTGCCAAGGAGAAGATGCCCCATTCTGGCTATAGTTCTGCTCATTTCTAAGTTCATTCTATCCTCGAGATAAACTAGATGCTATGAGACTTTGGTCTGTAATGGAAACACAAAAAGAGAATGAGACAAGAAAAGCAGAAGAGAGCCTTTACACCTGGGATCTGCCATGGCTGACAGGGTAAACTCTCCTTTGGTCCAGGAGCCTGAAGGCAGACCCTGAGTAAATAACAGCCACTCACTTGCTGCCCATCTCAGCTGGAAGATATCTGTAAGCAGAGGTTTTACCTACTCTCCCCACATAGGACTGGTGTGGTTTCTTCTGAGCTATCGGCCCAACAGCCAGAGTGGCTCCTGAGAAAAAAGTGCAGCTTTCCTACCAATGGATCCTGCTAGTGGGGAAGGAGTGCCACAAAGGAGTGCCAAGTCAATTAATCCCTGAAACAATACCAACCACACTCTTTCTTTCTCTTGCATTCCAAGTGCTACACTCTGCAAGAATCCAAGTCACATGTGGGAGTTTTCCCTGTTTTCTGTGAAATTCCGACACTGCCTCTCTGGAAGTTCAGTAAATCCTCTGAAGCAGTTTGTATTGAATTGCTGCAATACAGTGATTCACAAGGCAATTCTATTTATGGGCCTGATCAAAAGTGCATTGAAATTGTTCCATTGATTTCCATGGGCTCTGAATCTCTCCCATAATAATTAAACATAGCTACAAAGTACATATTTTTTTTTTCCTGGCATTACACATTGTTTTACTCTTTTTCCCAAGACAAGACCAATTGCATCTCTTTGTTTGCAGAAATAGTGTACTTGCTACAGCATCCATGGGACGTAAAACTCCTGCTTTTAAAGATTTTTCTCTAGCAATATGTCTATGAATTTGTTAACCTATCCACTTCTGCCTGCCTTTCATGACAGGAAGAAGATTCACTAATTTGCCGAAGAGGATGTATCAGAAATGAGGTTTCATGAAATCAGAAGAATTTTTTCATTATGCTGGCAGCCTGTCACCACAAACATGGGCAAAAAGGTGTGGTGTTATCTGATTTTTTATAAATGGACATGAAGTCAGGAGATATTCCAAAAAGTCTGAAAGCTGAATGTTTTGTGGCTTTGATAAAACCACATCATTAAAGTTCATGTAGTGCCACAGTGTATGACTCAGTTCAGTGTAATGGAAAGGAGTATATCTGTCTGTGTATAATGAGTTAGCTAGGTTAAATCCGCTAAGAAAGGAACTACAGGATCCCATAGCTTATTTAAGGAAAGTCTAGCTTATTCACCCGTGTCAGAGAAAATCCATGAATAGGATGTCACTTCTCTAAAGAAGCCACCTAGGAATATTGAAGGGTAGCATGCTGAGAAAATGGTTCAGTTTAGACATGAATTCCATTGTTATTGTGCTAGCCCTTTCATGTAATAAATGAGAAAAAAAACCCAACAACACAAACCCACCAAGTTTTATCTTTCTGTGTCAGACTCAATTTGATGGAGAAAGCTACCTGAATTGCCAGAAATTAATCACATCTGCAAGATATTTCACTCTTTTCTACATACCCAAAGGGACTGTGCTGCTTGGACTACAGATGGTGTACTAAAACAATACATTCAATTCTACCACTCCATTAGACAGGTCTTTTTCCTTTGGTAAGGCAGGCATCACGAAATGTACTTTTAACACTGCATTGTAACATGACCTGAGCTTTTTTAAGGAGTCAGACATTGTTTTGGTTTTGAGCTTCATCTGTGATTCAGAACAGAAACTCTGCAACCACCATGGGTGGAAATATGGAAGGACAAATAAACATGATGTTCATGTTATGCCTACTAATTTTACTAGATTCTTGCTTCCTAGTCATGGCAGTAAGTTGAAAAGGGGTTAACATGGAAAGAACAGTTCAATTAGAGATATCCTTCACCATTTCCAGTCAAAATTCATATGTGACTTACAGCAAAATTCTATACCTACAACTCAAAAACTCTCTCCAGCTGCTGGATTCAGGTTCTAGGAAAAGCTGTAAAGTACCTTATAGTTTAGCTTGATGAAAAATCTTGTTGATCAGGAAATACTTATGGTCATTGGCTCAAGGACTGAGGTGCCCAAATTGTCATTGGGCATACTGCTGGCACCATGAAGTCCTGTGTTCTCTGATAGAGCATTTGTGGCTTGTCCTGTTTTGAGGCTTTGTCTTCAGTCTTTGTTATCCTATATAATCGCATTTGTATTTTTTATGTTTTGTAATATCAGAACAATTTATGACACTATTTTACTTGGACTTGTCCGTGCCAGCTTGGCATATCTAAATATACTTTTTTTTAACCATACAAGAATTTGTATATACTTGTTCTGCAACCCTCTTTCTTTATATGCATATGCATAATCTTTATTGTTGTAAAGAGAGCTATGTGCACGTAAGAGGACAAAATTATATTTGTTTTTTCCACGAATATTCTTCTTGGATGTTGCATTTACCTGTGAAAATTATTTCATATTTTCTGCTGTGTATATTGAGCTGTTCTTTGCTGGATAAAATCCCATGGTTTTTAAACCTTCCAGACATTAGATTTTGTTGTTTTCCATAACTGTGCCTCCAAACCAAAACAACAGAGAAAACCGGTGATTTATATGTCCTTCAATATTTTGGCCCTATGGCTGCAGGTATGGAAAAGTAAATACAATTCACTAAAGAAATGAATTCCCAATCGTGTTTTAATGCTAAAAAAGTGCTGTCAAGGATGCTACTGAGCAAATGATGAAACATTTCAAATTGAGTTATTCTTAGAGTTACACAACTTTAATGTCCCCAAAGCTTAGGACAATGAAAACAAGTTCAGTTGTTAACCGTGTTTATGAAAATATTTGTGAAACAATTTAAAATTATTTAAGAGTATTTTATCAGGGAGACTATGAAATATTGTTGAATCAGATTTAAAATAAAGAAAGATAGTAGAGACAGGAAAAGTAGAAACAAGATATAGTGAATTTTTAAGACTGGAGGCAGATAATGCGTACATGTGAAGTGGTTAAAAGGCACTGCTCTTGCGTTTCTGAGTCTTCCCAGCATCCAAAATGAGTGTAGTTTAAGTAATAGCTGCAACTAATTTTGCTTTATGATGTATTTTAAAAAGAAGACTGACTCGAAAATGCAATTGTTTCAAAGTTCCCTAAGTACTCTAAAGAAAAAACTAGTGTCTCTCAAACTTTAAGAATTCAGTATTGAAGAGAATTTGCTGAAGTTTTTAAACCAAGAGCACTTCCTTTTCTTAAAAATATATTAACAGATACTGCGCATTAGTGGGAATATTATTAGTTGGCTGGCAGAGTGTTTTATATAGTTTAAAAAATGTTGACTTAGATTTTATCCTTAACAATATTTGCATATTGATGTAAAAATAGAGAAAAAGAGAAGTTAGAAGGAGGGAACTTACATTCAAGGAAGCATAAAAGTTTTGTAAAAAGCAGCCATCCCCAGAAGCCATAGGCACTTAAATTTCTGTTTAGAGATGCACGGGTGCAGGAAACTACATCAAGTGGCATAGCTGGGTATGACTTGAGTGGTCTCTTCTGGTAAGCACTCACTACTGGCAGCAATATTCCTCCTCAGAAAGGGGGCACCAGGACATTCATTTTGAAAGAAAAATGCAAAACCGTGGAAAGTTTGCTTAGTCTGGGCCTACTAAAATTCTTCATTGTCCCTTCCACTGGGAAGGGAGGCTGCTCCCCTGGGTTGACAGTAACTCACTTGGGAAATACTGCTTACATGCTTTGAAATACAGTTGTGCTAACATCAACCAGCTTTTAATACTCTTACTCCTGTGAATATTAAATTTCGAATTTTGAAATGTATTGTGCAGCTGGCGCTAAGGGAAATCTGGCCCAGTTTGCCTTGGATTAGAATTTGTTATACAGGTCTGTTTACCAAAGGACTTTTGAAAGAAAAGAGAAATCTCATGAATATTAAGAACCTGGAATAATCAGCTCTTTTAGAGCTAGGATTTCAGGTTACCTAAGGCTTACTGTGTTGGTTGATTTGCTAGGCAGATGTGTGTGTGGTGACAAATACTTTTAAATTATTTGAGTCCTTTGTGCTAAATTTGTCTTTGTAGGTGAATCTTGTTCCTACTTTTCAGTCTGGTATTGACACCAGATGGAAAAATGCATCAGGAAAGAAAGGAAAATACTGGCGGTATGTAGAAGGAAATTAATAATACGAAGAACAACACTGGGTTACAGCAGAAGTTCCTGCTATGATCCTTCACAGTTTCTGGATGTACTTCTGCTAAACAAAAATCCACATGTTAGGGCATCTTTCTCAATATTCAAGCATGCCTTCCCAAGAAAATTTGTCTAAATAATTGGTCTGTAAATACTGATAGTACTTTATCTGTTCTTTTCATGGCAGGCTAAACAGGAAGTATGTTTTCAATTTACTGTACGAAACATTTTCACCATTCCTTTAGAGCCATATTGGTGGTTTGAGCTTGAGGGTTTGGTAATTGCTTTGGGCTGGGGCATTTTCGTATTTGAAAAGTCTGCTTGACAAGATGCAGAAAGTTGCTTAAAGCTGAAAAACCATTTGGAGAAATGTATCAGAAGAGAGATACATGGCAGGCACCCTGTAGATGGATGGAGGAGCTTCTTGATATGCATAATCTACACACTGCTTTGGATTTCTCCTGCATGTGAAAACCAACAATTTTGGCAGTAGAGCAGCATGCTACTGTCATGGGAACTGAATTAGTTCTCTACCTGCTTTGATATGCTGGCTAATAAACAGTTTCCAGAACTGGAGGACACATATTTAAATGTTGACTTTGCACTGAGAATTAACAATTTCAAATGCATGATCAATCTGCATATATATGTGGCTTTACGTAAAGGATGTAATAAATTTAAAATGTGTTCCCCATTATGTGTCTTAAGCTAATAAACAGACAATTATGTATGTGCTTGTTTCTACAGAGAGAGTTTTTGCCTAAATGACTGACTAGATACTAAATGACTGCTTTGCATCTGTGGGACAGAGACCAAAATGCAGAGTTGCAAGCCTGTAGATTACTTTTCCCACTAAAGAATCAATTTCCCTTGGTAAAGCAAATGTGTAACCAAAGGCTTCTTTTTTGTTGTTGTTGTTTTTTTGTTTGCTTTTTGTTTGTTTGTTTTTGTATCCTACATGGATATATTAGACTGTAGTTCATAACTGTTATCTTTAACATCTAGAGAACTATTTTAAAATTACCCATCATATATCAGGACAAGTGAATAAGTATTTGGAACAGGTTGTTACCTCCCTCTAGTGTAATACATTCTTCACAGTCGTGCCACTCAGGGACCTCTAAACATTCAACCTTAACATCATCTTAGCTTTATCCCAAAAGATATTTTGTAGAACTATGTGCATATTTGACTTCAGAAGCATATTTAGTGTGGCCCCACAGAAAACATGGAGGTTTCATGCTTGCATTTTTCTGTTAGTTGTTGTTTATTGTTAATATGGAACTGAAGCATACTGTCTTTGACTTACAGGTTAAAAGAATGAAATTAGTTTATTATGAATTGTAGAAAATTTCAGATATTTTTGGCTAAGTTTATTAGTTCAAAACTAAGTGGTCAACAATGAACTGTGTTCACATCTGTTGTTTTAACAATAGGCTATTCTCTTTGAGTAGACACCTGTGTAACATCACTATTTCAGGGTAACAATTTGTGAAATTAATTAATAAAGATTAATTCTCCATGTGAGAACCAGGTTTGTGTCATGTTTGCTGTTTTAATCCCTTTACAATAATGTAGCACTTATTTTATTTATGTGATGCAGAATTTTGTTCTCTTTAATGTAAAAAACAGGACCTAGACATATTAAAATGTAGCAAAAAGTCCAATTGTGCCTCTGTAAAAACAAATGGAATGCAAGGAAATCAAAGAATTTTGATATTTGAATTTTTTATGTCATTTTAATGTTAATTTTAAAATAATATATAAATTTCAAAATAATAAATGTTATTTAAAAATAATATCTAATTTGTGTAAACATCAAACCTCCCATCTCATGAAAGAAATTTTTTCTTTTGGAGTGGGGGATATTTCACTACTACTTAGTCTCATACAAAGCACTTTAGAGTGTTTTACTACTTGATCCATATTGCATGCTTACCAAAAGACAATCACAGAATCTGGGATCATACAATATCCTGATTTGGAAGGGATCCACAATGATCACTGAGTTTAACTCCTGGCCCTGCACAGGACACCCCAAAAGTCACACCATGTGCCNCAGGCCCTTCACCATCCTCATGGCCCTCCTTTGGGCACTCTCCAATAGCTTTATATCTCTCTTACCCTGTGGCACCCAGAGCTGCCCCCAGCACTGGAGGTGAGGCCGCCCCAGTGCAGAGCAGAGTGGGACAATTCCCTCCCTTGTCCTGCCATGCCTGATGCACCCTGGTTGCCTGGTTGCCTTCCTGGCTGCCACGGCTAATATTGTTGGGTTGTGTTTATATGTTGATTACTCCAATTTGTTTAATTGCTGTTAAAGGTTTGTCCCTGTTTCCCCCTGCCTTCCAGTGGTTTGTCTCCCGCCTTTATACCTGTCAGTTTAAGTTGTCAATCTTTCCCCAACCAACTCCCTGTTCTGGAAATTTCTTCCTTGTTCGGTCCCTGATTGGTTATTGTTGTTGCTGTCCCCAGGTTATTGGTCCCCACTTTGATTGTCGTCCCTGAACTCCTCCCGGTTGGGAATCCCATTGGTCAGATTTTGAGTACACCCCTCGTCGCCTCCCCCCTATTTAAACCGGTGCTCACCCTTCAGATATTGGATTCAGTCCCTGGCTCTTGCCCCCAGTAAACCTCCTGAGAGTCATACTGGATCTCCGCCTCCTCATTCAGCCATTCCTCCTCCCGCGTGCCTCTGCCACCCTGCACTGAGGTGCCTTTCCCCTGCTGCTGCTTGGCAGGAGGCTCGGAGGATCTCGGTGGTCCCGCAGGACCTCCATCCCCTTTAAAGGCGGGACAATTGAGGGACATCACCCGCTTTGACGAGGCGAGGGCTGAGCCCTCAGACGCCGTGGGACAATCCCCTCCCTTGTCCTGCCATGCCTGATGCACCCCAGGATACGGTTGCCTTCCTGGCCACCAGAGCTAATACCATGCCAGAAATGGCTGCTGAGAACTCTTTGATACAGACACACATAGTAGAAAGCAAGAAATTCAATTTGTATTTCATTTCAAGGAATGTAGTTTCAGCTGACTTATATTGGTCTGCTGCACAAATCTTCCTTGATTAGAAAGATAATTTTATCCATTGAATATCTACCTGTTACTATATCTATGTTACCTACATACTGTAGCAAGGAGGGTCTAGAGTTACTGGTTCACAGATTAATCAAGCACTGAAAAACAAGGCTGGAATCCAAGTTCTAGTTAGATTTCATATAGGAACTACCATAAGCATGTTAGTTTGCTTTACAAGAAACTCGTCTCCTCATTTGCCTCCTGCCAGATCCAGGATTTAATCTAAGCTGTTGTTTACTTGCAGCCTTTGTACTGAAATGGGGAAACTAGCTGCAGCTGTTGGCAAAAGCTTGGTTTGGCTTTCATAGCTGCTAATATTCTTGATGATACCAATGTTTATACATCTTTCAAATCTAGTGTTGTTTCAGCTGTGCTGGAAACCTGCTCATTGATACCAAGTGAGGGGAGACAGAAAACTGCCTTCAACTATAGAGAAATTAAATAAGAACTTAATTTTTATTGTTCATTACCAGGTGGTTCATTAGCCCTGTGAGTATTTGGTCCTTTGTGTTTGAAGATTTAAATGGTTTGATCAAAAGAAATTTACCATTGTTTCTGACATCCGAATAGAATTCACGTGCTGATGGATTACCTGAACAGATTTTCATCTCTAACCTATCTTGGCTTTTAGAAAACTGATGTAGAAATCCACTTTTTTCTTTGTGTGGATTATGAAACGGAAAAAATGCAGAGACAATAAACCAGAAAGATCATAAAGGGTTTAGGCAGCTACCTGCCACTTTGGTTGTCTAAATCTGAAAGTGCAATCAGTAGCTGCTGCTTAGCCTTGGAGCTTCTGGAAGTATGTGGGTAGGTAATTCTTAAATCACCAGGAAAGTTCTGGTAGGACGTAATGAGAGAGATTTGCATTTATAAACATCCCCATTGGTGCGTAGCTAATGACTTTAAGTTAGGTTGTTTTGTTCGTTGTTGTACGCTAAAGTTTCTTGAGAAGAAAAGAAGGCTATAGAAATATTTGCTTGTGGGATTCACTGGTAGAATTAGCAGCAGGGAGTAGGTTAGATATTGACATGTACAACAAACCAGGAATATTCTCAAACTACTCTGTCTTAAAAGGGTGTCCTTACTGCCCCATAGCTCAGATTGTTCAAAGCTGAGAATGGAGACAGTTTTGACTGCAGAGTGCCTTCTTTATGTGGATTTGCACAACAACAATAACAACTCACAGGAGTGAGGCCCTTCCTCTAATATGTGAAAGTAAATGGAGTTGTGGACATCTTATGGGACACAGAATAGCTATCCTGGTGTCATTACATAGCTGGACATCCATCTCACCCTTCCATCTGTATCACTTAAGAGACCCTTTTTTTAATCTTATGAGCATGCTTTACTTCAAACATCTTTGTTAACAGGTTAGTACTTCGCTGACGAAACAGTTTAACCTCAGCACCAAGCCTGCCAGAGCTCAAGGAGAGTTTGGACAAGGCATATGGTGTGATTCCTCGGGATGTCCTCTCCAGGACCGGGAACCGGACTCGATGATCCTTGTGGATCCCTTCCAGCTCAGGGTATTCTATGATTCCATGACCAAGGGAAAAGCTGTTTGGATCACCTTTTTGCAAACAAATCTAAATTTTAGCACAAGAGCATATTTTTACGTCAATTGTTGTGTTATAAATGTGGTTTGACTCCACAAAAATATGTGAAAATGCACTTGCCAAAAATACCCACCCAACATTAGAGGAAAATTTGGCCTTGGATTTTGGTATATATTTTGGCTCATAGTGATCCTCAGCTTTGAATGTATCATATCTAGTGTGCTGGTTTCAGCTGGGGTAGAGCTAATTTTCTTCCCAGTGGCTGGCACTGGGCTGTGTTTTGGATTTGTGCTGAACACAGGGTTGATAATAGAGAGATGTTTTTGTTAGTGCTGAGCAGGGCTTGCACAGAGCTTTTCTGCTTCTCGGACTGCCACGCTGGTGAGGAAGTTGGGGGTGTTTGGGACGTTGGGAGGAGAGCCAGGACAAGTGACCCCAGCTGACCAAAGGGATATTCCAGACCATGTGGCACCATGCTCAGTGTATAAAGGAGGGGGAAAGAACAGAGAAGGGGGGAACATTTGGAGTGATGGCATTTGTTTTCCAAAGTCATTATCATGCATTATAAGGCCCTGCTTTCCTGGAGGTCGCTGAACACCTGCCTGCGCATGGGAAGCATGGATTAATTCCTTGTTTTCTTTGCTTGTGTGCATGGCTTTTGCTTTCCCTATTAAACTGTTTTTATCTCAACCCTTGAGTTTTCTATGTTTTACCCTTCCCATTCGCTTCCTGATTCCCCTCCTGGGCAGTGAGTGAGAGGCTATGGGGGACTTGCCTTCTGGCTGGGGTTAAACCATGACACCTAGTTTTGCCCAAACATTGTTTATTGAATTACTTTACATAAAAGCACAAAGAAATAAATTTGGGCAAATAAATGTGGCAATGTTCTAACAATTATAAAAATGACATAGCAAAACCTGAAAATTTCCGTGTGGTTTTTGCAAATAATTTGATTTGAATTCAAACTCCCTTTTTGTTACTAGCTGGAAAAATATAAATACAAAGTGTAATTGGTGAGATAAGAAAAAATGCTACAACTTTGCCTCAAAAATAGTACTTAAACCAAACCTTCTCCAGCCAAATTGGAAAATACGAGTAATATATATAAGTGTTAAAATTTATTTTAACATAGTCAGTCTGACAAAGAATAATAAGCATCTTGATCTCAAGATTGGAAAAGCTGCAGACAAGAATAGGAAATTGAAATCAGTTTTTCAAGGAGATGTGTGCACATAGCAGGGCAAACTCAAAAAATCTTAACGTGTATCATACGTGGTGTCACAACTCTTCCCTCTCTTCACCCCACACAGAAAAGCGCGTGTGGTTTACATTTTTATTTATTTATTTATATATTTTTTATTAAAATGAAAGCTCTGCAGCACCGAGTCTATTACCAGAATGAATGGATTCAATATCTGTTCAATGATGTGTTCAAAATGAAAGCAACATCGTTAAATGTCAAAGACGCCATCAGCACATTTTAGTCCTTACCCGAATAAANCTGCGGGCGGAGCTGCGCCCGCGGCTGTAGGGTTGGGATCCTGCTGGATACCTGTTTAAACACGGATTCCGTCCTGCCTCTGCCATTGCAGGCCATTAGTTTCCTGAGCCTTTCTTTCCCTTTTTCAATAATAAGGGAATGAATGCAAGGGCCTGTTAGCGGAGCAAGAGTGCTGACTTGTAGCCCTGTAACCATATTCAACAAGGGAATGTTCTAAACTTCATCTCCTGGAAGTCTCCTATCTGTTACATGCCTGGAGCTATTACCCACTAAAGGACTTCACATTTTTGAATACTTAAACTGAAAGAAACAGATATGGGAGAAACTACATAAATCCATTATTGCAGCAGGAATATCTTTCTGCTTCAGGCAGAGAAGATAAATTGCCACCAAAGTGATACAAAGTTGGTTTGATTATTTCATTGAATCAAATATATCATGCTGTCTTGAAATCTCTTTGCTTTTAAGTCAAAATTAAAGAATTTTACCATAACCATATTAGACACTATAATTTGCATATTTTTCATCTCAAAAGAGACTTTTGAAGTTATGTAATTCTTAAGTATTTAATTGTTCTTCACATCATTGAAATATCAAATTATATCCAGAAACAGAGAGGATTCTCTTGCTAGATAGGAGTGATTGACTCTCTATCTGACAAGAACAGAATTCTTGTGTCAGGGAAAGAAACAGCATTAAGAAAGTAACTCAAAGAGCACCAGCTCCTATTTTGTTCAACACTGGGATTTGAGCATTCTTTTTGTTTGGAACTAAGAATGCCAATATTTTGTGCTTGCACAAAAAAACCAGTAATTGAGTTAATACTAATTTATTCTGTAAGATCACAATGGTTCTTGCTCAAAAAAGGGTGAAAGCCTGCTTCTGCATGGATTTCTTTTGCATAGCTTATCAGTGACATCTTGATTTACTTGCAAATGCAGATGAAATAATTGGCACAGCCTGGGGCTATGGGAACATTAGTAAATTAAATTCTTCCTACTAAAATTTTACAAGTACAGGTTTAAGTTTGTTTTAACTATGGATGATCAAGAAAAAACAAAAAAATCCTAAACCAGCAGGAAGGTTTGTGAAATCCTTAGTGCTTTCCAGATGAATTTATTTCGGCTTAATTGTTCTCTTTCTACCTAATTTTACTTTATGCAGGCCTGATACAACCCAGCAGTCAGAAACTGTAGCTGTTTTGTTTGCAGTTAATTCAGTTCTTTCTCGACATTTTGCCAGTGATGTTATGGATGAGATCATAAATTTTGGTTCCAGGAACTAAGTGAGGTGCAGGTACCAAGAAGATGTTATCTGATGCCAGCGTGTGAGGAAGAGTTAAATCTTTTTGACAATTCAATGGTTCCCTTTGGGTTTGCACAAATGGCACCTGTTGTTGAAGTCAATAGAGCTTACAATTTAATTTCATCTGCCTGCAAACAATCTCACTCATTAGGGGGTGAAATGATGATAGAATTCACTGAGGCATGCAGTTTCACTTTCTACAGGGCACTACGTAAGTACAGTCATCATTTTCAGTGAAGGGAGGCACAATTATCTTGGAAACTGATTGTAAAGTAGAAGAAAGGAAAAAATATCTGGGAAAAACACCATAAAAAATTCAGTCTCACTACATTTTTCTGCTGATGCCAATTTGCAATCTAATTATTATATTTAACATGATATGGAAATGTAGAAATCAGAAAACAAAAGGACTAATAACATATTTTCCCATCTATTTCAAAATGAGCTCACCAGTTTTGGACAGCAGGTACACATAAGTAAATACCTCAGCGGGGATAAGGGGTTAATTTACCCCAAAATTAATTTATTCACATTGAAAATACCTGCTTCTACTTGCTTCAGCTCTTTAGGTGAATTAACAGGCCAGATAATGTGTTTCCTATATTTTAGTGCAAAGGGTGTGAACTTAACAGAATATTAAGCTAATGGGGCCCAACATTCCCTACCTCACATTAAATTGACCGACTTCCAGTTGGTATCCCAGAATGCTTTGCACCCTGCTAGGACTAACAGATCAATTTGTCAATGTGCCTCAATTGCTTTTGTGTCAGGCCGCTGTGTGTCAGCTCCTTGCTCGGATGTTTGGCTGTAGCAAGACTTGAGTCATTCTCCTGCAGCCAGAATCATCATGTTGTAGGAGAGGTCATGCCCACCCCACATGTTCCTGCTTGGAGAAGTGCTGACATCCTTTGCTGAGGTTCAATGAGGTTCAACAAGGCCCAGGGCCGGGTCCTGCCCTTGGGTCACAACAGCCCCAGGCAGTGCCACAGGCTGGGGCAGAGTGGCTGCCAAGGTGCCCACAGGAAAAGGCCCTGGGGGGGCTGGGGACAGCAGCTGGACATGAGCCAGCAGTGCCCAGGTGGCCAAGAAGGCCAAGGGCATCCTGGCTTGGATCAGCAACAGTGTGGCCAGCAGGGCCAGGGCAGGGATTGTCCCCCTGTACTTGGCACTGCTGAGGCCACCCATGTCCAGTATCCAGTTGAGTCCTGTGTCCAGTTTTGGGCCCCTCACTACAAGAAAGAGATTGAGGTGCTGGAGCATGTCCAGAGAAGGACAATGGAGCTGACTAAGGGTCTGGAACATAAATCCTATGAGGAGCAGCTGATGGAGTTGGAGTTGTTTAGCCTGGAGAAAAGTAGATTCAGGGGGTACCTTATCACACTCTACAGCTGCTTGAAAGGAGGTTGTAGCCAGGTGGGTGCTGGTCTCTCCTCCCAGAAAACTAGCGATACTACAAGAGGAAATGGCCTCAAGTTGCAACAGGGGAGGTTTAGATTTAAGATTAGGGAAAATTTCTTCATTGAAAGAGTGGTTAAGCACTGGAAGGGGCTGCCCCAGGGAAATGGGGAAGACCATTCCAGGAGCTCAAAAAGCTAGTAAATGTGTCAATTCATGATATGGTTTAGTGGGTATAACGACATTAGGTCAAAGGTTGGACTTGATAATCTTGGAGGTATTTTCCAGCCTTAATGATTCCATGATTCTATGATTAAGGTAATGCTCTGTAAGAATTTAGCAGAAAAGAGACTCCTATGAAACTATCACTGAAGAAGTCAGGGAAGGTGCTCAAACCCCAGCTGCAGGCACAGTCAAAAGCAAGAAGCTGAAATCAGTTTAGAAGTAGTTGAGGACAACTGTGGCTCCTGTGGCAGAGAACGTGTCATCTACCTTTGCCTTTCCAGTCAATGAGCAGAATTTTGTTCTTGGATGGCTTTGTCCAGCTGCAATGGGTAAAACACAGCATGACTCTGAAAAGGCAGAGCTTTTGTTTAAGAGCCTAACTCAAACTCTTCATAAAAATGTAGACGTCTGACTTTGTCTCTGGAGACCCTGGGGAGGGGAATTGGAAACACTGACAATGACCCAGATTTCTGCCATATATCACTTTTATTCTGAACAAGAATTATTATTGTAAAGAACAAGAATTATTATTATATAGGCTGAACTTTCCAAAAGGAGCTCTCACAAGGCCAGTCAGCAAAACAGAAGGAAGGGATCACATCAAAACTCCAGCTGCCCATCACCATGAAACCCTAACCTTGCTGCTTCTTGTGCAAATTGATTTCATGACTCTCAAAACAGCTTTCTGAGGACAGTGTTTATTGTGTACCTCTTAAACACACTTTTATGTCAGTGATGTGTAGCTGGGAGACAGCTGTGTGTACCTGTGTTCACTTCAGTCGGATTTGGCAACAAAGTACACAATCCAGCCAGGAGTTTTTCAAGTGGCTCTCTTCCTCTAACCTGCTTATTCAAAAAAGCAGTTGCAATAAAGGAAGGAGATGTTTCTGAATGGATTACATGATCTTTGGTCATCTGCATGTCATGAATCATAGAATGGTTTGGGTTGGAAGGGACCTGAGAGATCATGTAGCTCCAGCCCACCTGCTGCGGACAGGGACACATTCCACTAGACAAGGTTGCTCAGAGCTTCATTGATCTCCATCTCTCTTTCATTTCTCATTTCCATCACTCTCCTGTTATTAGTTATCTTGCTAGCCTCTTCTTGATCAGTGTACCTGCTTTATTCTGCATGTTCCAGAAGGCAAACTTGGGTTTTTTTACCTCTCATCCCCTTCCTTTGGCAATAACAGACCTCGCAGCATGAATATGCTTGTGGCATGCTTTGACACCTAGCCACCACCACAAACAGCTACTGTTCCACTGCTTTACAGCCTACTTGGGTTAGAGATGGTTTAAAATTATATATCACATCCATTCATTTCCACAGCCTAATGATCTACCTGAATTTATGGGATTTAATAAAATATAAACATTATCTGCATTTTCTCAAGAAGTATTTTGCTGACTTTTTTGTATACATATTACTCTAGGTCAAGAACATTAATGTTCTGAATTCTTATGTAGAATTATATATTTCTAATTGATATCACATGTATCTACAGTCATGATGAGTGACATATCCCTTCCACAATACTGAAAAACAGAATAAAACTAAGTTATACAAAAATTATTAGGTCTTACTGTCAAGATGTCAACTCAGACTTATATGTTATACCTTCCCAGGTGGTATGTTCCATAGATGGCTATCTAGTGGAAACCTTTCAGTGCATTTGGAAGAAGTAGTGTGGAGATGGATACCTGGGAAAGGCTGAGATATAGAAATAAGTCAGGATGGGCTAGCTGGTGAATTTATATTGTTTGCAGAGCAGAGATTTAGTGAAGAGAGACGAACACTCTGCTGCAGCTCCACCACGTCTGCCTGAGTCTCCATGGAAAAAGTTTCAGAGCAGTTCCACAATACTTTCTTGATATCAGCTCCACGAAAAAATTCAAAGGAAGAAATCTCTTTCTCTGCAGGAGATAGGAACCTAACTTGACAGCATCAAAATCTTTCTGCTTTGTCTCTTGTCCTGTTCGACTATTTTCTTCTCAGTTCATCATCACCTCCCAGGTGACAACCCTGGTGAATACAAATCTAAAAAGATTAATTTTTACTTCCTTAAACAGTCTTATCACCTCTGAGGAACTGTTCAACATGAAGACTGCTGTAATATGCTGGGTCTGGCAGGGATGGCATTAATTTTCCTCACAGCAGCCCGAATGGTGCTGTGTTTTGGATTTGTGAGTAAACCAATGTTGATAACACACCATATCTCGGCAAATGGTCAGCAGTGCTTGTACAGAATTCGTTTCCCATTCTGCCCTCACAGAGTAGGCTGAAGGTATGCAAGAAGTGGGATGGGAACACAGCCAGGATATCTGAACAAAATTGACTAGAGGGTTACTCCAAACTATATAATATCATGTTTAAAATAAAAACAGAGAAGAAAGTTTTTCTGGGTAGAGAGAGACTTGGCCAACCTGTGGGAGATGGTGAATGATGGTGTCTACATCTATTGGTTTTTCGGTTTTTTGTTTTTTTCTTCCTTTTTATTAATCTATCTTTCTAGTCACCCATGAATTTCCTGATTATTGCACTTCCTAGTCTCTCTCCTATACCCTTGGAGGTGTAAGGGGAGTAAGCAGGCAGCTGTGGGTTCTTAGCTACTGGCCAGAGTCAATCTGCCACTTGTTATGTGTTCTCAAGCAATTACTGCCTCACTCTTTCCCACCTTCCTGATGTTCCCATATTTCAATGTTACAAGTCTCCCTAAAGCTCTGCTGTCATCTACAACTGTGGTATGTGCCAAATGTTTGTCCAGCTGCTGACCAACTCCCCTACCTTAACAGGACAAGAAGAGAAATAGGATGAAAAATCTCATGTGTTGAGATAAAGACAAGGAAACAGTTTACCAACTTCTGTCATGGACAAAACAGGCTTGACGTAGGGAAGATTAATTTGATTTATAGCCAGTTAAGATAGATTTAGATAGTGAGAACCAAAGCCATCTTCCCAGGGTCAGCTCCAACCCATTGCCAACTTGTCTCTTCCAGCGCTGAGCAGTGCAGGGGGATGGGGAGTGGGAGTTGTGGTTGGTCCATAACAGCTCCTCTCTACCACTCCTTCCTCCTCACACTTCTTTTGCTTCAGTATGGGCTCTCCCCTTGTGCTTTGGTCTTAGTTAAACCCAGTCCTGTGTCGGCTGTCCATGGACAACGGGGAAATACCTGCTCCACCATGCAACTCCTCCTCCGACTCATCCTTCCCTGTGCTGAATGTTTCGTCTTTTGTTTCTTACTTTTTTTCCCCCTCCTTGTCTGTTTGTCTGGCAATTTTGCCCTTTCTCGAGTTTGTTTCCCAGAGGAGCCACCACCTTGTCTGCAGTGGATTTGTTGGAGCCATGTGAAAAGGGATGTATCCAGTATGGGGCAGCTCCAGCCTCTTCTCACACAAATTGCCCCCGCACTGCCTGGGCGTATGCACCCTACACAGATGTAAAGGAGACACATCTCACATCTACACACTGGGAAAGGGGTCTTTGAATATGGCCTCTAGAAATGGAATGTAAATATAACTTGTTCATTAATTTGTACCCAAGTTATAGCTGTTACAAGTGTTCTAACATGAAAGTTTCTTATGTTATCACACTGTGTTTCCCCAAAACAGGATAGATATCTCCTGCATTTTCATTTTATTTCAGTTTTCTTTAAGGCAGAACTTACATTAAATTAAAAAAAAATAATGAGCTTCTGGCATTTTGGGTCATAGACTGGGCCTGCTTTAACATGCTAATCATGTAAGTAGAAGTCTTTTTAAATTTACCATTTTATCATTTAGGGGTATAAGTATTAAGCAAATATAATTAGCTATTGAAACATCTTATCAACATTAGTACTGAATTATCCTAACTCTGGCAATTTTTAAAATCAGAATTAGCTGTTTGTAACAGACATGCTTCAGCTTGTACAATAATTAATTGTGTGCCCTGTGTTATTTAAAATAAATCAACACTGTTCCCTTTTTTCCATAGCCTATGAAACTTCGGGGAAAGCTTGACTCCTGTGAATGCATACACAATTTTTTGTTTGCTTCATGGAAGAAGACAGCAAGAGAGAGCTTTTATCCCAGAATTGCTATATTGCTGTGATACTTTGGGTGATCTGCCTAGCTGGTAAGAAACATAAATACCTCAGAGACCTTCCTGGCTTGGTTTCCTGAATCAAGAAAACAATGTTGGGCAATTGGATTTATTACTTTTATATCTATGCTTTAGCATGAAACTTGGTATTAAATTCTGGACAAGAGTGTTTTAAAAAACAGCAATCATAAATAATGCTCAAAACAATTTTTCTTTAGCTGTGAACAAGTCTAACCTCAAGCATATCAAAGTCCCTACAGAGATGGAAAACAACATGTTGAAGCTCAGGCTTCAGGAGACATAAATGAAAGGACAGCACATAAAAGTGAAAGTCAGGAGTAGATTTTACTGCAAAGATTACCTTGGATTAATTTTCTTTTAATTTTTCTGTCCTTTGTTTTAGATAAAGAAAAAAAAAAGTTAGAGTTCATGGAAGAATAGGTACAATTAGTCCTAGAATCATTGTGCTGTCTTTTAAAAACAGCCTACAGTCTTAATCCCACCTCTGTCCTGATATATTCTAAAGAGATTGCTTAAGTGCATGGAAGACAACTTTCTGACACAGCTGTTGAGTGAGCCAACTAGGGAAGGCACCCCATTGTGAACAGAAAAGTATGTGTGGGTGATATGATGGTTGGAAGCTGTCTTAGGCGTACAAATAATGCAACCTGAGTTTTCGATTCTTGGAGTAGTATGGAGGCAGATCAGCAGAACTCTTGCCTTGGACTTCCAGATGGCAGTGTAGGAGACTGGTTGCCAGAGTCCATTGGGAGGCAGTTCTGAAGAGCAAAAGTGTCCAGGAAAGGTGGAGGTTTTCCAAGAAGGAAATCCTAAAGGTGCAGGAGCAGGCCATCCCCATGTGCTGAAAGATAAGACAGTGGGAAGGAAGACCAGCCTGGCTGAAAAGAGAGTTTTGGCTGGAACTCAGGTTAAAAAGGAGAGTTTATGACCTTGGGAAGAAGGGGCATGCAACTCAGGAGAACTCCAAGGATGTTGTGAGGTTATGCAGGGGAAAAATTAGTAAGGCCAAAGTCCAACTAGAATTTTATCTAGCTACTGCCATAAAACATCATTAAAAATGTTTCTATAAACACATTAGCAGGAAAAAGGACACTCTCCATCCTTTATTGGATACTGTGTGGAACGTAGCAATAAAAGATGAGGAAAGGGTTGAGGTACTTAATGCCTTCTTTGCCTCAGTCTTTAATAACAAGACAAGTTGTTCTGTGAGGACCCAGCTCCCTGAGCTGGCAGAGAGGGATAGGGAGCAGAATGAAGCTCCCACAATCCAAGGGGAAATGGTCAGCCACCTCCTACACCACTTAGACACACACAGGTCTATGGGAGTCAGACGAGACTGATCCAGGGGCACTGAGGAAGCTGGTAGAAGTGCTCACTGAGACACTTTGCATCTTTTACCAGAAGTCCTGTCTACTTGGGAGGTCCCAGGTGACTGGTGGTTGGCAAATTTAATGTCCATCTACAGGATGAGTCAGAAGAAGAACCCAGGGAACTACAGGCCTCTCAGACGGGAACAGATCACCCTAAGTGCTATTACATGACAGCCAGGGCATCAGGCCGAGCCAGTGGGGGTTTGTGAAAGGCTAATCCTGTTTGACCAACCTGATCTCTGTCTATGACAAGGTGAGCTGATTAGTGAATAACCATGAGGATGTTGTCTACCTGAACTTCAGTATTGCCTTTGACACCATTTTCCACATCATTCTCCTGAAGAAACTGGCAACCCACAAATGTAAAGGGTGTGCTGTTCACTGGGTAAAAAACTGGCTGTATGGCTGGGCGCAGAGAGTGGTGGTGGATGGAGTTACATCCAGCTGGCACACAATCACCTGTGGTGTTCCCCAGAGCTCAGTAATGGGGCCAGTTTTGTTTAATACCTTTATTGATGATCTGTACAAAGAGACTGAGTGTATCCTCAGTCAGTTTGTGGATGACACCAAGTTTGGCAGGAGTGCTGATTATCTAGAGGGGTCTGGACAGGCTGGGTCATGGGCCAAGGCCAGTGGTGTGAGGTTCAACAAGGCCCAGTGCCGGGTCCTGCCCTTGGGTCACAACAGCCCCAGGCAGTGCCACAGGCTGGGGCAGAGTGGCTGCAAAGCTGCCCACAGGAAAAGGACCTGGGGGTGNGCTGTATGGCTGGGCGCAGAGAGTGGTGGTGGATGGAGTTACATCCAGCTGGCACACAATCACCTGTGGTGTTCCCCAGAGCTCAGTAATGGGGCCAGTTTTGTTTAATACCTTTATTGATGATCTGTACAAAGAGACTGAGTGTATCCTCAGTCAGTTTGTGGATGACACCAAGTTTGGCAGGAGTGCTGATTATCTAGAGGGGTCTGGACAGGCTGGGTCATGGGCCAAGGCCAGTGGTGTGAGGTTCAACAAGGCCCAGTGCCGGGTCCTGCCCTTGGGTCACAACAGCCCCAGGCAGTGCCACAGGCTGGGGCAGAGTGGCTGCAAAGCTGCCCACAGGAAAAGGACCTGGGGGTGCTGGTGACAGCAGCTGGACATGAGCCAGCAGTGCCCAGGTGGCCAAGAAGGCCAAGGGCATCCTGGCCTGGATCAGCAACCGTGTGGCCAGCAGGAGCAGGGCAGGGATTGTCCCCCTGTACTCAGCACTGGTGAGGCCCCAACTTAAATCCTGTGTTCAGTTTTGGGCCCCTCACTGATGCTCTACGACACGAAAGAAGCACTCTAAACTCGAGTTCTTTGCAGTTCGCAGGCCAGAAGGAAAAGAGGGTCTGGCTGTTTATTCTTTCCATATACATATGTTTGTAGGAATAACCATGGATTGGAGGATGAGGTTGCCACCTCTTCCATCCCCATTAGTTAACAGGAACAGCCCATCAAACATTCTCCACCCAGGAGAAAAGAATGTAAGCAATAAGGTACAGTTAACAAAACATTACTATGTTCATAGAAAGTGTGTGAGAAACTTTATCAAAGAATGAACACATAGAAAACTGGAGGAGACAGGGCAACACCTCACTACAAGAAAGACATAGAGCTGACATGTCCAGAGAAGGGCAACAGAGCTGGCGAAGGCTCTGGAACATAAGTTCTATGAGGAACAGCTGAGGAAGTTTGGAGTTTTTTAGCCTGCAGAAGAGGAGGTTCAGGGAAGACCTTATTACTCTGTGTAACCACCTGAAAGGAGGCTACAGCCAGCTGGTGTTTGATCTCTTTTCCCAGGTAAGAACTGGTAGGACAAGATGTTAAAACTGGAAAAATTTCTTCACTGGAAGGGTTGTCAAGCATTGGAACAGGCTGCCCAGGGAAGTGCTTGAGTCACCATCCCTAGAAATATTTAAAAACGTGTAGATGTGTCACTCATGAACATGGTTTGGTGATGACCTTGGCTGTGCCAGGTTAACAGTTGGACTTGATGATCCTAAATGTTTTTTCCAACCTAAATGATTCTATAATTCTATTCTGTATTATAGGTAAAGCCCATGGGACTGGGACAACTTCAAGCAGGTTACAAGAAGAAGAAGTAAATTGCTTAAAGGTATATGGGAGAGTTCATAGAAGAACTAGGAGCAGAATTAGGAGCTAGATGCTCTGGACATCAGCAAATACCTAGAAGATTGGTGAATTACAGTATTTCTGTGCTATGTACTCTTCACTCTGACTATATGTGATTGTGATGGAAAAAATAGTTTGGTTATTGTATATTTACATTAGCATAATCTGATCAGATGGTTAAGCTTTTCAAAACAGGTAAGATCCACAGATAAATAACGGGCACCTAATTGGTGAAGGGGTTTTTTTCCATCTTTTTTTCCCTTTTGCTCTTCTAAGATTATTGACGTTTGTGGATGTCACATACTGAAAGCAGCAGGCATCTGCATTGCAGATAGGCACTCCTGCAGTGCTAGTCTGGGAGGAAGATTTCCTCCAGTGTTATTACCAACCATCCACAAATTACTAAGAAAGTAATAGCATGAGGTGAGAGATGCTCAGTTTTGCCACTAAGATTAAGGAATATTTGAAAGGAGAGGACACGGAGGGAAACTTCTCTGGAGAATCATATTTACTAATTGTTTTTTAGTACATTAAACTTGATGGTTTGTAAACTCTGCATTTATTGTACTTAATGCCTAGGAAAGAATAGCACATGCAAAGAACAGCTTTAAGAATTGTATTAGTCTCTGATACTTTCCTACTTCAACTGAAGCAGAGTATTTGTGCCCCACCTATCCTCTGAGTGCTTTGCTGTCTACAAATTAGTACTGACAGCAGGCGGCCCAAAGAAATTACAAAACAACAGCTGATCCGAGTCGGAGCAGACTGTGGATCCCTGCAACAGAACAGGAGGTACAAACTCTATTCTATTGCCTGCTCAGTCAGGAGCCTCCCCTATCAGCACTCAGATCCACCCTTCAGTAGCAGGAGGCTTCTCAGATCTAACTCAGTGAACATTACAGAGTTTAATTTAACTCCTTCCTTTAAACACTCCTTGCTTAAAGTGTGACAGGGGATTGAGGTCTGGTTTCATAGATTATGTGATTTTCACCTTGCTGTTAGTGTTAATGGCCTTTGTTGCCCAAAAGACAAATCTGGGGGGAAGCTGTACAGAGTGGAGACTCGTGTGGAAGTGTGTGTGATAATGAAGGGTGGCAGGACTGTCTTCAGAGAAGCTGTAAGGACCATGCTCCCATTGCAGCGGGACACCCTGACTGAAAAGCTATTGAATGAAAGAACAAAGTCCCATCCAGGAAGGGTGCTTATTTCTCTGGTTGTCAGTAAGAGCAGAACCAGATGGGGTTTTTTTTGTTGAAAGGCCAGTTTAGCCAGAGTAGGCAATTTGTTTCATAATCTTCACAGTAGGCTCAGCAAAACAGAAATGGTCATGATGAAATGAAACTACTCAGTCTTGTCAGAAGCTGAGGTTAGCTTGAAGACTAGGGAGATGCAGTACGAGACAGAACAGGACTAAGGGATAGTACCAAAGAGGAAAATTTGTATGTGGTTTGGGGAGAGCTGGATCTTGGAAAAGGGACAAAGACTTTTATATTCAAATAATGTGCTTTAGAAAATCACAGTCTCTAAAAATAGTCCAAGACATGTTTATATATCCCACAGCAGAGAGCGACAGGGTATTCTGCACATACCCATTTTATATTATATGCAAAATCTATATTACCTGACACTTAGTCCTAGTTTGCCAATCTACACAATTTGCCTGTGCATCAGAGGTGAAAAGATGGGAGCATTTGAATGGCAGCAGGTTTAAGTAGTCAGTCTTGTCTGGGAATCAAGCAAATCCTAGATTCTGGATATGTCCACAGAATTAATTCATAGCATCTAGAGCTGTATCTTACCAATGTATCTGGCAAAGCTGCTTGGTAATAACAATGACCACAGATTGGTTTCAAACACCCATCCTGAATACTTTTTGCTGTTGGTTTAGAAGATAATTCAAGTGTATTTGGGCATATGGTTGCCACATTTTCTCAAACTACTGTAGCTATACCCTGGTATCTTGAGCTCCTTGATTTAATACATTCTGTATATATTTGGAAGCAGAACTGTAAAAATCTTTATTCTGGTGCAACAACTTACAGTTAGGTATAATGCCTATATGTTTAGTGAAACTCATGGTAATTTGAATTCAGGTGCTACTAATATAACACCCTCAAATACAAAATGCCTGTGATTTTGCCATGCCATAAACTCACAGTTTTATTATGTTATCTTAGATATCTTTGGATTTGCTGAAATTTCAATGCAAGGACACCAAAGACTAAAAAGTAACACATTGTCCACTCTAAGTGACAGACATTAAGTAAAGCAATAGAAACAAATATTGTGCAGCAAGCATTGTCAAAGTATATAAATAATTTCAGTACTCCCAAAAGTATTTAAAAATATTTTAAAATTTGTTATTCAGCGAAGCAGTCAATAATTTTAATTTACCACACAGTTGGAAAACTACCTGAATACTCCATATCCCTTTTCTACAAAACAGTTTGATTTAAGACCAAAATTTGATCTTCCGTTGTATTAAATTTTATTTTTCAGGACAGAAGAATGTATTCCAAATCAGTTAATTTATGTTTTATCTGGTTTTGATAAGGTTGTGTATGGGAAAGGGAATGTACAGGTGGAATGTAGAAGCAGAGTCTCTGCCCAGAAACTGATACACAGAGTGCTGCTGGTAAGCAGTATACTGTTTATGCTGGAGTGAATAATTATATATATATATGTATCAGTATATATTTAGAGTCAGTGTAATTTTATCTCATCTAGATTTCTTGTAGGGTAGGATTTTGTTTCTGTGTTTGTATCATCTTCTTCTTATCCATGTAATCCTACTTTTTTTCCTTCAGAACTCCAGTTAACAGCCATATGGTTTCAGGTGATGCTTAGCTGGGTGAAAATACTTATCTAATTGTGGTGAATTAAGTAATTGTTACCCATACAAGTAATATAAAAGCTATCAAGTTCCTTCATTTAAAAGTAATTAGATACCTACATCTTCTTGAGAGTCATAAGCACTGCACACTATCATGTTTGTGCTATTAGAAGTCAGGAGCTACTTTGCAGCATGGTAGGTAACCTCTGTTGGTAATAAATGGACTTGCACTATGCTGTAGAGTCATCTCTCCTCAGATTCTAATTTCTTTGCTCCTGAAACAAGCCTGTTTAACAATCTGCTTGTATGAAGCTCCAAAAAAATTGTCTGTTTCAGTCAACTGAAGCACTACATCTATCACTACTAGTTCTTTATGCAGCTGTAGTCTCTTGGTTCATGTCTCAGATAATCACCTTAATGTTATAGTTTGTTTATGTGTCAGTGATCAGGGTGAACTTTGGCAGAAGACATTGGGTTCACAGAGATTGTATTTTAACTAGACTTTGTGCTTCTCATCATGTGCTTCTCATCCATAGTAATTACAGCACTGAGTATTTCCTGTGTTTGCTAGAAAGGACATTCATACTTCACCTGATATTTCAGAGAGAGCTTCTGTGGAATTTCCTGTGAAAACCAGAGCAGAAAGTCTAGTTCAAAAAGTGTTAACAGAACATTGTAGGAATACCTGTGGTAGCTGGGGCAAGCTAGATTCCTGAAGCAGATATTTGCAGGAATAGAGAATAGGTTGGTAGCAATTTTACCAACAGCCTACCAAAGTCTGAATATACTTTTTTAGCAAGTTATTGAAACTCATAGAAAGGTTTGTCTAATCTATTAAGAACACATACTGTATGTATGGTTTGCAAAATTAGAATGAGACATGGCTATATTGGGTTGTGCTGTTACTGTATCTAAAGAGTTGTTTCAGTCAATGTCTCAGAGGGCAACGTTCCTCAAAGGGGAAAAAAAAAGTTGTCATAAATTCTACCAATTAGGGCGCTGCAGTTCTTTCCCCTTGAGTGCTAGATAATTGGGCAGGTGAAAACAGTATGGTGCCATCAATGAAGGTGCATCTGAGTCATCCTGAGCCTTTGTTCACCAGCTCACACAGGATCATAGCACAGCACAATTGCCTAAGAAATTGGCTCGGTTTTCAATAATCCTATATTTATTAAGGGCAAAAATAATCTCTGCAGGGGGAAGTATTTTACCTAATCACTATCAAAATGTGGTAAATAAGTTAAAATAGAACGAGAGAATTTTAAGGTAGCTGAGTGTGATTGTTTTTTTCTTAAGTTGCAGGCCTTCCCCTCAGTCATAGGTGGTAAGTTCATTTTCATTCTTACCTCAGTTCCTACAAGTTATGATATGTGAGAAATAACTGTAAAACTAATTTCCTATTTTTTTCTATCTTCTTTTTCTGCAGTTAACTTATAGGTGGGATTGCAGATTTCTAATATTTTCCCTAATTTTATGCCTCTTTTTCAGGAATGCAGCCCAGCTGTAGTGTGTTTGTTGCTGTGTACACACATACTGAAATTTACATAAATTCTCATCTCTTGGTTTTTCACAAGTACAGTTTTCAGTGCAACGTATACTTCTCTTTCTGGTCCAAGCCCAGGAAATTCAGATATTTATTGCATCTGTACATTGTATTTTCTCACTTAAATACTTCTAGAGAAGCCTAGAATTTTACTCAGTCTGTCTCTACTAAATTATTTCAACAGCAATACAAAGGGCTTGTCCCATAAACCCCAGGTTCAGAAGGCTGAATTCTCTACTTAGTAGTCAACTCAGAGCCAATATTTCTTTGAGGGTTTCCCTTATGGCTGCAAAAATCTTACTAGCTTTCAGTAGTGTTCTTTCAGAAACTACGACCAACTCTACACCTTAAGCTTGAAACACATTAATTGGAAATAATATGTATGTAAGGAAACACCAAGAGAAATTGTAAACCAAAACTGTCTTCAATCAAGACCTTTTCCCTGGGAATGTAATAGATCTTGCACAATTACGCAGAACTCTCTTATTTACATACACAGTTATTTTAGTTTCTGTCTCTCAAGAAAGGCTTAATTCTTTATATCCTCAAATCATACCAGGGTAGAAAACAGACTCTTGTATTCACATTTAACATTTTTAGCTTTTCAAGATGCTCTTTCTCTTACAGTCTAAGATTATCTGTGTCTAGACTCTTTCATGTCTTGTTGTCCTCAGCCTGGGTGCTTTGTAAACTCTGTGTATTTGGCTGAATATTTTGATGGTGTGATGGACAGATGTTTTCCAGTTTAGCTTTTTTTTTCAGAACACTGTGTTTCTTTTATGCTGAAATTGCTCCGAAACATATCTTTGGTTCAGCTGTGCTTCTGGATGATCCAAATGGGTTTAAAAAAATAAAAAGCCAAGATTATAAGTATTTTTTACTTTTGATCTAATGAATGCTTTCTATCTAAGAAATAGATACAACTGAAGCTTAAATGTTTCTTTTGTATTTTTTCCTTTGGACATATAGCTATTGTAGACTATTTCTTGTAGAAATTACATAACTGCTTTTCTCAGCTTCCTAAGATGAAACTGAATGCTTCTAATACTTGAGTGCTTCTAATAGTTGAATGCTTCTTAAATACTTGGGCCACGTTATAAAAGGCATGTACAAATTAAGGAGATGATTTGGTTAGGAACTGCATCTTCTCCCCATATCTGCTACTTGTTTTGGCATTTTAAGTAAAGTTTGCAGGGACTGCTTATGTAAATGGACTCTGAGGCTACTAGAGGGATGCCATACAGAAAATAGAGATAGTGAAATAACTACTGGTAAGAGGCACACCTGACTAGTGTGATTAAACAACATGACCTTGCAAACCTTTGTCTCTTGACCAAAGGCTGAATGATAATATTCTGAAGACCTCCTATAGATACTGTGAAATCACAGGTAGGTTGGACTGTGAAAATATTTTAAAATGTGCAATTAACCTGCGGAAGCTCCCCAAAATCTTTATTTTTTTAGTGTAAAGGAAAAACAAGCAACAATCTTTCCATGTTCCAGCATTGCAAACACTTCACTGCATGAGAAAGTAGATATTTGAGGAAAAATATGAGAGCTACTCAAACCCACTAATTGTAGAAAAGGGGAGACAAGAGGCACAGAGCCTGCTGTTATACCTGTTTGCAGTACAGTACTCTGTGCATGTATGTGTGCATCTGTTTCCTGAAGTAAATGGTTTTGGTTTTGTTTCTTCTTCCAAAGCAGCTTGAATCTTGTTGCTACTGTGACGCCACTTTGGGTAAGTGGAACTCCCTCTCTGACACCTTCAGGGATATGATGCTGATGAAGGCATGAGCTGCCTTACTCTTGGGATGAGACGCAGTGTTGACACTACCCACAGACCTGTGGAACATGGGCATTGATGAATATTTCCCTTTTTTCCCCCTAGACCTCACAGGCTTTGAAAATTGTTAGGTGATATCTAGAAAATACATGATCATATTAATATTTTTCAAGTGTCTGAAGAGACATTCATTGTGCACAATTCTTAAATAAGATATCCTCAATTTTTTGTTTAGATGAGTTCTCAGTAATTAAACAACATAAGAATTTTATTTGGATCCAACATTCTTAATTTGCAATTATCCTCTTGAAGTCCCTTTGTAATTATTCTTTTTTTATGATCCTTTACATTAGCATATTCAATCTAAATTATTTAATTAGATGACAGTTTACTCAAATTACAGATGCATAAGTTTTCACTACAAAATGAAGAAAATAGAGAGCTTTTGAGCTTGTGATAAGCTAAGAAGAAAAAAAAATATTGTATTGTTGTTAACTGCTAATTCAAATTTACTCTTTTTAAGTCCCTATTCTATTTACTCTGTGTAGGAACAAATCCTGTGCTATTATTTAGATGACTCCTTAGTAAAAGGGGATTTGATATTTAAAAACACAGAGTTATGAAACTGTACAATTTGTATTTTTTAGGTTAGGATGAACTCACTGGAAAAAGTTAGTATACAGAGACATAATGTATGCATGTCTGCATAAAAGAAGAAAAGTGTCATGCCTGTCTCTCTTTCATGGTATCAAAATCTTCAGGAGGACCTAGAAATATTTGAGAGCCATAAAGCTGGCTTCATTAGCTGACACATTCATTTCATAATTGATGATAAACTCAATATTTTTCTACTTTTTCTTCATGCCAGCCAGTCAAATTCTTACCCTAGGAGAGCCCAAATATTAAGGTTTTACTCGGTTTCTGCCAGTTTCTAACAATGATTTCGGGAACTCAGAGGATCAAACTGTGAAGCTCAGAAGCTTAGGATTTTCATGAGGAAACCACTGACTTAACCATTACCATTTGATAGTTAGTTAGTGTTGCTGAGTGGTAAGGTCATGTGTTTACACTGAAAACTGCTGTGTAATGTTGGAAGTAAAGTAGGCAATATCTTCTTTCTCTTGACTGCTATCTCTGAACTCTCTCAGCTGTGGCTGTGAGACAGGTCAGTGTGAAAGAAATACCATGAAAGGCTGTTTGTCAAAAGTTAACATTATAAAATACTGCAGGTCTCACTGGTAAAACAGTAACATAAGACACAATTTGCCAGGTAATGTGACACTTGTTACAGCCATCTGGAAGATTCCTACTCTTGTAATGTCCCTGTCCAGTAGGTAAGAACAACACAGACATTTCCCCCATCCTGGTGGAACAAAAGAGAGAACAGAAAAAGCAAAACCAAGAAGGATTGTAGTTTGTGAGAAAGTCAGTTTCATGGGTTAAGGAAAGCTGAGCATGCAAGCAAAGCAAAACTGAATTTTTTTTCTTCCCATTGGCAGGGAGGTGTTTAGCCTGTTACTAAAAAGCAGGGCCTCACAGTGCTGTGATAGTTGCTTAGGAAAGCGAACGCTGCAACCATGAGTATACATAGTTCCTCCTTCTTTCCCCCAGCTTTTATTGCTGACCATAATGTCATATGGTACGGAATGTCCTTTAGCTTAATTTGGGTCAAGTCTGCTGGCTGATTCCCTTCCCATCCTATTGTCTATTCACTGGAAGAGAGAGGATGGAAAAAAGAGAAAGGCTCAATGCTTGCAAATACCGCTCAGCAGCAGAGAACGTACTGGTGTGTTATCACTACTGTTTTAGTCACCAATCCAAAATACAGCAGCATACAAATCCTCTGAAGGAGATCAGCTCCATCCCATCCAACCTCAGTCAGCTGTTAATGACTGAGTTACTTCATCAGAATCACAATACAATACTAGGGTAAGGACCTTTGAGAGTTCCCTACTACGTGATGTCAATAAAAAGTCCTGGATGCCCACCTGCATTCAAATGGAGAGATGACACCTCCTCAGATGATTAGGAAGAGTGGAAGACGCATACAAAATACAAATATGCTAGTATATACTAGGACGGTAGCAAATGAATTCCAGAAGGGTCATTACAAGGGTGTCCACACAAATCTTAAAAAGAAAAACATAATTGCAACAGAGTTTTAAGTCTAAGGAAAAGTGCTCTCTGTGACAATAAGGCAAAATGCCTCTTATTAAAATGATGCTTGCTGTTGCTTATTACCATATAACTGCTGGGTGGAAGCAAGGTTAAGACTGAAATACTCAGGTGAATGCCAGGAGAGGAAGTAGGTTAAATACTCGAACTGCAGCCTTGTTTTCACCCTTCAACATCCCAGTCTATCTTTTCAAGAGAAAAAGAGGAGACTGAGAAGGATACAAAAAGTCAAGTAAAGGCTCTTGCTGGCAAAGGGACAGCAATAACTTAAAGCCACTGCATACAGGGCAAAAAAAAAAAAAA
>VZRO01002491.1:8606-43113 GCA_013397915.1 Daphoenositta chrysoptera
ATTAAATTAAAATTAATTTTTTTTTTTTTAATTTCTATTTTCCCTTATTTCACTGAACTTCCTGGGGTTCCTGGCCAACCCTTGCTTCAGTCTGTCAAGGTCCCCAAGTGTAACAACCCTGCCCTTCTACACCTTGATTTGGTGCTGTCACCTGGAGAATGTGTTCTGGGCATCTCTAGAAACTGTCTTCCAGTTGGGTTTTCTCCTGCTGATTCAAGTCAGTGAGGATGGCAGGCCAAGTAAATCCATATATTGTCCACCCACCCTGTTCGTATCAGTCCACTTGGATTAAAATGCTTCACTGTTCTCTGTCTTCCCATACCAAAAAATTCATCTAGAAGATCATCAGACTGTTAAAACACGCTTTGTGTCTTAATTTGGATGCTTTGTTTTCCTTTAGTGCAAGAACTTGAAAATTCTTTTACCTAGCTGATATAAATGTAAGGAGTAACTACAGAAAAAATCCCAAAAATGATCTGAGACTTCTCATTAGAGGATCTACCTTGAAATGTTTCCCTTTGGGAAACGGTTTCCTTTGCAACAAACACGTGGGAATTTATCTCAGATTACTGAGGTAATATAAACACTTCAGATCCTCCTTCTCCAAGCTCAGCCTTTGAATTTATGGCAAAAAATCTCAGCTGAGCACAAAAGTATTCAAACAAGTTTAAATTCGTGGTCATCATGCATCACAGAATGAATGAATGGATGTTCAGAGGTGCTACTGTAATATGTCTGAGGCATCATTCTGAACTGACAAATACCAAATGAACCCAGCATTGCAGTAAACACAGGTTTAGTCACTTAGGATAAAAGTGATGATAGGTCTAGCAGCTTACCAAAAAAACATGCAATGAGTATTCCTTTTTTGTCTGGACAAAACAGCATTTGATGACAACTGGAAGGTATTAAATTTCCCTTTAGGAAAGATTTCAATTCTCTTTTGAGTGAATTATTCACTCATATTTCACAGAGTACAAGCTCAGCACTCTTCTGTGCAATCATGCTGTATAATGGTTTTTACTTAAATGGGACCAATAATAGATGGTCTAACCCCTAAGTATTGTTTTTTGTTAGCATTTCCCTCCTTTTACATATTTTTATCACAGATGGAAGAATGCAGCTGTAGTAGAAAGCTCTATTCAAGCATCCCATTGTTCTTAGAATGGTGCTAACAATGCCAAGATTGTGGGTTTGATCCCTGTATGGGCCATTCACTTAAGAGCTGGACTTAAAGATCCTTGTGGGTCCCTTCCAACCCCAAATAGTCTGTGATTCTGTGATTCTTATATTTTTCCATCCCCATGCTCACCCACTTTCTTTTTCTTCCTTTTCAGTTGCAAAGACATTCTACCCTTCAGTCTCGTGTTACACCATGAATGCTATTAAACACCCCAAAATAACCATTTCTAAATTGAATTAGTCAGTTTTGCAGATTGCTTGTGTACAAGAAAAGACAGTTTAAGTTTATATGTGTGGAAGGCTTAGTTTGCTTTTGCAGGAAGGAGGTATAATACTGTAATAAGCTTGTTCTAACAGTCTTCCCTCTTTTCTAATCTCCTTCCTGCAGAAAGATCCATCTACATAATTTTTTGTTAGCTGAAAGTGCATCTTTGTCAATAAAAGTATATCTTTTAAATCACATCACTATAGAAATGGCTGTAAAGCATTATTGGGTAAGCAATTTTTTGTGCATTTTTTTTTTACTTAGAATTAATTTTAACACTGTAAATTAGGAGTTTTAATATTCACTGTTATATTTGCTGGTAATATCTTTGAGTCTAAAGCAGTGTAAGAGTTTAAGGTACAAAACAGCTTAAAAATGAATAAACAAAGAATTGCCGCTTCATTTCCATAGCAAGTGCAGTGATGACTATAAACCACATTTTTTAGACAAAAGACAAAACTCTAAATTATGATGTTGCCTTTCATAAATGAGTTTTAGAGCTCATGCATGATGCAAAATTTTGGAAATCCATTCAGAATTATTCTTTTTCTGAAAGCTGTGAATTTGACTATTGTTTGAAGAACAGTTTTCTAAGCCTGAAATAAATAAGGACATAGCTATTTACATGTGTGGAAAAGCAACTTTTTTTTTTCCTAGAGTATTTTGCAATAATCACAGATACAGAGAGATTTTAATAGCAATCTAGAAAATACATTAGTTAAAATATGACTGGATATAAAAGAGTAATTAATATCAAGTATCAATTACCAAGGACTTTCTAAAGCCTAAAGTCAGGCTTTCTCAGTGTAGGTGGTTTATTGATTAGAAACTAGACAAGCTTCCCAAACCCTAATTCCTAAAGGTTTTTATTTTGCTGATGGAAACCATTAAGCTGAAGCTCAAGTTATCTTCTTCCATAAAAAGATGCCAAACCTGGTGGGTGTTTGTAACAGCATTAGACTTCCAAGATGGAGTGAAGGTCAGACACAGGGTACACACAAGATATAAAGCAATTCTTCGTGTGGTAGGTTCCAAACAGTTTTGTTTCCTTTCTTTCTAGATGCCGAAAAAATTAAGAGAATTTTCAACAGGAGGTAAATGGCCTGTAGTATGTTTCTTTTCAATGGAAACAACAAATTGAAACATGGAAGAAGTTAATGTTTTTTTTGTAAATTGAAACTATTTACATGGACTAAGGAACTGACTGATAAAGTTTCCAAGAATAAACATCAGCCAAAATCATCTTCTTTTTCAAAGTGACATTAACCCATTGATTGTTCTGTCCTCTTAAAAGGCCTTGTCTCTTACCACTGATGACTACTTCTATGGGAAAAATGGATTTCTTTTAAGCCTGGAAAAATAATTTTCTGTATGTTTCACTGAGTATTGATGCAGTACTTTTTTTCCTATAGGAGCTTATCCAGAGTTTTGTTCAGACATGGAATCTCTGAGTGAGATGTTTGGTTTTAAAGGCAGAGGTAACAAGAAAAGACAGATCATGTCCATTAGATACCTTTCAAGCTCCTCTTAACTTTAGGTTTTAAGTGGAGTAATTCTGGACCTATACAGTAAAAGGGAGAAAAATATTACACTTTTTCATATGACAAAAGGTATGCTGGGTATAGTCCTCTCACTTCCCTTAGATATTTTTGTGTCAGAAGATATGAAAAACCCCTCCTTTACTGTGCTGACTTTTTTCAGCAATAAACTGGCATAATTTTAACACCATGTCTTCCCTAATTTACTGCATGCTATGTTTCTTTGTTCTGCAGAAAGAGGGAATCCCTTACCTGTGAAATTTACTTTGGCTTTATTATCCTATATTTATCTAATACTTAGCAGCTGTATTTTCTGGTCAATAATGCATATATTCCTGAATTTTCTAAAAAGAAATCTAACCGAACATTAAATGAATAGGATTTTAAACTGTGCTTTTGCAATATTTTACAAAACTCCATCAAAAAAATTACTTCTGTTCTTCTATTTTGAATTTTCTGTCTTTCAAACAGTAACTGTAGCCATTTAAACTTCTTACAAATTCTCTGTGAAAAGTTTCACACAATTCATTTTGTGATTCTAATAAAAAAAATTAGAACAAGGCAATACTTCAAATTTTGCTAATGTGCAATCACATTCACTGCCCAGAGCAACCATTTTGCAGTTCTTTACACTGGGGAAAATATCTAATCATTACTTTCTTTAGCTAATTCATAGACATTTAGCATTTCCTAAAATATAACTATTAAGTAGGTTAAGAGTCCTCTCATTAAAATATCCACTGTTTCTTTCATACATTATATTTTACTTTTAAAAGAAAGATGTTTGCTTTAAATATCTAGGGTTTTTTCAGCCACTGTCACCCCTTTCTTTTTAATAGTTATCATTTAGCCAATGCTCTCTGTGATTTAGTTGAGTTTTCAGTCAGGGATTATGGCTGAATTTAATGGCCTTGATCTTAAATGCAATGTCTTAATATTTGTGTCTTATTGTTTTCATAAGAACCTTGGTAGATATTCTCCCTTTTCCATATTCCAGGAGACACGTTCCCCAGGTACCACCACAAGTGAGTGAAGAGTTTAACATCTCTAAAAGAACTTAGTGTGTCAGGCTGTCAAGTCCAGAGAATTTATCATTAGACAGAGGTGCATAATGGCAGCTGTGCAACCTGAAGCCTTTACCAGGTTTTCCGGCATTGCAGAAAGTTGTGGGAAGTTCTCAATTTATTGGTTTGTTTTGCAATTAGGTAGGGAGAACAAGGTTGAAGGCAAGCCTTTAGTTATGTGGCCTTTCTTTTTTTTTTTTTTCCCTTAATTTTTTTACTTCTTTTCCAAGTAGTATTTTGCTTTACTGGATTTTTTCTTGAGCTTCCTTTTGGTGCTCACTGTAGTGGTTCTGTCTGGTCTGACAAATACCAGAAACTGATAACAATAATAGCAGAGGGTTAAAGGTCTTTGTGGTCTCTTGTAAGTGTTTTTATTACGATTTTATTAGTGAAATAGTTAATACTTTCCATCTCTAGGAACTGTGTTTCACTGTTAGTCATGACATAAATGAAACAGTTCTCTTGCTGACAGAATGTGGCTTTATGCACCTTGTCTGTGGTCTATGGAATTGCAGTTTTTCTTTTTTTGACTTGCAGTCAAACATTACTAATATTTTATCATCTCTCACTGTGTGCCACAGTGCAGTTGGACAGTATAAATCACAGGCAGCAGTCAGCCTTCTGGCTTTGTTTTGTGTCTCTCAGACACAATGACTAACAAAGATTTTCAGTGATTATGTGAATCTCTAAAAGGTCAGTTTTACTCTGTCACTTATCATACTCATAAAATGCAGTTATCCTTATCTTTTGGCTTCACTTGACTGCTGAGTCTGTAAGTTCTGTTAGAATCATGGAATAGTTTGGGTTGAAAGGGAGCTTTCAAGGTAATCCAGTCCAACTACCCCTGTACTGAGCAGGGACAACCAGATCAGGTTGCTCAAAGCCCCATCCAACATGACCATGAACGTTTCCAAGGACTGGGCATCTACCAAATCTTGGGACAACCCATTCTAATGTTTTGCTAACCTCATTATAAAAAAATTTCTTCTTATATCTAGTTTCAACCTCCCCTCTTCTACTTTAAAACCCTTATCCTTTGTCCCATCACTAGAGCCCCTTTGTTTGCTTGTTCTGTTCAATTGTGTTTTTAAATGTAATGTAATTTATTTTTTTATTTTATTTTATTTTCCCGAAGGGTCTGAAATTTGAAGAAATAATGTGAGCCTCAGTTATTGTATAACTACTGAGCTTTAATGTAGTTTTATTTTTTGTGAAAAGGGAGAAGCTCTGTAGGTGTGGCTGATCATACATCTTGGTAGTTCCTGTATCACTCATAAACAGATAGAACAGCCTTTTGCACAAACATATTTTAAAAAAGGTAGTTGTACATCAGAGGGAAGAACCATTCACTTAGTGAGACTGCTTGCTGTGCCCGTTCAGGGATCTTGGATTGTTTCCTGGAGACTTAGGAACCTGATAGTGTGCTAACAGGACCCAATACAAACCCCATTAATGTCAGCAGAACAATCTCCACAGAATTACGTGAACTTTAAATCAGGATAGGCAAGTGCTCATGTCAGTACCTTATCTGAATCATGTGCAGGCCCACAAAGGAGAGGAGAGGATTGCAAGCTGGAGTAAAATACTTCCAGGTCCCAGCAGTAAATCTCACTAAGTATGATGTGATGGCCCTAAGATGCACAGGGCTTTGTTTTATATTGGCATTAATTAACAGTATGACCTGATAACTTCTAGCAGACATGCAGAAAAAAATCATGTGGACAGAAAGAGCCCTGTTTATCAAAATAAAGTAGTTTGCAGGAGTTGCAAAAACTGTACTTCCTTTCTATCAGCTTTATGGTTTTCCTACATTTACAAGCTTTCTTATATCAGAATTTAGTCCTTTTCTGTAGCTGAGGCAGATTGTAATAATTCTTTTTCACAGTGGAAATTCTAATGGTGTAATGACCTCTTGCCTGTCAGTGAAACCCACATCTTTCTGGGAAGGAGATAAAAATACAATTGAACAGATGATGCAAACTGCAGCTTGACAAATTGCCATTAGTAGTGCAGAAAGGACATGTATCTACTCTGATTTGGTACCATCTTTTCCTCTACTCTTCTCATTATCTAGATCTTGTTTGTGTAGGCTTTGGAATCTTTGAATATAGACCTTAGATACAGCTGGGAAACTTTGCTTTCAGAGCAGCTGTCATGCAACAGGGCCTCGTTAATGTCTATAAATATCTGAAGGGTGAGTGTCAAGAGGATGGACCAGGCTCTTTTCCATGGTCCCCAGCAATGGGACAAGAGGCAATGGGAAGAAACTGGTGCACAGAAAGTTCCACCTCAATGTGAGGAAGAGCTTCTGTCCTGTGCAGTGACCGAGCACTGGAACAGATCACACAGAGAGGGTGTGGAGTCTCCCTCACCGGAGACATTCCAGAACCATCTGGACATAACCGTGTGCCCTGTCCTCTGGGATGACCCTGCTTGAGCAGGGAGGTGGGACCAGATGATCCACTGGGGTCCCTTCCCACACAAACCATTGTGGGATTCTGGGATTCTGCACAGGACCTGCAGTGAGAGAGCAAGTCCCATCAAATGTGGAGCTTTTCAGTACAGAGTGTAAAGTAAGAAGAGGGGGAGGGGTCATGTGAAACAGTGTATGTGTTTGGTTTATTGATAGATTTAGTGTTAAAATTCTTTTGTTGTATTGAAGACTGGAAGTTTATTGACAGTTTAGCCTATAATTTCTTCTTTTTCCCAAACAGTTTCTGAAAATTGAAAGCTTGAACAGATGAGATAAACGTCCTTACTAGAATCTCAGTGAGTGCATAAAATACAATCTTAAGATGCTCACAAACCAGAATATTATTGTCTTACAGAAGCTCCCTGAAACTGAATTAATACTTATGCTGTAATCTAATATAAGAAAGGTACATAACTGGCTCATTTTTAAGACTAATTGCACATCATGTTGTATTGTCAGATCTGCCAGTGTCCGTCATGTTTGTGCATTATAACAGACAAAAAAACAGTGCCAAAGAATGAATAATGTACCTTAAACTGGCATAAGTAATTAGGTTTGTGTGCTTACAGAAGATCAGAATACTTTTCAACATCAAAAAGATTAATTCAATAGCTAGAATGTACAGTGAGATCAAGAACAACTCTGGAATAAATTTCCACCTCTTCTTACTTAGAGTGAGATGTGAAATTTAAGAGTGGGTGCTGTGTAATAGTGGCTGATACTTTCTGTGTCCCTGATGAACTCTGCTGTCAGCAGGTGAGGTAAAGATACATTTTCTTTTGTTGCAAATGTTCCATTTTAGAGAGGTCCTTCTTTATACAGTGGGCTGAAGGAGAAGTGCATTTTCATTGAAACAAGTCCCAAAGTGATCTGATTATGACTGGTAAATTTGCTTCCAATAAACTTATCCAGACTTAAGAAAAATAGAAAAATCCCATAAACAAAAAAAACAACCAAACAAGAATAAATTCCCCAAAAACAAACCAGATCTCCTTACAAACCAACCAATGAACTAACAAAAAACCCCAAACAATAGCAAAAAAAAAAAAAAAAAAAAAAANACAAAGAATACAGAAAAGCTTCATACTGAGAAAATTACCTCTTTTAAAGAAAAGGAAAAAAAAAAGAAAAAAACCCAAGGATTTCCCTTGACTGCCAAGTTAAATTATCTGCTGTTGTAGGTTACTCATGACCTAATCTTGTTCATATTTCCCTTCATAGAGCTAGTCCATGTCTGCAGGGGTTTTTAGTCTTGCTTTTAGGTGCTGCTTCACAACTTCATTTTCTCATGGTTAGAAATAATCTTCTAATTTACAGTGCAATTTTCAGACCAAATTACATACCTTTGTTCTAGCACTGATATTGTCTTTTACCTTTAATAGCTCTTCCCTCTCCCTTGTGTTTGTTCCCAGAGGTACTTACAGAGAACAATCATCTAGCCTCTTATCTAATGTTTTGCTAGGCTAAACAAGCCAAGCTCTTTCAGTCCGTTCATGTAAGATAGGCTTTGCTGTCTCTGCACTAATTGTCTTTCAAAAAAATTTATCAGAAGACACACTTACTGGAAAATAAAGTTTCAGTGTGCACTGCAGAGCATACAGAAAGCCTCACATTTGTTTCAGACCCAAGCCTGAAAATTTGAGCAAGAAACTGGTTTAAAACTACAACTAATTAAATCTTTAAATTGAAATTACAGGCAATCTAAATTCAGCAATAATGATGCTACCTTATATAAAGACATTTCTAGAAAATTAGACTAGTCCAATTTACTGTTGAGTACAAGTTCCCTGCCAGGGTGGGGATGCCCCTAAAGAGAGAGCCATAGAGGAGCCCACACTATTGCAGGGTTACTTTTGAGGGGTCATGCTCTATGGAGTAGCTTGTGTTGGTGCACTGAGAATAAAACAGTGAAGGAAAAAGAACAAAGCAGAGAGTCACAGAAATTAAACTTTGACACCGGCAGGGCCAGAAGAAGAAACCTACATCTTAAAAGTCTACTTTGAAATATGCTAAGGATGTAAACCAGTGTATACAACCACATTCTAACCTCAGCCTCCTACGCCAGCAGAAGACTAACCAAAGGGACTAGGAGAAAGTCTGTGTAACCTTTGGCACAAACAAGAGAATCTGAGTCCAGAAAGGAGAAAGGGAAGGTATTGAATAGAAGTCGTCTTCAAAATGAAAAGGAAAGATGTTTCCCTAAGTGTTGGTTTAATTATTTGCTGTATTTTTTTTTTCCTTCTTACATAAAAGCTCCATCAGTAATTAAAAATTTATTTTAATTGGTCAGTAAGGAACAATTTTAAATTCTCTGTGTTGAGGCTTCTTTGTCTGGCAGTCCAACAACTATTGAGGATGGTACTTGGATCAAATTCCCAATTTAAACACCATGGTATTATATTTAGAACCTCAGTATCTAAGCTTAACCCTCGTCCTGCAGTGACCTTGAATCAGTTGCCATCCAAGTTTCCCACAGTGTGTAAGCTCCTGGCTTCTGAAGGGCATGTCCGTGAGAACCTGGATTCAGGCAGGCCTACCTCTGTCTATGAGGCTCAGCATCTGCAGCAGTTAAAAGAATGTAAAATCAGAATACAGTTCTTTCCTCTGAGTGAAGTTCAAAGAAAATCTGAGTTGGTTTCATTGATTTGTTAATTAATCTCCTTAACTTTAATGCTCTGCCTCTCCACATCTTATCCTAGTACAAACAATGAAGAGAAATAGTTGTTTCTGGATTACAGACCATCCAGTTTATTGCAGCTCTTTCTGTAATAAGGTTCATTGTTTTTACTTGCTTATATTGGGAGCAGTGATGTGGCCAGAGCCAGAAGTAGAAATCTGCATCTTAAAAATCTTCTTCTGAAGTATTCTAAGGATACAAACCTGTGTAATACAACCACATGATAATGCTTTTGCAGAACTTTGACATAGCTCTGACTAGTTGTTCCTGTATTTTTTAAGCATTTTTCTTGATTGAAAAATAGTAGGTTTAGGTTAGATTTTGGAAAGAAATTATTTTCTGTGAGGGTAGTGAGGCACTGGAACAGGTTGACCAGAGAAGCTGTGGCTGCCCCATCAATGGAAGTGTCCAAGGCCAGGTTGGATGGGGCTCCGAGCAACTTGGACTAGTGGAATATGTGCCTGCCCATGGCAGGGGGGTTGAAATTAGATGTTCTTTAAGGTCCCTTTCCCCCCAAACCCCTCTGTGATTCAGTGATTTGAAGGATATCATACTCTTCAATCTGTTCTTGCTGACATTTTTTAATCCATCTCTGTATGTATATACTCATTATTTTACTATTGTTACATATACTACTGTTCTACTGACTCTCAAAATTTTATCATTTCTTACAATATTTGATGAGATATTTTCATTTAGCACAAAAAATAGCGGAGATGAAACAATCAGTCATGATAATTTATTGTAACTGAGGATCTTAAAGCCCAGCTCATTGAGCCATGTGGTTATGCAAGAATCTTTTTTTACTGCTATCATACTCTTGTAGCTATCAGTGATGCTGTTTATATGGACAAACTTTTTTCTTTATTTTTCTTTTTCTTTAAATTCTAATGAAATCAACTTACTAACAAAATGTAATCAAGGGTCCAAATTATGTATCTGATTTTAGAAAGTGCTTATACCATTACTAAAGTATGAAAGGGGTTTAGTCACATCTCAGCTAAATCATAGTTTTCCTACAGCATTTATAATTTGTTATGCATATGCGTATTCACACCCACATATATATATACACACACACATATATATATAGCTTTTACCAAAACCAGATAAGTAGAAAGTAAAATAAAATTTTCTTCTAATAGTGTTTTTATGTTGGATGTCACTCATTTTGTATAGCTAAATGGGAGAACTTTTGGGCTAATGAAGAAAGTTTCCTTACTTCAATAAAATACCTGTGGATGCCTCTAAACTTTAAATGATTTCATGTCCCATAATGTATTTTATTAAAGACAAGGTGATATTATGCCTTTTTAATGCCATATTTTTCTCTAAAAATGGATTTATGGAGTACCTCTGTAGAAATGTTTGGTTCCACTTCCAATACCGATCAGCTCTTAGAGCAGGTTAGACCCAGTAATTGTTTGCAGATTTGTATTTCTGCTTATCATTAAACACAAAGACAGGGATGGAACAAAGCAACAAATGAAAGAACAATCAATGAAAAGCAGATAAGGAAAAAATCTTTTAACAGTCTCAAAACCCCTTAAAGTTTAAACAGTCATGATTCCATAACAAAATTTAATCAAACATAGATACCTGTCATCTGAATAGCATCTGCAAGAAACAGGCAAAGAAACAGAAAGCCAACCAAAAACAATTACTATAATGTTCTAAGCAAAATTGTAGGCTAAACATTGATAATAACCCTCTATGTAAGATATTGAAACCTACCTTGTGTTCAGTGTTGTCAATATTTATTTGTTCAGAGGGCAGGCTCTGTGCTAGGGTTAAAGCATCACTCTACTCTGATAATGAACTGGAAAAGTTATTGAGAAAGAGGTAAAAAGGTAAGAGACAAATTTTATTCTTTTTCCAGAATGACTTACCCTGACATCCCCTAAGGAATGCATTTCTTCGAATTAGAGAATCATAGAATGATTGAAGAGAAGTTCAGCATGACCTGGCCGTGTGCTCTGGAGCCCAGAAACCCCCTGTGTCCTGGGCTGCACCCAAAGCCCCGTGGGCAGCAGGGCAGGGAGGGGATTCTGCCCCTCTGCCCCTCTGCTGAGACCCCACCTGCAGTGCTGCATCCAGCCCTGGGCTCCCAGCACAGGAAGGACAGGGACCTGCTGGAGCCAGCCCAGAGGAGGCACCAAGGGCATCAGAGGGATGGAGCACCAGTCCCATGAGGAAAGGTTGTGACACCTGGGGCTGTTCAGCCTGGAAAAGAGAAGACTCCAGGAAGTCCTTACAGCAGCCTTCCAGAACCTAAAGGGGACTACAGGAGAGCTGCAGAGGGACTCTTTACAAGGGCATGGAGTGACAGGACAAGGAGGAATGGCTTCAAACTGAAAGAAAGTAAGTTTAGATTTAATATTAGGAAGAAATTCTCTACTGTGAGGGTAATAAGTCATTGGAAGAGGTTGCCCAGAGAAGCTGCCAGTGTCCCATCCCTGGAAGTGTTCAAGGCCAGGAATTCTAAGATTCTGTGACTACCTAGCAAGCAAACAACAGTGTTCTCAAGGCTCAAGTCACTATTGCCAGCCAAAGCAATCAATGATCAATATCACCTGAATTTTTTTGTTTGTTTTCTTCTGGTCCAGTACCCTGTTGAATTTAAGTCACCTGAAGTTGCATATCAGTTGACTACTTCAATAGTAAATGCAATACAAAATTGTCTTGATCCTAGAGAAACAAGGCACGTCACCACTTAATTTTTATCTCCTTTTGTGATGCTCTCAACACACAGGGGAATTAGTACACAAGGCAATTAGGTTATCCCTCTCACCACCATGCCCTTCCTGTCAATGCTGAGACAAAGAGGAGGAGACAATATTAACCTCTGAACAGTTCAGCACCTTCTTTTATCACTGATCAAAAAGAGTTTCCAGTCTGAAAAGCACTCAGTGTATCCCCTTGTATGATGTTAAAGCTATATAACTTTGTATACAATAATTTGTTTTAACTTTATGCTTCGGACAGAGGAAGTACAATAAGAACCAGGATGGAAAAAAAGGGTAAGTCTGAATGAAAAGCTGAGAGACCAACGAGACTACAACCAATTCATGCTCCCTTTCTGACTGCAGCCATACTGATATTCCCTACCATAGTGAAATGAAATTTAAGGTCTGCTTGCCTTACTAGAGTTACTTGTATTTTGTTACTACTGGTGATGACTGGCTGGAAATAAAGTTTCAGAGTTCATATCTCAATAAAATTCATGTTCCTGTGCTTGCTTCTATTTGATTATAACAGGCCAAGGCATTCAGATATCAGTCTCCATAACTGGAGTTTCCTTATGGAGAAAAAAAATGAGGACAATCAAGATACTATTATAATCTCAAATAAACACTTGATTGTATTGATAAAATCCACTTGAAAATATAAAGGGAAATACTTGTAAAGAAAATATGGATCTTCCAAAAAATGCAAATATGCTTAATTTTTTTTTTTTTTTTTTTTTAACATTCTCAGATAGATATCTTCATACAAACAAGAATTAATGAGACTGGAAACCATGTACTGTCTTTGCCTGAGGTAGTATCATTGGTGGGCACTTCGTATGATAATGAATGTACAGGAGATGTCTAGATCGATCTTCTTGTTCCTTTCTTCATGAATAGAAGAAATGTCAGCTTAAAACAGTTCCAAAAAAATCTTTTCAAAATATCTACTGATTATGTATATAGACATAATATGAGGACTTGAACCTTCCTGCTAAAGCAGACTGTAGAACGGTTCAGGATTTTCAGTTAAAATATTTATTCTTCTGTTAAAGATGTCACAATTTTAACAAGATTAGCTTTACTAATTAAGAACTATAAGGATTTTTAAAATTTTTTTTTAATTGTAAGACACCTTGAACAAAGTAGAAGTTGGTTTTCTTTCTTTCTGTTTCTTCCTTTCTTTGTCTCTTTCTTTCTTTCTTGATTGCTCAAATTGCAATCTGAAGATACTTTATCAACATGTTATAGCAAAAGAAATATACTTTGGAGACAGAAATTTAATTTATATTCATATAATTTGTAGCTGGACCCAGTGAAATTCAATTAAAAACTTTAAGTTAAGTAGATGATAAACTGAATCTTACTTGGTGGACATGAAATGAGAGTTGAAATCATTCAGAAAGGTAGAAAGTGGCAAAGTGAGTGATATTAAATCTTACATGATGCCATAAAAAATTAAATTGCAATACAGATTCAAAGATAAATTGTAGTAAGAGATGCAAAATTAAATTCTTCATACACAGGACTTGACAAAACACATTTGCTCAATTTGATAATCAAAAGCATCCATGAGATTGGGTACAATTTGGAAATGTCTAAAGGAGTCTAAAGGAGCACCAGAACTAGCTTTGTAGAGAACGTTGTTGCATGAAATGCTACAAGAGAATGCTTTAATGGTGAGCAAGGACTGCTAGGAGAAAAAATATTAATGGCAAAGGATATATTTCTCTTGAGGGGACTAAATGCATGCAAGTGAAACGATAAACAATAAAAAGAATGTAAATAAAAAAAGAAAACATAACGAGAAACAAAAAAATCCCACTCAATACCCCACAAGAGACGTAGCAAGACACCAGTTATTTCTGTAAGTTTAATGCTATCCAGGGAATCTATAAAAGCAAACCACGAGGAGTTTTGATCAGTGTTAGTAAATGGGAACCAAAAAAGCTCCTTTTGAAGGTTTTCAGCAAATCTAAGGTGGGACTAACAAAACCAACAGACAGGACATTTTGTAATGAAGCCGTCATGGATGATGTAAAGGTCAGCTGGAAGTAGCAAACAGAAAAATTTTCACTATAAAATGTGCTTATACATTTGTAGACTGAGAGATAACATAGTAACATAAGTTAGATTAAATGTTAAGATATGTTAAACAAAACCATCTTACTCATCAGGGTAAAAAATTGTAAAAATTTAAAAGACAGTTTAAGACTCCCATATATCTTCCAAGAAATAGGGAAAATAGAAGCCTAACTTTTCTCACTTTGTGCAGAGTAACATTTTAGTCAATGTATTAAGGGGGGAGAAATAAAATGTTCTTATTAATTAAAATGTAACTGCAATATTAATTTCAGCTTTTTTTTAAAAATAAAACCCTTAATATCAGGCATACCTTATTTTTTTAAGAAAACTATATATCCAAGAAGATTAAATCTTCAAGGATAGAAGAGAAATAATTACTGTAAAAATCAGAAGAATTGAGATGTGAAATAGAAACAAGATGCTACAACTGTTCTTTAAAATAAAAGAAAGCAAGTTTTTCCTCCCATACGATATATAAGTTCAGTGTTTGCTGTGGTACAGAAAATGTAGGAGGTGTTGCATTAAGTCCAAGACTGAGTCAGGATGTGTTCTAGCACTTTTTCCAAAAATAGTACCATCAGTAGATTTGCAAAAATGTTGCAAAATTAAAAAAAAAAAAAAAAAAAAAAGCAGTCTGATGAATCACCCTTGCCAAAGACATGAAATATATCTTTAACAGACATCAGAAGGGGGCAGAGGAGGCAACATCAGAAAAAAATAAAGATGCTCACATCTCTGAGAGTTTAGTTTCACCATTTTCCCAGATGTTTTTTAGGTGCCAATTAAATAAACTGGGTCTTCTGTGCTATGGTTTGCACATGCCTGTGAGTGTATTTATAAATAAATAAACAAAGAACATTTCTAAAACTTTTAGTTGTTCTGTCTTTCCAACCAAGTACCAAATACAGTTGGTTGAGGGATTTTTTTCCTGGTCTTGTTCTGTTAATGTGTTCATTTCACCGTGATTAAAGAAGATGGCAACTGAACAGCAGGAGAAGCTGGAGGGTGAAGGAGAGAAAAATACCGATTTTCTGGAAAATCCCTAGTGCAACCCATTCATTTTCCTTGCCCTCCAGTCACTTGTTTGTTTGCTCCATCTCCTTTTATGTAGGTATAGCACTCCGATGGTTATGGTGTGCCAGCTAGCAAGGTTTTTTCCAGCATTTGTGGGATAAGGGACTAATGACTGCATTGCCTGCAGGACAGCTAGCAAGCTTGTTAGACAGATATATTCACCTCCCAGTGAATAGGAAGGCACTGAAAATTAAATTCATCTGCAAAGCTGCTTCTCATTTTGAAAGTAAACCAATACCGTTTGTACACTGAAAGTTAAGAGATGCAGGTTTTTTAGTACCAGGGAAGTGCTGCTATTCAAAAAACACATTAGAAGAAATGTAATCCTGTTTGGCAAAAATTGTATTTTATGTAGTGAAAGTCAAATTATATTAATAGCATTCAGACACCATTGAAGTTATTCCTTTATTTGAACAATGTGATAATCCCTGTGTGTTTTTATCTACTCAGTTAGAAATGATAGAGTTTAAGCTCCAGCAAAGAATGAAATAATGCACCCTAAGGTTTAGCAAAATCAGTCCATTGAAATAAAAGGGATAATTCTTACTTATTTGATTGTTTATTTAATACCAGAGTCTTTGTGCATGAAACATAACACATTAAGAAAATTTGATCTTAATAAAAATGTCTACACGAAAGCAGTTAAATGAGCAAATCTTAATGCAATTTCAGATTCATTCAAAATTCTTTGCCATATGTAGTCTAGAAATTAGAATCCCTTACACATCTATGTACTACTACTTACTTTTCTAAATACAGACTGGGTGCATGAATAGGGTCTGTGATAATTTGGGATTAATGAATTTGGTCTTACAGCCAACTAAAACCTATTAGTTTTTTAATGGATAGACTTGTGCATTGATTTGCAGCATGTGTGGTTTTGATGTAGATCCTGATTTGGCAGGAATTCTCAGTAATAAAAGCTTAGATATGCATGGAACAAGGATTGTATGAAAGAAATAAAAACTTTTTCTCTTTGTATATTTGAATCTGTACACAGCAACTATTTTAGATGGGATGAAAACACTTCCTTTTTCTGTGCTTTCTTTGCATCTGTCCTCTCTGAACACGTAGAAAGGTTGGCCCAAGCTTTCTTAGGCTGCATACAGAAAAGGTGAGTATGTTAACTATTCCCTTACACACTGACACCAGATGACAGCTCACTTATTGTCACTTTTGGTAATTTTTCATCACTAATTAACCATGTGCAAGTTTATTTTTTTCCAGATGGCATTGCCAATTAGTGGAGGAAAAAAATATATGGTCTTATTTTTGATAGATGGAGATTTGGTATTTATTCAAACAGATTGGCAGGAGATTGCTTGGTGCTGTAGCGTTAAAAATCCTTAGCAAAATTAATTTGGGTCAATTAAAATAAATGTTCTGTTGCTTCAGTCAACACAAAGTTTGTGAAATTTTCCACCAATAACACGAAATGTATTTGTAAAGTAGATTTGTAAAAGAACTACGGTGTTTTGAGTGATCTATGACCAATAAACAGTGTAAGAGAGGAGTTTGATAAAAAATGGATAAGCTGGCTTAAAATCACTGCAGAATTTTTCTTTTTGCATTGAAGTGTATGGTCTTCAAACTATGCCCAGCCTTTCTGAGGATTCAATCTGTAATTGTCTCCAAGTGAACATAAAATATGTTAACATTTTTCACACTTTAGTCATTTTGCGAGCATCTATGCAATGGTACATCATGCTTGCTTCCAGAGTCGGAATTGTATATTTTGGCTTTTTTTTTTAGGATGTTTTAGAATTAGAGAGGGCAAGATTGAAAGGGACTTCTGGAATACGCATCTAGATATCCACCTGAATATTCTAAAAAGATATATTGCTTATTCTTAACCAATGTTTCTATAATCTGTTCTCAAAAGGCCTCCAGAGGCAGAGGCTTTGTCTGGTCTCTTACCAATACACTCCATATTTCCCCCACTTCTCTAATGATTGACTCTTCTTTGCTTCATTTGAAAACTCTTACCAGTCAGGGTGAGGAAACAGAGACAATATTTCTTCCGTTTACAGTTGGCACCAAGGTAAGAAGGGTTCAGCATACACTGAAACAAGTTATCAGAATTCAAAACAGGTGGTGAAATGGCTTGGGAAAACGTAGGATGAAGTATTGGAAGGAGAAAATATACTGGTACAATGAACTATATACTGTGGCACTATTCAACACTTTGTAGCCATCATATTTCTGTCATGAGTGTGTTTCCTGCCTTGTTCCTGAGAATATTATGCAAGTTTTCTTCTTCCAGGAATACACAAAACTTGCAGTCACCTTCTGTGAAAGGCAGGTACCAATGCACAGAATTGCAAGTGGTGGTGTTGAGTGCACAGAGTATGAGGTGCCCCAAAAGAAGTGGGAATTGTGCTGCAAGTTCCAAGGAGATGAGCACATCATCATTTCTGAAAGTAAAAATATCTCAACACTGAATAAACATCCATTGAATCTCAGTACATTGTGCACCGTAAGAGCAATTTGCTTTGAATGCGTCAAGAGAAAATTGTCCTTAAAAACAACACAAAATTTCATATGCAGTTATATGGAATTATGGTCCTAAAGTAACAATCAAATTTGTTTTCCATTGGACCAAATGAAAAACTCACTCATCCTGTGGATCCGTGTATTCTGATGCAGAAGCCTAACCAAGCTCCCACGTGCTTGTGGGTGTCTGAAATGCCAATTGCTGGGTAAGAGAGTGCAATCTCCTGTGCTTAAATTCCTTTCTACTTGTTCTTAAGTGTTCTCTTAAACAAGGTTCACTTGATTTTTTTTCTAATTCATATTATTTGCATCCAAATGTTGAATTATGGCAAGCAATGAAGTTTGACTTTTTCGTCTGAAGCTAATGAACCCACTGAGATCACTACAATTTTTAAAGCAATCTGTGATTATACACACATTGTGTTTATCATATCAAAACTGTACCAGGCCTAATCTGACATCATATTATAACTCTTTCATGATTGCAAGGGTATAACTTTATTTCTGTGTTTCATATGGACAGAATGGAGAAAAGAGACCAGCTGTCACTGTTCAAATTCCTATTTTCCTGGATGCGTGTACTTCGGGTTTCACTTGTTACAGCTCCTAAGAGTTTTAAAGGTAACTTATAAAGTACTGGCCTGGAAAATGTTTGTGAGTATGACAGAAGAAACAAGGAGATGCAAATTAATTTTAAATAAATTATTTTTTTTTAAAGGGAAATCTGTGGAGTATATTAAGCTAATGATATATGAAACNTTAATGGGAAAACTGTTCTATTATTATTATTATTAGCTATTAAGCTAATGATATATGAAACTAATTATATATGCTAATATATCAGTTAATGATATGTGAAATTTAACATTATCATACATACCTTGTAGCTGCCACTCATCTTTACCCTAAATTTCTCAAGGTCTCATTGGAAAATTGTGGATGTAATTATCTCACTATCAAGAGGAGCAAATAGAGTTTTTCCCTTGGTAGAACCTGTAGGTTAAATAATTGGCTAATAAACTGAATTATATTTACTATAAATAACAAGGGAATATCTTCATATTGACAAGACTTTGAACATCACTCTTTATTATTTGCCACCAACACAACACAAAAGAATTTTCACTTAGCTACAAAGAGATAAAAGCCTGAAAAAGGCTGGAAAATAGCTCAGTAGGACGTCATATTTTTGAATACATTTTAAAACATAATGTACAACTTTAACTCCATTTACATTATTCAAATATATAAATAAATTAGGAGCTGCCTTAGATATTATGCAATGGAAAAGACCAGCAATTGATGTTCAATTGCAGTCGGTTTTCAGAGAGAGTTTTTATTATTAAAATGCCAAGAGCTTTCTTACAGAATACAGTGCAACATATAAAGGCTTATTTATAAAAACATAGAAGGTCAAAAATTAAGGTACTAGATATATTTTAAATAAAAGGTTTTTACTCTATCTGAGTAATTGTAACAAAGAAAGACTCTATTCAAGGGTTCACCCCTTGCCCCTTAGAATCTAATGGAAAACCACATTAAAATCTATAAATTCTCTGGTTTTTTTTCCGACAAAAGATATCTCAAATATTACATGTATATCAACTGGAAATAGCCACAATAACAGTAGCCTTTTGGGAAAAACATCATCTTTAATGCCAACTCATCTGTTTTGATGGCCTATTGTTGGTAGTTCAGACTTCTCTGAAGAGAAATCAAAAGAGAAGTCTATCAGTGCTTAATTCTCTCTGATATTTACTCTTGTTTGTATTTTACTTTTGCCCCACACAACATAAAAACGTTTCATTTTCAAAATCAATTAGAAATTCTGGCATCAAAGAAGGAATTGTGTGTGCAAAGCGAATATGTGATTAAGTAGAAGGTATTTACACTGTCATCTACAATGACTGTTTCAAGTTTCAAAGTAGATAGGAACACAATGACAATCTTCAAATAATTTTGGAATCTTTGGGGAGTTTTGGATGAAAAATACAGTTAGGTACTCCTTTACCCCTTATGAGAGATTGTTGAGACAATTAACTTTTATTTTCCCTATCTAAACAAGCATCAAGAAAATTATTAAAGTTTTTTAACCACAGGTATGAACTACATAGAAGAATGGCTTAAAAATCCTATTAGAAAAGCCAAGCTGGCGTTACATGGGTATGAGATAGCTGAGAAATTGTTGGGGAAAAACTGTCTGAATGTTTACAACCAAGGACAGTACATATATACACAAAGGGGGTCTCAGTGAGCTCAGTTAGGAACAATATTATTCACAATGCTCACCTGTGGAAAAGGGCTTTTGTTGTGAGACATCTATTTAATTTTATTAAAATATATTTCAAACTTAGCTGAAGCATGTATTTTTGTTCATATTTCAAATACTGACTATTTTCTTCAGAAAAATATTTTTATCTATTTTGTTGACTTCTATTAAGAGATCTTTTAGATTAGTGTACTTAATATACACTGCATGAAATAAACCAATTGATTTCTTATTGTGAAAAGGATACTTTAATATTCCAGTGAAGTCACATTACAGAGATAACTGCAAACTAAGCTCTGCTTATCTTTACTTATGTGGCTGGTCTGGCTAGTTTCTGTTAATCATAAGATTAAAAGAGAAGAAACTTTCTTTGAAAAATATGACCGTAGAAAAGTATCAGATTTTCTGCATGATATAGGCTTAATTCTTATTATTGTACCCAAAACAAATGCATAAGAAATTTCCATATAAATCCATTCTGGTTTGAGATGCAGCTGCTGATTTATGAGGTATAGCTCCATCCAGGTGTCCCACACCCAGAGCACAAGCTGCCCACAGAGAGTGAGTCTTTCCATGAACTGCTAGTGGAGCAAGTTTATTCACCTGACATTATAATATTTGGGCTACAAAGGCCACTCATTTCCTCAGGGACCCTTCAGTCACGATTCACACAATTTTGATGCCAAAGATGTGTATATTCTTCCATTTTTCCAGGGAATTTTCAATCTGGGTACCATAATAAGGTCTAAAGATGTTCCCTAGATAACTCTTTACTCTGACACCCACATCTGTTATCTTCCAAATTATTCTGACTTGAGAAGTCCAAGTTGTGGTTTTTGGGGTTTTAGCTTCGATGTATAAATTTCATTCACCTGGATATTATTTGATATTTCTTAATGTATTAAAACAATATCACATGAGATCCAATGAAATCGGTATGAATCTGCTTACTGAAAAAAAAGAAAAAGGTTTTCTAACTAATTAACATTGGTTATGTTCAGAAGCAATAGAATGGGCTCAAGGCTGCCAGGATGGATATGTTGGCTTGCCAGCCCTTAGGAGACAGTTTTCCCCCAGCTCAAATTACTCTTCACCTTTCGAATAGCACACATTATTTCTCTCAAATCTTATTAAATTCACCAATAGCTAACAAATTTAGTGTAGGTTCAATTTCAAGTTAATTTGATACCATCTCAATCATGACTTTTTCACTGAAGCTGCATAAATATAAATCCATAAAAATATAATTCATGCAGGCACCCCTAACTATGTTTTATTGTGATGTCTGTCATTGTTAAAATCACTTAAATTAACTTTAAGAAAGATTAAAAAGTTCAAGGAGAACATGCATTAATTGTATGTAATTTTTCAGCACTCTACTATGAAATTAGATATAGCTTCTTCCTTCACAAAATTTTCAAAATATTCTCACTTACCTGGCTGCAAACCTTCTCAAGGAAGCATCTTTTATCTCTTATATATTGTTCTGGGGATTTATTTTAATATATATTTAAGTGAAATATTTATTTATGTGCTCTAGACCCAGCTGGAAATTAAATTGTATGTTAGGGTGTGCACCTCTTTTCCTGAGCAATACGCAATCCAGACTAACAATTCTACACATTTGCAAGATTACAGGCATCAAAAGAACTGTTGAAATTTGTATGGTACTGCTTCTTTGCATTGAGATCCAAGAAGTCCCATATTATTTGGAAAAATATTTCCCTTTTGTTCCACATCAGTTATTGTGTGGCAGATGTGTGCTGTATACAGCTGGAAAAGCCTATGTATGACTCCCTAGGAAGTAGGATATTAATGTATGAGAATGCCTTCAGAGTGTGAGATTTTGATCTGGAACAGGTCATTGTTGAGCCAGAGCAACAGGAAGAAGGTTTTGATTCCATGCATTTCATTTCCTGGCACCATAGTCACATGTGGTTCTTTAAAGTATTAATATAATTGGCAGTTAATAGAAAAGAAGTCCAAAACTTATTAAAGCTTTGGGGAAAAGTACTTTTAATGCAGAATCCTTTTTAAATGTTGGAGACAATATTCGCGTGATCTCCTGAGCTCTATCTCATCCTGACATTTTCTCAGGTTGTTAGAGTCACATTTTGCTATCCTCTCTAATACTTCTTGGCAGAGTACAAGGAATTCAACTTGATTTGAGTTGTCACAGTGCAACGTGTCCTCAAGACAACTTTGAAAACAGAAGAACAAAGTGCCATAAAACAGACTGTGGCTCTTCAGTGGGAAATAAGAGTGTTTGTGGTGTGTTTAATAAGCAGTGAAAGCACAAATTGAAATAACTTCTCCTCACTGTCTTCCTGATTTGTATATGTTTTTACAATAAACAGCAGCAGATCTCTTCAACTTCAATGAAACAGTAACAGTGCAGTCTAAAGGAGTATATGCAGTTCAAAAATAGTCTTGGGCAATCGCTTGAAAAGGAGGAAAAAAAGAAATCTCTGCGTGCAAATTTATTGCTATTTATTGTTGGCTCCTGAGTGGTGAGCACGTGGAGTTTTTGAAGGAGCTTAATGCTGTTGGCAGTCAGTTGCAGCTGGGTGACATATTCTCTACATGCCTTTTGAAATTTTAATTTATAACGGCTGTAGAAGCTGTGAAACAGAGAAACCTTGAGGGTGAAGTCTCTCATTATCTCACAGGAGAGGTACAGTAGAGGTCCTGGCTGTTCAAATCCCCCCCTTTCTGTCTTTGGTGCTTTGTAACTGGCACAAAAAATCTTTCTCCACAGGTCAGAGCTTATTTTCTCCATTTGCACTCAAGTCTTCAGGATCTCTGCTAAGATACTTTCCTTTTTGTTGACAACACAAGGATTTAACGGTTCATCTACAATGATTTGTACCTTGCAATATTTAGGCAATTAGGGCATGAAATATTTATTCATTTTGATGGTTTGGGGGAGTTTTTGGGGGGGGTTTTGAGTGTTAATATTATGTGTACAATGTTCTGTACAAGATGGTATGAAATAAAGTGAGAAAAAAAGAGCCAAACTGACAAATGTGATAAAAGCTTCAGTTTTCTTTTCCTATGCTTTTGTAAAAAATCCAATATTTTTAAGGAAAAAAGTCCTGATTAATATTTATTATTCCTACTTCCTCATGAAATATTCTGCAACTTCCTTTTCAATTTTCTTTTGCTAAAATAGTTTCATTTTCAACCATAAACAAATCAAAACCATAATAAAATACAACTTTTGATCTATGGACTTCTATCAGTTTTCATATCATATGCTATTGTTGATAACTTTTCCAATGAACGTGTGTTGGATGTCCAAGAGATTTTTCCTGAAGCAATGAATTCTGAGTATAAATAACTATAAAAGAATATGTTATCTCAAATAAAGGAATGCATTGTAGTACCACAGTAAAGGAAAATATCAATTTATGTCTGGCCAGAGACTAAGAAGGTCAGAACAGATTTATATTGGAATAAAGTAATAAAAATTGCTTTAGGACTAATATAAACCCAAACATTAGGGTGGGACTAGCTGCATTTTAAAATTTTTTTGATAGAATAATAAGAGAAAATATCCAGGTAACCTCTGTAGATATATAATGACTACTTCTTGATATCTGTATCAGCCTAGGAAAAAGTATATTTCTTCTTGAAAAATTGTAGTTTTGGACCACTTCTTACCTGTCCAGCACAAGTAAGGATGTCTTACAGAAAAATGCCACCTGCAGACCCTTACTCCCATCCCCTGCTCTGTCTGTAACATCTCTGTGGCAGAATCAAGCCTGGAATCTCTGCCATTCATTTTCTCCTTGGGGAACTCTGTGATCCTGCAATCCCAACTTCCCATTTTCAGGGAGAAAATGAAAAGAAGAGTCACAACATCCTTAGTACACAATGTATTTTCCTTTACTATTTATATATATGACTTCATGACCATCTTGAAATCATGTAAGAGTACTCTCAGAGTCCTGTTGAAAATTGACTTGTTCTTCATTGTTATTTATTGTAGCTGTCTTCCAGCTTTAAATATTTTTTTTTCCTGTTATATAATTACTAATATGTGACATATGCTACCGTATTCTATAACCACATTGAGGGGAAAAAAACCCAGCAACTTCTAAAAACCTCTTTTCTTTGTTTAAATATTAGACACTAATTTGTCTAAGGAAAAAAGTGTCAAATAACAATAACACTGAAGAAAAGTTCAAAATTAAAATGGAAAATGGATAAATAAAAGGTCTTTGTACAAAAGGAAGATGAAAGGAGTGGAAATTTTGCGAGAGGTAAAACAAAAGAAACACTGACAATCTAAAAAGCTTATAGGGCAGGTGCAGACAATTAAATTTCACTGCTTTTTTGCTTTTTGAAGCTTAATATTTGAATTTACCACTTGTTGGTGAAGAAAATGCACCGTCTGTCAAGATCGAGGAGGATGAATCATTACATAATTGAGACCTTTCCATCACTAATGGTTCTACTATGGGTCTGTGAAGGTACTTGAAGTTGTAGACTCACTGTTCTAATACTTTCTGTTTCCACTGAATTTACTATAATTTTTATTTTAAAAAGATTGGTATCATAGCTGAAATTTTAATCACTATTGAGAATAGAAATTGTATTTTCTACTTTTAAAGATCCCCTTTCCTTCCAAGTGAGACTATTTTTTTTATTGCCTATCACATGCCATGCTAAGTTTTCTTCCTCTTCTTAAATCACTTTGACTACCAAAGAATCTCAATTAGGCTTAGTGTTGGGAAAAAGCCTTTGAGCCCAAAAGAGGACTACATGACTATCATGTGATTAAAAAATATTAGTATCCTTCTGTCTTTTCTCTTTCAATTATGACATGCTGCACATATCTTAGTTTCTTTAGGCTACTCACTAAATGGTCATTCTCTGATGGTTGATGGTACAAGTCTTGGCTGGAGATAATAAAAATAAAATTTATTCAGGGATACTTTTGTTGTTTGAAAAAAAGGGGTCACATTCATATAAGGGAGAATAGTAGTTATTTATTTTCCTATGGGCAAATTTCTTTGAAAGCATAAGTTGAAGGGTGCAAAGCTCTGGTTGTGATGCATTAATTATGCACAATGGTAAAAAGAATTTAGATGAGAAAACAGAAAACACCAAAAAAAAAAGCAAAAATTAACTCTTTTTTTTTGGTTAGGACTGCCACGAGAAGCTTTTGTACTGAGAAAAGTAAAATTTGATTTCAAGAAGATAAATTAATGCCTTGAGTCACCATCCTGAAATCTTTCCAAAACTGAGAAAATAGTTTCTTTTTAATTATCGGAGCTACAAGGTCTCTATTTCATTCTTATCATGGAAATACAGGCCCTATTATTTCACAGTTTGATTGAGAGTTTCTTCATTGCATTTGGGATGAGATATCAGGAGCAGGCAGGAGAGGTGATAAAATAGGGTGTATAAGGAAGACAAATATTTCCCGAAGAGAAGGAAGTGCCTCCTATGTCTGATTTACACAAAACAGCAACAGAAAAAACCTTTTAAATTTCTTGGAGGTTGTTTTAAAAATTATGTATAACTGTATATTGTTTCCCATGGCACAAACAAAAATATTGGTCAAAATGTAAAAATATATAAATATGTTAATGCATGTATATAAAAATATATGGGAGAATCATGAAAACAAGGAAAATATACAGCCTTGACATTTTAACTACTAGAAGAAATAAACTTACAGGACTAAAAATGTGACAGGCTCTCTTTGTTCATTTGTCTAAAATAATTTTTTATTCAGTCATTTGATATCATAATCAAGTAGGAATCACATGATTTGTCAGAACTATTGTATGAAACAGTCTTCCCTCCATCAGTATTTACTTAATTCAAAAGGAAAAAAAATGGTCCTATTTTAACCAATTTTTAGTTTTCACCAAATGGAAAAAATTTTGAGAATGGAAGTATTGCAGGAATTTTCTCAGTTTTTATTCAACAGTCACTTTTAGGAAAAAAAATAACCTTGGATTTTTTTTAAGTTCTTTTACAGAAGAACGGTGGCTTTGGATTTGGTAATGTTTGTTTGTTTGCTTCCTTTTTGGTTCTTTTTGTTGGCATTTTGAAACAATCCCTTGTTTATCTGTTTAGGAATAACAAATTCATTGGCTTATACACAGTGCATTTTTCCATTAATATATAGTACTTTTATTTATATCCAAATAATGAAGGTAAATTCATGAAGAAAAAAGTAACAATTTTATTATGTTCACTTTCTTTAGACAAATAAACATTGATAGTAATTATTCTGATTAACTCTTCCAAAGACTGGATTGAAAATAAAATATGCGGAGATGGGATAATATAAAATATAAGTGGACTGGAAGAGTCCAAAATTCTGTGCAGCTACAATTTAGGAAGCAACTGAAATTGAAGTGGTTTTTTATCTCAGATAAAAACAAATTTAACATATATAATAAATAACATATCAAGCATATGTAACACAATTATTGGTAATTTACAAGTTGTGGCGGTTTGATGTTGGTTAGGCACCAAGCACCACGAAAAACTATTCACTTACTTGCCTCTGCTATAGCTAAGCAAAGAAAGGGAACTTGAAACTTCATTTTCATAGGGTGAAATAAGGATTATTGAGGAAACTGGAAAAATTTCAAGGCAAAACAGATTCAAACTTAAACAATATAAAGAAAAAAATTATTACTAAGAGAACTGAAGGCAAAAATAATAAGAAGAAACTAAAGCAAACTTTCAGAACACCTTTTTCTTCCAGTACCTCCCTCTTTCATCCAAACTGTGCAAGGGAAACAAACGTGGAGTTTTGGTCAATGTTTCATTTCTTAAGAGTCTTTCTTTGTGTTTAAGGGAAAGAGTTTCTTCTGCTGTGCCGTAGGATTCTTCCCAACGAAGATAGTTCTCTGCGAACTTCTCTAGCATGCTTTCAAACTTCACAAACAACAGTCCGCCCAAATCTGCTGCAGTGAAAAAATCCCTCCCACGAATTTGCCGTCTTCCCACAACTGCCAGCATAGGTCATTATGGTTCATGGGGTTTTAGTTTTTTGAGGATGAGCTATTCCAGCCTGAAAGCAAAGGCTCTCTTCTTCAATCTCCACAGCATCTATGGGGTCAGGCGTGAGCGCTTTTTTCACCNAGCAAAGGCTCTCTTCTTCAACCTCCAAAAGCCTTTCACAGCATCTATGGGATCAGGCGTGAGCGCTTTTTTCACCAGGCTGGGCATGGATTTCTGCACCCCCCACGTACCTCATCTCATAAATTGTAGGGAAAACAACTTGCTATATTATAGTCCTCACCACGGCTTGCAGGAGAATTTCAGCTCCAGCGCTGGGAGCGCCTCCTCTCTCCCCTTCCTCCACCGACCGTGGCGCTGCCATGTTAGCCTCCTCACGTGACATCACTTTCCCTTTTCTCTGACTTGGAAGGAAGTCGTTATCTGTACGTTTTCAGCTGAGAAGTTGATCTTGTTCGAACTCTGCATTGGGGAAAGATTCGCTTTGTATTTCGTTGCCAGCTGTGTGGTGATTTTTTCCTCTGTTCAGGCTAAACCACCCTGGCCTCAGGGGCCCACTGACACTACGCTGGCCTCAGTGGCCTCAAATGAATGTCTGCCCAGCCTCAGTTGTGGGGGGTTTTTGGGCCACGTGGCTACTCACACCTCCAGGGTGGCTTTCTCCCAGCGCCCGGCCTCAGCCGCCAAGCCGTAGGAATCCCAACATCCCGCTCCAGGAGGAGGCCCAGGGGCTTTCCCTCCTTGCCACCCCTCAGTGGGGAAGCAGGAAAAAGGAGCTTCTCACACTCTCTTCATTCTTTAATATGTACATCACAAAGGCGTTACCAGCTTGTTTAATTGGTCTAGCAACCTGCCCTTTAAACCATGTTTCCCTAAACTGCTAAACCACCACACAAGTAAGTGAGTTAATTTGTGAAATTAATTTTTAGTTGTTCTCATTTAATTGCTGGATTGCTGGACTTGTTGGCAATAGGTAATCCTCATATCAGACGAGATTTTAGTCTTGTGAAATTCACTGCCCTTCTCCTCTCAATAATAACTCACACTTAGAAAAATTATCAAGTATATATGATAACCTCATTGCTCTCTTCTTAAAACTGGCTGCCTCTTCATTCTTTAAAACAGCTATTATCATACTGTGTCGAGAAAAACGAATAAGGATCTTATTTATTACTAGTAGACATTATTAAGAGTGCTTTCTCTTTTATTAACATCTTTCACCAAATGGAATTTAATTTGAGTTAAAATTGACAAGAAGAAGAAAGACGAGAAAGGTGGCCTCTAAATGACTGAGCTTTACAACTGCATTTCAGGAATGCGTTCCAGGGAGCAGAGTGAAGCCTTTGTAATTTAAATATTTGCTAAGAGTTCAGCAAATGCCAAAGTGTTTTTCCCTACTAGGGAAGAAAGGCATATCCAGAAAGTTTGATAAAAGAATATTGATATCAAGCTGAGTCTTTCACCGGGTTCAAAAGCTTGTCTCAAAGCCTACAGTCAAAGCTTTCAAGCTGCTTTCTTAGAGCTTTGCTCCTCAGGTGCCTACACATTACTTTTTAAAATTTGAGGGCCTAAAGATCCAAAATAATTGTATCTACATTATTGTTTCATGAGCATAGCCTGAAATGATCCACCCAGTTATCCATTCAAAAAATCAGACCTCTAAAATATTTGACTTACAGATGAATTGTCCCTTGAAATAAGTCTGTGACAAAACTTGGTGGGCTACAATTACTTCAGAGACATTTTGCTAGAGAAACCAATTTTGTCTGTTACCTCTAAAATTCTTTGGAATTTTAATGAGAGACAACCAGTGAATCTTACATGGATTCACATAACCAGGTGAAACCTCTTTTCTCACTTTTTTTTAGGACAAAATTAAAACCATGAAATGAAGCCCTCTCATTTCCTCATGGATTGTTGAAATTAGAGCTGTTAATTACCAGCCTGTTGGCAGTTATCTGTAGTATTATCATTACTATTATTATTAATAATAATGATGACAATAATGATGATTATAATAATAATAATGATAATAATAATTCCATAGTGCCAATTATAAATTTTCAGAATGTGTTAAGAACGTAAAATTATTCAAGAATACTTAAAAACATCAGTTTCAGCTTTACATTACTATTAATGAGAGTGTAACTGTGACTTTCATCATTTTTGAGGGAAACAAATAGAGAACTTGGTTTTCAGGCTGTGACTCAAGAATGCAAGTAGCAGCAGTGCCCAATTTGGAGATGTTTGACACAAAACTAAAATCAGTAGGGTTGGAGCAACAGCAGAGTTTACCCATATATAACTTCTGTGGTTTTAAGGTCTGTGGGAGAAAATATTTTTAATTATGCTGAGGAATAATTAAGGCATGTAAGTGCCAGAGATTAATTAAGACTTCTGTTTAACTTTGATTACAGATTAACCCAACAATATCACTTTTGTTAAAGCGGTCTGTTGAGATTTTTTTTTCAAAGTCTATTTGCTGCAGTAGTCACTGTACTATAAAAGCTGAATAGTCCTTTCAGAGCATTCCAAATAATTACATAAAATTTTTGAAATAACTGCAGTGCCTTCATTTTGTTTCCATTGACAATATGTAAGAGTTTATCTTTTTTTTTTTTTTTTTTTAACCAAGTGAATTTAATGGGAAAAGGTACTGAAAATTTTTGGGAGTTGTATCTGTTAAATGACAACTCAAGGGCATTTTCAAGTAAAATATGTAATCCTTTGAGTGGTCGTTCTATATATATAAACACAACCAAAAATTAAAAATAGTCTCTGCTTTAAAGAAGGAACTTTGACTGCTTCAATCACTGCCCCAGGCCACACACTCAGGTAATTTTCTTCTGTGACTTTTTGTGTTTTGTTTCTGTTTCTACTTTTTTTCTGTGTGTGTGTATTTCCTATATCATAAATGTTTTAGAAGGTGGTGTGTATTCTCTATTGATTTTCAAAAAGAAGCAATTGAATAGACCCAAGTACCAATTTTCGACGAGATTTCACAAATAGCAGCATTTTTTTTGAGTAAGACTTTTCCCAATAAAAGTAGGGTTTATTTCTTAAGTTTTCTCTTGGAATAATCTGATGGTATATGAAATAAGTTGAAAAAAGACAGTCCCTAAACCGAATATAATTTCACAAGTTTTTATATTGTGTTTAAAAAATCTTATTAGAAACTACAAACTCACATTGAAAAATCTCAGGAAGCATACCCAGATAATATCTTTTTAGAAGTAATATACCCTTTGTATGGTTTTGGTTTCCTAGACCCCTAAGACATATAAACATGAATAAAAGAAGTAATGATTTCACTCAATATAAGTTAGAAATCAATCTTTCTAAGCCTTTGGTAGAAGGTAGCAAATAATTTATAATTTCACTGTAATTTTGTTAATTTATAGCAACTCCATTCCAATTACTGGGAGATTTTTTGAGATTGATTGAGACCTTGATAATTGAGATCTTACTGTCTCTGACCTTTATCTTTACCTACAAGGCTTGAGAAGCACTGGCAGAGTGCGTAGAACTCTTCACTTTGTTAAGCTCTAGTGTCTGGAAGAGATTTGAAGTGCACTAGTCAGACACGATAATACATTCAAACTTTTCTCCTTTCTCTTGACATTTGAAATATCAAGAGTGCTATATAATAATTTCTGACTCCTTTTCCTAGGGGTTCTTGACATATCTCAAAAGTAGGAAAGGTAACAGTGCATGCAGTTCAAAAATGAAACCAAAACAACCCCATCCCAAGCTACGCCGGGTGAGTAAAAGATGGTTGCAGTTTGAACCACAGTGTTTTTGCATTATCATATTTTAGCTTGTTCAGAACTTTGAGGATTTTACAGTAAAACAAAGTGATGCCTTAGGTTTTAACTTTTATATTTTTCAAATCCTGCACTGCCTAGTGTGTAACTCTGAAGTTACGTGTGGCCTGTTAACTACTGTTCTCTCATGCTGGTTAGACATAACAAAGCCTCTCCAGGTTTGCTCTTGAAGGATGCCTCGATTGTCTCAGGCCCCAAAAAGTGTAAACTAAAAGCCTCTGAAGAGGAGGGGCAGACTTGGGGTAATTAAATCATTAACTGAAGTTATAATTGGAGAATTAACCCTGGTATGAAAATGGACAAATCTTATAAAGGTGTGAAGAACCTGTGACCCAGGGTCCATCTTGGGTATAGCCTTTGGACTGCCCAAAGGGTGTACCTTTGAAGGCCCTTAAAATAAATACCTACTTTTATTCTCTTATTCTTGTCTAGCCTCTGTTTTTAGGTAGCCACTTCAAGGTATCAAAAGAAGTTAAGAATTTATTTTGCTTGAGTTGTATAAAATGGAAGAATACAGGGAGAATTTCTGTCTCTGACATGGTACCTGCTGTTACTGCAAAAAATCTACATATCTGCACTGGCACAGGGTACCCAGAGAATGGGCCATCATCAGAATGCCCCATCCCTGGAAATGCTCAAGGATAGGTTGAATGGGTCTCTGAGCAACCTGGTCTAGTGGAAGGTGTCCCTGTGCATGGCAAGGTGCTTGGAACTAAATGATCTTTAAGATCCCTTCCAACCCAACCCATTCTGTGATTCTGTGATTCTATACGTGCAGGACTAAATATTTAATTGCATGACTTGTGTGTTAAAGTTTGAGATTTCAATGATGGGCAGCATCCTGGCTTGCCTGAGCTCTATCTTGGCATTTTGTATGCTTAAAGATAATAGAATTCTCAAATGCTATCTTGAAAGAAACCTATGAAAGCAGAAACTATTTTTGAATTCTGTTCTGGGTTAAAATAAGTGCTCTGGAGCAGTGTTTGCTTTTTCCTTTTGAACTCTTGTTTAAACTTTCTCTTTGCCTGTGTTGGTAATGAAATTCACGAAACTTTCATGATTGATACATACGGGGAAATGTTCCAGATGGTAACTTCAACTTGATTAAAAGGAAAAAAGCCAAAACAGGAAATTATTAGGAGTGTCTGGAGAAGTTTGTAGAGTGCTCTGAGTCAACTGAAAAGTGATTTCAGGGGAGAGCATAAACTTCTTTCTGTTTGGAAACATACATAGATAAGGAACAGGAATGAGGGTTCCAGGGCACATGAAATGAAATGAGTTAATCTCAAAAAAGAGTTGTGCAGTTTGTTTTAAAATGTTAAAGCAGCAAATATGACACAATCCTGCTCATGACAATGGGGTTTTTAACTATTTTCTCTACTTTCTCTTTTTGAACTATTAAGCATATGGAATTTTCAATGGAAATGTTTTGAGCATCTGCAGAGTTTGCTATGGTTGTCTGAACTTGTTAGACATACTCTGTTGACATTTAATTTTTTCTCTCATTTTTTCTTGAAAGCCATTACCATTTTTTTAAAATGACCTCATAACTCTATACACCTCTGATATTGTTACGTTGTTCTTATATGACTTTAAATGAACACCGAATGGTGTAAGTGAGAAGAAATCCTAAACCTGCTCCAAAGGCAACTATTCTTTCCTCTAGTCTGTATATCCACATCTATACTCTGGTCTGTATATCCACAAATGTTGATACTTAATACTTACAAACTGCTTATTTAAAAGCAGAACAAGACACTATGGATGATCTGCATCATGACTTTCATTCTATTGGCCACAATTCTAATGGGTGTAAAAGGATCATAGAGTCACAGAAATACAGAATCACAGGCTGGTTTGGATTGGAAGGGATCTCAAAGATCATCTTGTTCCAACTCCCTGCCATGGGCAGGGACACCTTCCACTAGACCAGGTTGCTCACAGCTCCATCCAGCCTGGCCTTGAACACTTCAAGGGGCAACCTGTGCCAGGGCCTCAGCACCCTCGGAGCAAAGAAATTTTCCTAATAACTAATCTAAACAGTATCTCTTTTAGTTTGAAGCCATTCCCCCTTGTCCTGTTACTCCAGGCCCTTGTAAATAGCTTGTCTCCATCTTTCCCGTAGGCTTCCTCCAAGTACTGGAAGGCCACAGCTAGGTCACCCCAGAGCCTGCTCTTTTCCAGGCTAAATAATCTAAGTTCTCTCAGCCTTTCCTCAGAGCAGAGCTGCTCCATCCCTCTGATGCCCTTGGTGCCTCCTCTGGGCTGGCTCCAGCAGGTCCCTGTCCTTCCTGTGCTGGGAGCCCAGGGCTGGATGCAGCACTGCAGGTGGGGTCTCAGCAGAGGGGCAGAGGGGCAGAATCCCCTCCCTGCCCTGCTGCCCACGGGGCTTTGGGTGCAGCCCAGCACACAGGGGGTTTCTGGGCTCCCAGGGCACACGGCCGGGGCGTGTCCAGCCTCTCACCCACCAGCACCCCCAAATCCTTCTCCCAGGGCTGCTCTGGATCTGTTCATCCCCAGCCTGGATTGGTACTGGGGGTTGCCCTGACCCAGGTGCAGCACCTTGGACTTGTTAAGCCATGGGCCACTTCTTGACCTTGTCCAGGTCCCTGTGGCTGGCCCCATCCTGCTGGTGTGTCAACAGCACCACTCAGCTTGGTGTCATCTGCAAATTTGCTGAGGGTGCACTCAATCCCTTCATCTGTGTCCTTAATGAAGACATTAAATAACACTGATCCCATATAGCCCCCTGAGGGACACCACTGGTCGCTGATGTCCATCGGGACTCTGAGCCATTGACCACTACCCCTGTGGAATATAACATAAAGGAAAACACCTGGAAAGGAAAAAAAGCAAGTTTGCCAACATCATTTGAGGTAATACTAGGAATAAGCCAATCACTTGAGATGACATTTTGGATGTCACAGTTATAGACAACACATATGTCACATGTATTTTCTAAGCAAAGGGTTGCTTAAAATCAACATTGTTTCCAGGACTGACATTTCACTTCCTGTCAGGTGCCATAGAAACACACTTTGGGGTTTGTGTGTTGTTTGGTTTTTTCCTCCACTTCCCTGCAACCTAAAAACATCATATTCACACAAGATTAGTTCAGTTGGTCAGAGCATGGTGCTAATTAACACCAAGGTTGTGGGCTCAATATCTGTATCGGCCATTCACTTATGAGTTGAACTTGATGTGATAAGGACATTAGAACAGAACAGTATAAGGATAGTAGAACAAAACAACATTTTACTCTTAATCAGGGACAGTACAGCCTTGTAGAAATAGATAAAGGATGTAACTTAGGCAAACAAAAGCCATGCTAAGTGAAAGCAGGATGTCAGCTCAGCTCTGCAAGACTTATAAAGCAGAAGTTATGCAAAACAATGATATTGCCCTTACTCAAAAGCAAGGGCTGAGGAACAGTTACCCAAAAAGGACACCAGGCATTGAAGACAGACCCCAAAGGACTGCTTAAGGACTTCCAATAATGGGTGTGACTAAGTCAAATAAAGTCTAAGGAAGTGGAGATAGATAATGAATATGTAGTCAGTGTTTATGATAAAAACTCTGTTCGCTCAGTGTTCAGTGCACTCAAATGGAGGAAGGATCCCCTGAGTGATCAGAATTCTGTAATAAAGAAAGCCTACTTTCTAATACTCAAAATTGTGTTAGAAAGTTTCTATGACTGATTTTGGTATCACTCTGCACTGAACTACAAAGTTCCCCCAATGAAATATTTTGGTATCAGACAGTCCTTTTCGGTCCCTTCCAACTCAGAATATTCTGTGATACTCTCTTTAAGACTTTCTAAAATAAATACATTAATATAAACTTTGAG
>VZRO01002491.1:43177-55250 GCA_013397915.1 Daphoenositta chrysoptera
TGTTTTGGACAGACCCATTTTTGAGTTGATTTCATTGGGGGAACTTTATCGTTTAGTGCAGTTATACCAAAATTGGTCAGATAGAAACTTTCTAACACAGCTAAGGAACATGTTACAATATATGAAGAATCAGTATCAGTAGGCCCACTCAAAAAGGTTAAATTAAATGATCATAAAATTAATATCCTGCAGTAGAAGGATTGAAATAAAGGTGTAGTTGTAACATGGTTGTGAGATTTTTTTTTTTTGATGAAAAATTGTGAGAGCAGCCTCCATTTTGATTGGAAAAAATTCAGATGCATGAAAAGACCTATAAAGTAATTATTAATATGGTATGCATATATTGAAGCATGAAAGTCTCAAGTAACTAATTTCAGATGGCTCTAATATTTTTCTTACTTTGAACTAGAAAGAGAAAAGGCTTTGGAAGTGCCTGATGCAGTGTCCCAAAAGGTAAAAACCAGCTAAACAGCTGGGACTGCTTAGGTCATGGAAGGGAAGGCTCAGGGGGATCTCATAAATATGTACAAATACCTGAAGGGACAGTGCTAAAGGACAGAGCCAGGCTGTTTCCAGTGAGCTCAGCGACAGGAACATAGGTGTTTCCATATGAACTTCACAAAACGTTTTTTTACTGTGGGGACGACTGAGCACTGGCTCAGGTTGCCCAGGGAGGTTGTGGTCTCCATCCTTGGTGACACTCAAAAGCCATCTGGACACAATCCTGGGCAATGGTCTAAGGAGTTAAAGAGCACAGTTGCCTGTCTCAAATGCTGTCAAGGCCAAAGGAGGGGTTTGCTCTAAGATAAGGCACCACAGCCAGTCTCATTGCTGCATCCACAAATGGTGACAACTTTCCTCTCCACAATCCACTCTTATCTTCCTTTCCTTTCCTTTCCTTTCCTTTCCTTTCCTTTCCTTTCCTTTCCTTTCCTTTCCTTTCCTTTCCTTTCCTTTCCTTTCCTTTCCTTTCCTTTCCTTTCCTTTCCTTTCCTTTCCTTTCCTTTCCTTTCCTTTCCTTTCCTTTCCTTTCCTTTCCTTTCCTTTCCTTTCCTTTCCTTTCCTTTTATAATTTTTATGGTAACTCGTTTGAATTTTTTAAATTTGCTTTATTTTCGTCTTTTCGTGAGGAGGATCAACTGAGTTAAGACAGGAACTGGTGTGCCTTAAAGTCTTCCCAAAATTCATGGGAAAAAAATTTTCAAGATAGTTGTTAGTATTCTAATGTGAATCTGCCAAATCTAATACATTTTTCTTACTTCTCCTGTAGATCATTTTAGTGTGAAATGTAAGCAGTTAATAACTTCATTAAAATATTTGTTGTCTATTGTCATAATCAGTCCATCCTCTTTTTCAGGGCAGCATAACTTCAGCAATCCTTGCCTTTCTGGTCTATCTAGGAGTAACATTTTTGTTTTGAACTAAGTACAGTGAAGGGAAGTTATAATAATTTGTATACTGTTTGTTTTATGTAGCAGAGCAACTACATGAAATTATTAGTGTAAAATAGCAAGCTACCTTGACATATTCATATAGCACGAGAGAAAAGACAGACATGAGTAAGGAGGATACTTTGCTTTCTTTTGAAACTGAATTTCTGGGACTCAATTTGAAAATCTAATTAATCTTCCAGGCTTTTTGTTGTTGCTCTTTGATTGGATTTGCTGCACATTCTCAGCTAATGTATAACAAAATGTCAGCAGATGAGTACTTGTATAATTGAAAGTGCATTCATTTTATGATCCTGCCTGTGATTATGTGGCAAATATGTCTAATGTAATATTTGATTTCTTTGTTTTTTAAAAATGAAATTAGTGCTTATAGGCATCCATTCACGATAGATTCTTTATGAAACTCTTGTAAAAAAGCTAAGAAGAATTTAATAAGAAGTTGAATGGAACCTCTTTATCTTAAATTTTATGGTAACATTGATGTTTCCTGCTGAAGTAATATATCTGAGTCAGGGTTTTGGTTGTCTTCTTAGTTACGGCATATTCACATCAGTATTCATAGCATATATTCTGGATTCATCAGTGAAAAAACCTATCTAGTAGTTGCCTTTAGGTCCTAATTCCTCATTGGACCAAGCCAACTACTCCTTGTGAAGAGGACCTGGTTTCTGCTTCAACTGTCTTGGTCAATTTAATTAAAATATTTCTTTTAGAGTTACCATTAATATTTGTTTAAAATTATATATTTCTACATATCTAATTATGGTTTAAAATTGATGCTGCAGTTCCTACAGAACAGCATTTGAGGGAAGTTTTTCTCCACACTCTGTGCAGCCCTGGTGAGGTTGCACTGGGGAAGCTGCAGTTGGGCACATCTTCTTCAAAGGATCCAGTGAGGGGCTATAGGATGATCAGAGTCCTAGAACACACTAGCCTTGAGAAAAATGGAGGGGTCTGGACTTGTTTCCTCTGAGAAATAGCCTTAAATTCCTTTGAAGGGAAATTTCAAAGATGATGGAGCCAAGCTCTTAGTAGCAACAAACTCAGATGTAGTATAAGAAGTTGCTTTGAAACCCAAATACAGAAAAATCTTGTCACCAGAAGTGCAGTGCAGTGTTGAATAGATGTCCCACAGAAGTCAGGGCTCTTCCACCCCTGGAGGTTTTCAGTACTTGGCAGGTAAAATGCAAACATGCCGCATCTAATACAGGTCACAGTCCCACTTTGTGTGTGGAGTTGAGCTACATTCACACAGGGATTACCAGTGTCCTAAACAACATTTTATGGTGCTATGGTTCACTGATAAATAATATTGGCTATTTTTGGTGACTAACATCAATTTTGAACAGGTGTCAAAAAGATTTTGCACTTCCCAAATTTATATAATATATGTTTGCAACTTTTATTTGCAGTTGGTCTGCTTGTATGTTTTGGGATCTTGTTCCTAAGTCAAATCAGAACCAATTTAAAACTGTGGATAACTTTGAACTAATATTAAAATAAAAATCCCCCAAATCATGTAAAAAAACATGCATGCAGTAGCTTTTTAGAAATATACTCACTGAAAATTAAAAATCCTAATGCTGTTTCCAGGACCAGCATGTCATATTCTACTGTTCAGTGACTTTTAACAATATTTTTAGGTACTGGAAGGGCCAGAAGAGAGGAAAAGGATGACTTTCCCCTTGGATGGATCTGGTTGTACATGCTGCACTGGCAGATGCGAAATCAAGGAAGACTAATTAGTCCTTGGTGTTCTCAGAAGTTGTGAGTGACTAATGCAAAGCTGAATTTTGGAAAACAGGATATCTGTCTTCTTGTCACACGGGATTTCCATGAGGTCTGTCTGCAAGTATGTGAAATAATTTTAATGTTAAATCTTACCACAGAGATCTGCTGTCTTTAACTTTGCACTGCATGAGTGCTAATATTAAATAGTCTTTGGATAGATACTCTAGGTTAAGACATAATTCTCCTTCTTCTCACTTTTAATTGTTCATCTAGCTTACATTTTCTGACCTTGGGGAAATCATCTAACCTTAAACCTTGCAAAACAACAGGTATTTTGAAATCTTTTGCACATCTTTTAATTTTCCATTGACTTTTTTCTTCAAAATAAACTGTAAATACTATCTTCACAGCTGCTGGACACTACCCCAAACTGGCTGTTTTGATTTAAAATGCACTTGAGGAGTTGGTTTCATCCTTATGACTGAACATTCTCTTTAAAATTATTACTTGTTTTAATTGTAGCTCCAGACTAGCACATACAGTTTGCGATTTCTGGAACCCTTCAGTCTTCATAGAAAATTACTTCCTTACTTCTATTTCTTCAGAGAAACCTCCAAGCTAGTTTGAAATCTCTACATTTGGCATGTATAAAAGATTTTAGAAACCTGTCATAAAAAAATAAAAAGCATTTTTTTTGTCATCCAATTTGTGTCAAATGAACACAATGAAATATGTAACAATATTGAAAATGTCTTTCACAGAATAAAACATCACAGAGAACCGAAGAAAAAATCCTCTCACTAATGAGTAGGGAAATTTCTTTCTTACATTACATACTTGCACTGATTGCTGAGATGATGGTCTAAAGCAATGACATTTTCAACCATCAGGAATCTCAGGCAAACTGAATAAACTAAATAAGTATGGAAAGAAGATATCTAAGGCCAACTTTTCATAAAAAGGAGAACTTAGGTGAAATTATCTATCATCCTGTCCAGTCGCATCTTGGAAACCTCCAGTGATGGTGACTTCATCACATCTTTAGGGAGCTTGTTCCAGTGATTGACTTTTCTTACTGCAAAAAAATCTTACATCAAGATGAAAGCTCTCATGGTACAATCTGGACTGCTTGTCCCTTATTTTCCTTCATGTGAATCCTTGTGAAAAGAGAGCCTTCACCCTCTTTGAAACCACTCTTGAAGTACTGGAATTCTGTGACCAAATACTTAATATCTTTGGTCTTTACACATAGGCAAGTTCTCCAGCTCTTTGACCATTTTCATGGCTCTCGTTTGGATCAAGTCCAGCCTGTCCTTGTCTGCTTTGAATTGTGGGGACAGGAAGTGGACACAGAGCTCCACATGTGACCTGACAAGTGCTGAATGGAGTGGGATGATCCCATCTCTATCTCAGCTGTCAATGCCCTGCGGATGCAGCCCAGGACACGTTTCACCTTTGTTGCTGCAGTGGTGCACTGCTGACTCATCTGCAGCTTTTTGTCCTCCAGGACCCCCTTTTCTCCATTGTTAAACTTCACTCTTCCAACCTGCCTGGTTGTCCCAGTAAGATATCTCTCCCTTCTGAAATGTCCACCTCATCCCTCAGTTCAATGTCGCCAGCCAACTTGGTGAGAATATTTTCAGTCCCATCATGCCAATGCTTTATGAAGATGTTAAATGTCATGGAGCCAAGTATTGATCCCTGAAGGATCACATCTGTGGCAGGTTGCCAGCCTGAGCAAATCCACTGATCACCACTCTCTTGAGTACAATGATACCCAACTTCCCACTCAGCTCCCAGAATATCAATCCAGTCTTTACCTTGTGAGTTTGACTAAAAGATGGGTGGGAAACAGTACCAAATGCTTTGCTAAACTAGCTCGAACTTCCATAAAACTAACACTTCTGCAGTAGTCTGCTGATTTATGGGATAGCATTAAATTTGCACTTCTAAAGTAACTATACTTATTCTATTTCCTGACATTATAAATTATGCTTCTGCTCCCATACTCAGTTATTAAATAGCTATATCAGCCAAATTTGATTCAGGCTAAAATTAAGTAAATTGATGAGTGTTTTCTGCAGATCTTTTGATCTGTCCATCAAAGAAATGCTCATCTGTCATCAAGATTTAAGCAAATAAATATTTTAGTTCTTTAGGCCTTAAAATTACTTATCATGGAAGTGGCCAAAGTGAGGAGCAGATTTTAGAAGGTATTCTAAGGAGATAACAATCCTGCAGCCCTTGTCTCAACAAGAAGGTGTGTGTTTTCATTCATGAGCTGACTGAAGTAATTAGGAAGGAATACGCTGCTCACTGAAGCACGCTGCTCGGAGTTAATGGCCTATGGAAAGAGAAGCAGCCATCTAGGAGGCAATGAATTCCTGCTGCAGAGATGTGGGGAGGGCTGCCTGTGCACAGATGGGTGGGTGACACTAAATCATCAATAAGCCGTGATGAAGAGGCACAGAAATGTTGACTCTTGGTGCATCCCTCAAAAGAAACCTAGCCCTGAAACCTAAGTGCCTTCTGTTCCCAAAAAAACACCCCCAGAAGATCCTCAGCTCACTATTGCATGTCCTGAATCGTTTGCCTTTTTATGGATGGTGCATTGATTTTACATTCCATGTGAAAAACCCCATCTTTCCAAACAGTTTTATGATAACCTTAGTACTATAGTATAATTGGAGTTGGTGGGGACATTTAAATGACACCTGGGACAACCTATTCAAATGTTTGACCACCTTCACTGTAAGAAATTCTTCCTTATAGCTGGTGTGGATCTACCATCTTTTAGTTTAAAACCATTACCCCTTGTTCTATAAATACAAATATTTGTCCTGATCTTTCATATAAGTGCTGCAATAAAGTCCCTCTGGAGTCATCTCTTCTCCAGGCTGAACAATCCCAATTTTCTCAGACTTTTTTCATAGGAGAGACTGTCCTCATAGGAGATAGTGTCTTCCAGTGTCATAACTTCTCTTATTAAAGTCATAAAGGCAGTATGGAGGGGGTAAAAATACAGTTTTCTGCTGTTTGAGTACAGTAATTTTTTTAACGACCCCTTTTGCCAAGATGCTATTAGGATGGAAGAATAGGGATTCATTCTCCACAATTTCAAGAATCCATCTACATTTTCAAGTAGAAGACCATCATGTGACTTTATAATAAAAATGAAACCCTCTAATTCCTCACTTAACTTGTATTCAGCAATGACTTCAAAAGCATGAAAGAGACAAAGGTTATAACTGTAGGGAAAACTTGACACTATTTTTTCTCCCTCAGTTAAGATCTAATATTTTTTTCTGTCACTCAGCTAGAAATGATGCTTTATTAAGTAATAAGTGGGAACCTTGCTTTTAGTAGGATTCTCTGTACTATAAAGACAAAGGTAATAAAGGGCAGATATTTCTCCTCCGTACAACACGTTTAAAAAGATGTTTCCTTTGATCTGGCAATCCTCGATCCTCCCCCTGGGAGCAAGATAGTTGAGGGGTACTTCCTCTTGCTCTGCAGACATGAGTCCTCTATTTTATATAACATTATCAGAGAATGACAGCTAAGATCTCCATTTACTTTGGGTAGAGAAAAGACTTTTAGCCAGGGTTTAAGAGGAGGCACCAATTATGTGATCAGGACATGAGTCCTCTATTTTATATAACATTATCAGAGAATGACAGCTAAGATCTCCATTTACTTTGGGTAGAGAAAAGACTTTTAGCCAGGGTTTAAGAGGAGGCACCAATTATGTGATCAGAGTTGATTCTGGTAACCTCCCTATCGAAGGAAAGAGCTGAAAAATTAGAATACTCTGAAGGGGTTTCACTCTGGACATTTGCTTAACACATCTGAAATATTTTAATATTTCCTAAACCAAAGAGAGTTTGACAATCCAGCCTTATGCTTAAGACAGTCTTAGCTAGTCTGAATGTTTAATCACAGACGCAAAGCTGACAGACAGAGTCTAGATGAGAACCTGATGTGGAATCAAATATGCCCTTTTAAATAAGTTGAGAGTCTACACCATCTATATTTCATTAACACTTCCTTTGTAAGGTCAGAACTGAGGTTTTTTTTTTACCTGTGTAAGGCAATAAGAATTGCTAAAGTTTACTTGGCCAAACTGTTTTATTTTTCTCTGATTTGGATCAAATCTTTTTGTGTCTTCCCTGAGCAATATTTAGTTTTAGAATGTTTGGACCATAGTAGTCTGAACCCTGAAAAATATTCCTAGAATACTCTATCCTTATTTTTATAGGTAAGAAATAACATTTCATAGCCTCTTAATCTGAGGAGTAAGCTAAACTGTGTTTTGAACTGTAGATTAAATAAAGATAACAGCAGCACCATCTTTAACAGAAAGTATTATTTGCATGAGGAGAATATTTTTATATCTAGATGTTGTTCCTCTGAAAACTTTACTTCCTGAAACTTCTCAACCATCCATCCCTCCTAACCTGACACATTCTGTGATTCCGTGATTTATTGGGAATACATTAAGTGTAGGAATGAAAAGAAGAGCAAACACAAATGTGAATTAACACCCATGGAAGCAGGAGGTTAAAAGGTACATGGCCCTGGCTTTGCTGGGAACAATTTACCTTCCCAGTGCTAGTCTGAGACTGGCATGGGGCGATTATGGATACAATTCATAAACAAGTCAGGTTTTGCTATTCATAAATTTACTTGCATATTGTTTACTTATATGTCGCTCCTCTTTGTTATCTTCTAGTGTTCTTATTTGGATTATGGTTAAAATAGATTTTTTTTTGCTATTTGAGATGATTGCTATTTGCTAAGATTAATTAGAACAAATGATATTGAAAGTTTATAGGATTGGAATACAGAATGCCACAACCAAAAAATAGATGTAGCTAAAAAGCCTTGAGGCTCAGCTCTTACACTGAAGTAAAGATAAGGTATAAATGTCCAGCTTTGTAATAATAAACAACAATAAAAAGAATATAATATACTTTATCATCACTTCAGAAGGGATATTTGACTTCTTATCAATGCCATGAAATGAACTCTGTATTATTAACATCTGATAGCCTGTCCACATGTAATGAACCAGTTTTCTCAGTTTACTTTAAACACATGAGTAAGACACAGTGAATAGGCCCAGTACAAACAGTAAAAGTCTTCTGTGAAAATTCAAGGTTATAGTAAGTATTAGAAATTTTATTGTTCTTTTTCCAGTTCATTTTTAACAGCTCTTAATTTAGCCTCTTCATTAACTGATATATTTATCATGAAATTCAGTATTAGGAGTTAGAATTCACTAGAAGGGAATCACACTAATAATCAGATTACCTTCAAATGCATAGGGTGGCCTAATTAGTATTATGTAGAGCAATGACTTTTTTTTATTTGTTTTGTTTTGTGTGTTACTTCAGTTCAATAATATAAAATCCATTAAAAATATTTTCTCTTTTCAAAGCATCCAATTTGAGTGGAAAAGGGTTGCGTTAGAAGAGCAGAGAGACTATATGACTTCATGTATCAGTAAGTCTCTGATGCAAAACCTAATTAGAACATCATTTGTAAATGAAGGTTAGAATTTGCAGAATACAGGAAAGATGCTTTAAAAAAGTAAAATATTCACTGCTTTTGCTTTTATTCAAGCAGGTGACACTAAATTGAAAACAGCCCTTCGTGGCTGAATTCACACTGCAAAACAAACAATTTTTGTAGGATACAGCATTAGATTGGTTTTCACAATGTTCAAGAGACTTTGAAAGTAAAGAGTACTTACAGAAGTTTTCAAAATTCAGTGTAAAAGTATTTATGAATCTGAATGATTATTGAATCATAGAATTGTTATTATGGGGAAAGACCTCTAAGATCGAGTCCAGCCCTTCACCCAGCACTGCCACATTCACCACTGAACCACATCCCTCAGTGCCACATCCACGTTTCTTGAACACTTCCAGGGATGGTGATTCCACTGCTTTCCTGAGTAGACTGTTCCAGTGCCTGACCACTCTTTCAGTGATAATTTTTTTGCCTAATATCCAATTTAAACCTCCCCTGATCCAATAACACCTTCATTTTCCTGAAAGATTAATGGTCTTGTTTCCAAGAGAAATATTTTTTTAAAAAATGGAATGTTTTTTTAAACAATGTTGTTCATTTGCAAAAATTAGCTGGGATCTGCTCTTCACAAGCTATCAAGAGGATTCTGCAGTGCCTTTATATGTGGGTTAAATAATGTCAAACAATCCAGTTAAGAGGATTTCATATTGAAATAATTGTTCTGCTTTCTACACTGAGAAGAGCAAGATGAGAATTTAATATTCTTCTTATTTTTGTATCTGCTGACTTCAGGAAAAGATTTAATGTTCTGACACTGAAATTTGGAATGCTAAGGGAGTCTGGAGGCTGAACATAAATGAAAAGGCATTAAAAAAGAGATGTAAACATCACCTGTAAGAGTATTTTTCCCTTTTAAAAGATAAATATCTATATATGGTTCAGATATAATAATGTAAAAGTTATAAAAAATTCAGCTTTAGCCACTTTATTGTCCAACCATGTAAAAATCTTATGCATCTTAACATGCCAACATAAAGAGTAACTTTATTATGTATTATATTTTAAAAAAATAGAAATTTAATTCTTCTACAATAGACTTTCTTTTCATCCAATAATATTAAATCTTCATGTAAATGTAGATATTTCACTGTAATTATACTATAGACATCACATAGAATTTTTAAAGTTTGGAGCTGATACCAGTGATTGATATTGCTGTGCTATGGTCTGAAGAACAAGTGCAGACACCAATGATGTCAAATATTACTAAGCTGGAAATAAACTACCATGACTGTAAAAGGAAATAGGTTTAAATAAGTAAGTGAAGCTACTTGAAAATATGCAGGTAACTTTTCATACATTAAGTTTTGTCTGAATCTCTTTCATGTAGATATTACACACATAGGTATCCTTAAATAAGTTTTCTTTTTGTTTGGGTTTTCTGTAAATCTGAATTTTAAGAAATAGATACCCCAAGTCAGCAACATTAAAGTTACAGTTCTCCACCTGTCATATTTGCTCATCTTACCCAAGAAACAAATCATAATAATTTTTACAGTCCTTCTTACTTGGGACTATTTCAACCTGTATATAATTAATAAATGGCTATTGCAAGGGTTTAAGGTTTTTTAAAGCCTCTCATATTCTCAACAGCCAATGTTTGAATTTCTTACATATCTTATGCAAAAGAAACCCATGTTCATGGCTAGAACTAAGAATAGATAAATCAAGTTTCTCTCTAAGCTTTGTGGTAAAGTAGGAACAAAATTAAAAGCATGGAAAATAGTATTTGAATTAGAAATATTGATAATTACTATTATTAAGACTTCTCTTTTAAAATGTTGTTACAGTTCCCATCACCACAGTCTCTTGTAGACATGTCCTTAAGGACTCTTTCTGTACTGATATTATTCACTGAAGTTTTATGAAGGCCTTCAAAATTGAAACTGGAACCAAGGTCTCCTTTCTAGCTGATTAGATTGATTTCTTTTGTAATCTGTTTGTCCTTTCTGGTTCAGTGAGCCATTAACTCCTTTATGCAAAGTGGATTAGGACAGGAGTAATGATACCTTGTTGTAAGAGTCTAATCTGCTGGCCAGGGCATCCACACATGGGCAGTTTTCAATAATATTCTCAGCTGATAGGGGCGGTAAAGAAGGAGGAATAAAACCTCTCAGTGTGTATTCAGCAGTTGATTTCTTAAATAAGATGGGATTGAGGAGCTGATAAAGTAAAAACTGAAGTGAAGAACTTTTCTTAGGCTTTACTGTAAGGCAAGGTGTTGCTTGTGTTACTCTTTGATGCCTTTTTTTTTGTTGGGGTTAACCATAAATATATATACACATGCATATTTTAATTGTATGTAGTGTTGCTTACTAACAACAAATTTGACAAGTTGTTAATCTTTCAACCTTTGTATTTTCAACACTGCATTTCAAATGTAGAGGGAAATCTGATAGGAAAGGAGAAAAAGAAGGAAAAAGACTGTAACGAAGGAGAATGTCTTACTCAGGTTGCTCATGACACAGTTGCATTAAAAAGTTAGTGTATCCTAGAGAATTCAGACGTGCTGCGTTTTGCACAGGACCCTAGAAAAAAATGGAAATATTTAGTTCAGAAGAGGATTCTTGGATTTTTATATGAACAAAACAAAGGATGCCTGGGTGAACCTGACTCATAGAAAAATAAATCTTTCCCTGTCCTTTGAAATAAATGTACACATTTCTCTTCATTGAGTGTTAAAGGTTTAAAATATTCAGAAGTATTGAAAGTTTGCTTCTGGTCCCACATTTCCCTTTTCTCTCCCTTTGGTGGCCCCAGTACTTGAGCTGAAGTTCACAGATAAACCTCATCATTTTAAATCAGTGCTGCTGCAGAAAGAATCCATTGACCTATCCCTATGCTGGCCTGGGCTGCAGAGGATTTCTTTCTTTCTTTTTCTTTCATCTTTCTTTCATTCTTTCTTTCTTTCTTTTCTTTCTTTCTCTCAGCATTGGTCTCTGCCATTAGAAATTTCTTGTTAAACTATGGGTCAAGATGGCAAACTTTGGGAAAAAAACAAACCAGACTTTTACAAAATAAGTAAGCATTTGATTTGCTCTAACAAGAAAATAGGTGAAGGAAACCTGACTCTAAAGGCTGAGATATCATGTCAAGCAACACCAGCTTCTGAGTCCTTCTTCAGGGTAAAACTGGGGGTTTTTTGTTTGTTTGTTTGGTTTTGGTTTTTTTTTTAGAAATTGTTCAATAGAATAGCAAGGGAATTAGGACCACCATATTTTATGCAATTCTGAAGTTATATTTTTCCCCTCTAACTTTTTTTTTTTTTTTTTTTTTTTTTTAAAAAAGGGATTTTT
>VZRO01002491.1:55263-199850 GCA_013397915.1 Daphoenositta chrysoptera
TTTTTTAAGAAAGGGAATTATTTTTATTAACCATGGCAGAAACATGTTTTAACAAATTTTTCAGGTTTTTTTATTCAGACCTGTACTTCAGACTTTTTAGATAAAATATTTGTCATGTAATGCGCAAACCCTGCTTTCTTGTCTACTTCCAAAACAAAGAATTAGTTACCTATCACTATTGCAAAACTTCTTTTGTTCAGTTATTCATGTGATCTTTAAAACAATCTTTGAAACTGCTTTGGAGTAAAGATCGTAACCATATTTTTTATCTCTAACCTTATGACACATTTTCTTAGCTGGTAGATTTGGGGGCTCGGGGTTTTCCTTGTTTTTTTGGTTGGTTTTGTTTTTTTCTGTTTGCTTTAATTCAGAAAGTTTGGTACAAAATGACAGTGAAATGAAAATAAAATAATTGTTTCAACATCAAGTCAACTGATAGATAAATTCTGAAATTGTGCATTGATCAAGATGAATGCAACCCTTATTTTATATTCTCTGAATTTCACTACCTTTCTGCTTATTTCCTACCAAAATATGTTCTGTCATAAGGAACAGACATATAAATTTTTTTAGGTCAAAATAATAGCAACCTTTTTTTTTATGCATAAGCCCAGAGGAAAAAAGCTCTCCTGTAGACACAATCCACTGACATTATTTGAAAAGATCAGCTCTGGAAAGTAGTGAACATATTTTGAAATAAAACAACGAAACTTAAATTTGTTAACCTGTATTTTGTGTGTGAATGTACAATTATACTACATCAGAGAATTTCTCCTGTATATTAGATAAAATAAAAATTGGTAATGACTGTTTTTCCTAGAGTCAGTGTTATCATGACATATTTTACTCTGTTTTTTTTATATTGTTTTGGTATTTTTTTCTTTAGGATTATCATCCTCTCTGTCCAACGAATAAATTTAAAATACCCTTGAAATATTGATAGGTAAACCCTTTTTTATGATCCTACACACTGAAATATTCTCATCATCTTAGGGTTTTTATTGTGCTTCAAATCCATATGCATGTATGGCAAGCTTTTTATTATACTTTTCCTGCTACTGCATAGTCTCTGGGAGTTATCAGACATTTTTTTCAATCAGATTGATCTAAGTGTGTTCAGAATATAAGTATGTCCCGTTACAAATTGAAGATCTCTTCTTCCCTTTATAAAAAAGATGGAACAATATATACTGGGTTTTTTTTAAGTTCAGGTCCCTCCTTCCCAGCTTCATTTTCACATAATTCATCCTGATGACTAAAGGAATGCAGTAGAATCTTGGTGGTTTTTCATTGGAGAATTCTTTTTCTTTTTCATCCTTCAGAGTTATTTTGGTAGGGTATTTCAGGTTACTAGAAAACTGGATCTTTGCCCATGACACAAGAGTTGGAACTAAATGATCTTTAGCATCCCCTAAAGATGAATAATTTCTATGATTCTATAGTTAAATGGAACTTAATCAAGGTTGATCTGGAAAATAGGCACTAAACTGCAGACATCTTAGTCCTGTATGTCAGTAGTTGAAACCTTGTAAGTCACAAAAACCTCTCTATATATATATATCTTGAAAAAACTTACAGGTAATTTCACAAATTATCAGTATAATAAAAAAAATTAATAAAGCTTCAATTTTTAAAATGTATTTGTTGCTAAAATGTAAAACATATAGGAACAAGTAGATGCATGTAAGAAAAAGAATTAATATTTTCAAAACAGTAATGGTGTCTCCAATGGTGGAGCTGTGTCAAGCTATTTCCTGCTTAAAGAAAAATTTTCATGTATTGGGTTCGTTTCCACCTTTCAAATGGACACTGTAAGTAAGCTGTTTTTTCTTCATAGTTAACAAGCATAGCAAAATCTCTGTTATAAACATCCATGACTTACTGGCAATATACCATAACTGAAACTATCATCAGATAGAATTAATAGAAATTGATTAAATGATCGAATTACACGCCAGCTGTTCCACAAACTGAATTACCAGGACATAATGGTGCAGCTTTTTATTCTAAAGTTCAAGAAACTTAATTGTTATTGAATCATTGTGTGCATTCACAGAACTGTGCGTGTCAAAAACAAATTTGCAGAAAACACAAAAAAAAAAAAAAAAAAAAAAAAAAAAAAAAAAAAAAAAAAGAGGGAGAAAAGCATAGCAGAACTAAAAAATTAACTTGTCCTGGAAGGGATTCCTTCAACTCACCCCTTCATGAAACAAAATGCATAAATAAAACAACCTTAAAAAAACCCAATAAAAATGCATCAAAACAAAAAAAGAAATACAGAATCATACAGACACATAAAATAGTGTTTTAAGTTTCTGAAATATAGATTGCCACAAACTCTTGAATATCTTTTTTATTTTCTAATATATTCACTCAACAAAAGATGTGAGCAGTGTATTTATAGCTCTAGTGGTCTTTTTTATTTTTTTTTCTTTCCTTGATTGCTTATCTGCTGGGAACTGGACTTCCCACTTAACTCATTTATGAAAGGTCACAGCTCATCCTGAAAATTAGATTGTCCTAGTTAAGTGGCATAATTTTGGTGGCAATTTCTCTGTAAAATTTTCTGTCAATTTTAAGGCTTTGAGCTTCCATGTAAAATTTGATATTAAGTATAAAACATTTATATTCTTCTGAAATCTGTTGGCATTGGGGTCACAGTTTCAAGGTAGAAATTCTGTTTAAATTTTTTGTCTTCTTTTTTTTCTTCAGTGGACACTTCTTGTTGGAAAAGTTATGCTTACAGAGATTTGATGAAACTACACTTTCTCTGACTTCTCATTTTATTTCAAAAGGTTTTTATTAACCTTTTTCATAAATTTTTGGTGAGATCTGTGGATTAGGGCATAAGGCTGCTAAAAAATTCAGTACTACATTCATTTTGAATATTTTTAGTATGTAGATTTGAAAGTAGAAAGACAAGTGCAACAGTATATTAATGTTTTTGAAAAATCTAAGTTGTCAGATTATTCAACACTTCTATGGACTAAAAATACTGCTTTCACAAAAAACAGAATTTAAATAAAATGTTAGTAATATTGTTCTTTTTCTGAATTTCATAGCAATTTCATTATCTTTGCTAATATTTGTTCATCCAGTTTTTTGCAATCACTGCTTTTGAAACTAAGTAAATTTTAAAAGTACGATGATAATTTATAATCTGAGAACTCAAATCTGTAAAAGCTCTTTAGGAGACCTGGACTGGCTCAGCCACAAATAGATGTTTCCATCAACCTCTTTGATAGCTGCCATGGAACACAGTATAAAGCACTGTGAAGTACTGAGGGCAGCAAGGTCAAAATGAGTAGATAAGTGAAAGAATATTCAATTATAATTTTTGTGTTATTGTCTCTACTCTGTTATTGTTGTGAGGAAAGAAAAAGGAGAAAAAAATTTGGCACATAAATGAAAAATAGGTTTATGGGCTTATTGTTAAACAGGAAGGAGGAATGTAAAAAAACCCCTATTTGTACAGGACTATTTATTGTATGTTAAAATGCTAATTATACTAACTCTGTGTTAGTGATGATGCCAGAAGGGTATGAGTTTGAATTAAACTAATTAAATACATCCTAAAGGAAGGAAGAAAAAAAAGAAATTGTGCTTCTCTAAAGCTGAATATATATAATTAAAATGAGGAGCAATGGTAGAATGTAAATACAATATTATAGAGATCTATAGTAGGAAGATAGTGCTGTAAGACATTTAAGGTATTAGATTTATATTTTAGTGGTATAATAATCTTTTGCAATGCTTGGAGCAAGTAAATTTACATAATTTCATACCTAAGTACAAAACAGTCAGTGAATATTGCTAATATAGAAAGTAAATATAGATACACTACACAAAATTTTAGAAAAACAGTTCTTCTCTTGTACCCTCCTGGGAGACCCTCAGCAAGAACCCTTTGGATCCTCATTGTGGACAAAGCAAAGTTGGTCTCAGTGTGGCCAAAACTCCCTATTAGATCAAATAAACTTTTCTTTTTTAAAGGAACTTAGGTATTTTCCTTATGATAAATGTGTGTAGACAATAGATTCATCTCCTATTTTATGCAGTTTCAAGAAACTTAGAAACTGCAATTTGGATGTTAGAAGTTAGTTGGAATGGAGAAACAGTGTAGAACATTAAACAAAGCTTAGATTCAGATTGGAAAAGAGATATGAGCTATATTGTAAAGCACGTGTGTTATGTTTGTTCCAAAAAAATTCACAGCTAGACCCTTGAAGTGCTTAGAAATCTGCAAATTCACCATGACAGAATATTCTCTTGTAATCATGTTTTGCATTTAAGGTGAAATTGTAATGGATAGCCTAATTTCTTTGAGGGGGAAAAAAATAAATCAAGACATGTAGAAAATACAGAATTACTTTTTAGACAAAGTTGCAAAATAGATAAATTTTGCATGCCATTGTATGTAACTTGTTTAAAAATTCCACATTGAGTTTTAAAATCTTGTCATTAGGATGGACCAGTAGAATTTGTTGTCCTTCTTATGCATATTTAATTGTCATTGCCTGGCTTGTGATAGTCATGATGATACATTATCTGCAAAGAGAAACATTTGTGATATTACTGAAGATTTAAGTGTTTCCAGTTGCTTAACATGTATGAAGCTTTTCATTTAGAGGAATCAGCTGCAGGGTGGACTTAATTTTCCTCAGGAAGAAAGAGGGAGTGGAAAATAAGATGTGTTGGCAAGATGATAAGATGTCTTTGCCAGCAGGACCCAGAGGCTCGTGGTGGGAATTTCTGTTCTTTGTCACATGGAGTAGGATACTGGTGTCTTATACATGGAGTCCATTTAACATTCTTTTTTATATATTTATATTTTTATAAATATATTTATTTATGTTTATTTATATTTTACTTACAGTGTCTGTGAAAGCTGCTTCATAGCCTTGATGGGGATCAAGGATGGGGATCAGACAGGCTGGAAAACAGGGACCCGGCCAGGGGGTGCCTGTGGACCCCAGCTCAGCCCTGGACCCACCACAGCCCAACACCACAGCCCAGGAATGGCAAATACACCCAGAGCTGCCAGCCTGCAGGAGAGCAAGGTATGTGCAGGGGTGTGGAGGGATAATGACAGTGGTTGCTGCTTGGATCCTGCTGTGAATTGTCTATTTTTTCCAGTTCAGGAAGGGAAGTTCCTTGTGCATTTTCAAGGTTGTCATGTCTTCGGTAAAGAAATTTTTGTCACAGAGTTGATGTGGTAGAGGTTGGGCAAGAACTTGCTTGGCCTCTAGCAAGGCATGTGAGGCAGCAGATTCCTGTCATATGCACGGCATCCTTAGAGAGGCATTCCAGGATTATTGCCCCAGGAGCTGCAGTGTGGATACAGATGGCATTGCCAAGGTTTTAATAATAGTATGGGATTCTCCAGTGAGGGGGTAGGTGCTCAGTAGTTGTGAACACAGCCATTAATCACTGTATTTATAAATTTTCAGAATAAAGGTATTGGATATAATAGGACCCCAAGGGCATCTGCATGGAACAGTGCAGGACATTATTTTCTCATCTAGATGGAAGTACTATTTATAATTACCCTCTCCTGAGTTAGACAGACAGCTTTTGATTCATTTAATTGTATTCCTCTTCAAACTAATTTGACTTAATTTCCCCATAGGATATGCTGTGACATAGCATCAAACACATTCTGAGAACCCAGGCAAATCTTCTGCACGTCTTTCTTACAGTTCTGCAATTGTATCAGCACCAGAAGAGTGATTGGGACGGCTAGGGACATTTGTTTTCTATGGATATACCATGATTCTAAGTTGCAAGTGATTTCACTCCTTTCCAAGTAGCAGCTATTAACATTATACATCATTGACAAATACAGTTATGCAAATGTTTTTAGGTGCTGACATCACATTTTTATATTTTAAGACTGCAGCTTACTAGCACTAAAGGCTCTTAAGTTATTCCACACTCTGCAACTTGGTTTCTGTGGTCCTTCACTGTTCACGCTCATCAGGGAAACAAGTCTTGAACAAAGGCAACGTTTGTGGAAGGTTTTTTAATTGCTTGTTTTTAATCTAAACTGCTTCGTTCCCTTCTGGTTTAACTTCACAGCTAATCATTTAGCCTTGGATTTTGGAACACTAGAGTGACCTCCTTTTGGTCTGATCTTCCTGGTTATGATTTTCTGTAACTGCAAGAAATATGCCATAATTATCTTGCCCTTGACTATCTGATATTTAATTCTTTTGTTAGTTTATTGGCTTCAGACATGTAAACCAGCTGCAATCCTCTCTCTTTTTTTTCCTTTTCTATGCTTTCCCCACCGTTTAAAAAACTTTAATGTCTATCAGTAACACCAAGAACATAAACTATGGTTCCTACATTAGACCAGACTAGAGAATCATCTTGCCTGGTCTCTCTCTGACAGAGGTCAATACCTAAAACTTCTCAGAAAAATACAAAATGATGAATGAAATTCTATTTCCAGGAAAGCAAACTCTGAAGGATTACAAAACCACTAATAAAATCAGAAGGAAGAAATAGTCCTTCATAAAATGTTTCAGCTATTTCTCTTAATGAAAAAAAAGATGACATTATCCTATGATTTAGAATAATTAATTTTTAAGTGCTCATTCTTTCCTAATAAAATTGTGTCTGGCAGAAGCACCCTCGGATTTTTAAGTGACCTTTGCAAGAAATTCAGCTGTTAATGTCTGGAGACAAATGTTTAAAGAGGCACATAATTGATCTCCTGAAACAGATATCTACCTAGATGTGTCCAACATATCACAGAAGCACCAAGTTTAGGACTAAAGTTATTTAAACTTATTAAGAAAAAAAGAAAAAATGTTGTATTTCCTTTAAGGTTTCCAGTATTTTGACAAATTTTGAAACTGTTAAACATTTTTTCTATCCTTTATATGCATATTTAAACTGCCTTTATTTTACAGAAGGGGCCTAGTTTCTAATTTTTGATTTTTTTAAGATAATGAAGACATTAAGAGTATTTAAAATTTTTGTTATGTTTAGCAAAATGCTGGAGAAGCCTAAAGGGTTATGTATTGAAGATTAATATTTCATGCAACACACATCATCAAATGTTTATCACCACATATTTTGCTAAAATAACATTTCTTATGGCTTATATAATTATTAGCTATTACAGAGATAAAATGTCCTTTTAAATTTAAACATTGTACGATTTATAATTGTTTCATTAATATGAAAATGAAATTATGACTTTTCTTTTTTCTCAGCTATTTCTCAGCAATGTATTATTTTACAGCTTTTCATTTAAAAGTTAGAAGCAAAGTAATTTTGGTTTATGAAACACAGTTTATAGCAACCTCTAATGACCATTGTGGTGTGAACAGCATGTGCATTCCTCTAAGCAATATTTTGTGTTCTAGGGTTAACAAAGAACATCAGAGTTTTTATCTTTATTTTATAAATCTTCTGTCCTAAACCCAGTAGTCTAGTGTTGGGCAAGACTCTAGTATTAAGGCTTTTCATCAATGTATGTAATCATGGAGTGTTCTTGTTAATTTTTCAATGTTGTTTTCTTTAGGTTAATCAGGAACACATACGTACACACACACAGATTTTGACAAAAGGAAATGTCGAAAATTGTTCCATGGTAAATAAAAATATCTCACTTGGCACACATTTCTACTTGCAGACACTTGCAGAGACAGGAAAAAAACGTTTGAGTGAAGACAGAGCTTCTTTTGATGAGTTTAATAAACAGATGAGTGCTATTTTGGATATCTATTATGTTTGGTCTTTTGATGAAAAAGACTACATGATGGAATATTTACAAATTCAAGTGACCCCATTAATGCCATTTTACACCACTTGCAGAAGAATTTTAATTATTTTTGAATATGTCTATGTAAAGTGCTCATGAATAATTCCATTTTTCAATAATGAAGTTCTGAAGAGTTTATTAAGTTGTCAAAATTTAAATTTTACGTATTTCTAATAATAAACCTTGAGGAGGAAATTGTACATACATCCAAGCAATATGATCTAGACAACATTTTACAGGTATATGAAAAATAGGAAAAACCTAATGGAAGCTCACTTCAGGACTGAAGAGCAATTCTGGGTGGCCAATAACAGTTGTTATGATTTCAGCTCAAAAGATAAGGGCAAGTTCACAACTCTTTTTTTTAATTATTATTCTAAAAGCATGTGTTTAATTTCCTAGTGGAAGATGAAGAAAGATGACCTTTTCTCCTCCACAAACAGAACAGTGTTTTCCAGGAGCACTGTAACTGAATTTATACCATATCGTTACCATTATTGTATGGAAAGTGCCTTCAAAAAAAACCAGAAGTCAAGGGCATGCATGCATGGTAAAACTCTGTTTTTGGAGGGGAAGGGAGATATTTTTGTGAAGAATAGAGGAGATAAAGCCCTAAATCAAAGAAACAAACTTATATGCATGTGTATATATGAGGAAGATGTGAGAATGGGAAAAGAAGTTCTAAACCATTTTCACATTCTTAGTCTGAAGAATGGAAATGCAAATTTGGGCCTACTTGTAATGCAAGCTAAGGAAATAATTGCATGACAAAATATGTAAAGAATTAGATCTAAATAGAACAATTCTTGGAGTTCAACTATAAGGGAAAAATACTAATGGCATATTAAAAGTAGATTCATAACCATAGCATTTTATGACCATAAATTGAATGACCAACGATCTGCATCCAGAGGGTGGTTGGTACTTCCTGTCATATATATTTATGCACAAATATGCTCTGTTTCTAGTTTATAGGGTTAGTGACATTGGTTTCTTGTTTGCTTGCTAGTTTTTAAAAGCGGTTGCCTTTGTATTTTTGTTTCGTTTGGATTTTTTAAAATTTAATTTTCCCATCATTTTAGGCTGTTACCTAAACTGGTTCATAAATAGCAAAATAGAAAACTTTCCTCTTACGAAGTTATCATTGACAAGATGGAACTTAATGTAAACTGAAGGAAACAAACAATTAAACAAAAAGCAGAAGCAAAGGCTACTGGAGAAGGATTAGAAATTGGCAGAGAGATGTGACTCGCTGAGGAGGATGCTGAATACAAAAAATAGGCCCAAAATATCTAGGTGAGAACATAATAGGTAAGAGAGCTCATGTGAACCAGTTTTGTAATCCTCTTAAATAGTACAGTATAACTCAGCATCAGGGTAAAGTACAAACTCTTTTGTAAGGACACCAGAAAGGTTTGACTTTGGGACTAGCAATGTGATTTTATGTTAATGGATTTGGAAGCTGGAGTTAATAGCTGGGAATAGCAATTATTTTTCTGAAACAATCTGAGTTAGTTAAATATAGTCAGTGACAGAGGGGAGATAATGTTTAAGTCCCAAGACTAGAATACAATAATTCTTGTGTATGCAAAGCATTACCTGGTGAAAAGCAAGAATGGTAAATATTTACCATTTGTTTAATGGAATAAGGACATAAACAAATATCTATTTCAAATGACCCATGTGTAACTTGTTACTTAGGAAATGAATAAAGGAAACTAATGAAGAAAAAATTAAAAACAACATCCATAAATAAATATGAAGCTGTTTTTTTCCAGTAAGACGATTGGTAAATATAATCTCCCATTTAGGTTTAAAATCCCCACTTGTCAAGTCCCCTACAGGGTTGTGTTTGGTAACAATCCTGCAAAATGACTTAGAGCTTTAGTTAACCAACAAGTGTTACTGCTGTAAGTGACTTAGTGACTTTCTTAGACAATTTGCAAAATATGTGCAAAACAGAATTTGCATATATTATTGCCCCTCAATATCACTTTTGAAAGAATTTTTATAGCTGTGATTGACTTCAGCTGAATATCTTCATTCCATTCATTGATTTCAGCTGAGCTGTTGACTTCTTAGATATGTCTTGAAATTACAGATGGAAATGTTTTTCCAGTTTTAGACTTTCACTTAAATTTATAAATAAGGAGAACTTGTTGAGCTCTTGCAATTGTCTTTGTTCTAATATTTTTAAACAAACAAATTGAAATGTTCTTGTGTAAATTAAGCTACTTTACATGACTCAGAAAAATCACTTTCATCATTCTTCCTGCAAAATCAATAACACTTATGGATACCTTGAGAACATTCATCAAAACAATTACATTTTTATGCATTACATGAAAAATTTGGATAGGATTGGTCCTATTAAATTATGATGGGCTACTCTATAAAAGCATAATAAATTAGAGGTTTCCATTTTATTTAGTTCTGACATTAATATGTTTGACCTTACTCCAGTTAGTCACCACTGGAAATATTTTTAAGATCATAGCAGTGGTTTTAAGGCAGCACTGTATATTCAAGTATTTTAGATACAGGACAATATTTTTTCCTTTTCTTTAACAGCTGTTTGAACTCAAATAACTTTGCTACAGAAAGTTAGTGTATTTAGTAAGAAATGTTATGAAAGAATAAAACTCTTTCTTTAGTAATATATGGATTTTACCTTGTGCCACTTATTCCCACAGCAAAATAATGTCCAGTTCTGAAAACTGTTGAGATTGTGTGGAGTAACTTTATTGGAAAATAAAGAATTCTCTAGTAAAGCTTCATTAATGAACCCTGTGACAGTTGAAAACACAGCACTAACTCTGAAAGTCTTCTTTCCCATGACTGAGGTTTTTGAAACAAATTTATGCTTATTTATCTCATATATCAGGTAGACTACTGTTTATTTGCAGGGACCAGAAAAGAATGATTGAACTTAAGAGCAAAAATAACTTGGCTGATGTGCTTCTGAATAGAAATTAGCCATGTCTGGACATAAGAGGTAGAGAAGATTGCACTCCTTTTTTATTGCTACTTAAAAAAGGGAAAAATCAAGTCAGTGATCTTTGTTCTACTTCTGATAGGGTTTGAAGAAGAGACTTGAGACAGGTGTAAATTGACTCTCTCTAAAAAGTAACTTGGGTTGATTTATTTTTCTTTCTCTGTAATGTAGTGAGATGTCTGTTTTGCCTGCTATTCGGGCAACATACATATCAAAACAGAGGAAAAAGTATTTTGCAGGAACAGTGAAAATTCATTCTTGTTATTTTCTACACTTTTCAGAGGTTGTATTGATTTATAGGGTTTCAATCTTTCCTATAAAACTTTGGTTTTTTCCATAGGGTATTTAAAAACACTCTTTACTTTACGTGTGAATTGAATAGGCATTTGAGCAGTTGTTTCAGAAACCTTTCAAGGCTGGACATCTTTGGAACTGTCAGAGATGGTCAGAGTCTATATTTGTATTCCTTGAAGTTACTAAAGCTAGACCTGGGCTTTTTTGTTGGCCTGAAGAAGAGAAAGCTTGGGGGGGACTTAGTTTGGAGCTTTTCAGTATCTAATAGTTGGGTAGAGGAGATGGTATCAGACTCTTCTTAGAGGTGAACAGTGAGAGGATATAATGCAACTCTCACAAGTGGCTGCAAGAGAAACCCAAAGGTATCAAAATCCTATAAAAGCATCACTAAGCACCGTAACAGACTGTTTGGAGAGTGTTGGGGTGTATCTATTCTTGGAGTTTTCCGAACTTATTAGCCCTGATCACGACAACATAAGTTTTGGTTAGTTTAAGTTAAACTTCAAGCAGGAGGATGTATGAGGTGACTTTGAGAAATCCCTTCCAAAACTACAAAACTAATTATTCTTTGAATCTGTGTAATGAATTACTTATTGAGATATTCAGGGTTCATTGAGTTTTGTTTGATTATTTGTTTCTTTTGTACAAATAACATACTACTATGAAATGCATTGTCTATGTGTAGTATCCAAATGCTGATAGTTTTATTGTTATGGCCACACAAAATTACTGTGTAGTTCTAATCATATTGGATTCCCTCAGAAATATCTGCATTGGTTAAGTGCTCCCTTATTAGGGCTCCAATGAATAGCTGCAGTCATTGTGTTAGTGAATAAGTGTGAAAACTTTGTCACGTAGGTTGTGCTTCTTTTGTTGCCACCACTGCAGCTGACACGTCCTGGCTGGTTCATGTTTGTGTGGCAGCATCAGGTTGAGTAATTCCATCTGCATTCAGATCACAAAATCCATTTTTTTTTTGCAAGCCCTGTGGAAAGCATCCATTGACCACAGAATCATTTAGGTTTGGAACCTAAGACTTCTGAGATCAAGTCCAAACTTTGACTGATCTCTACCATGTCAGCTAAACCACAGCACTATGTACCACATCCAATCATTTCCTGAACACCTCTGGGGGTGGTGACTCCACCACCTCCCTGGGCAGCCCATTCCAATGCCTTAGAACCCTTTCCATGAAGAAATTTGTTTAATGGAATGTCTGATGTCCAACTGATGTCCAACGTGAATCTCTACTGGAGCAAACTGAGGCTCTGCCCTCTTGTACTATCACTGTTTGCCTGGAAGCAGAGCCTGAACCCTGAACAATCCACTCTCCTTTCAGATTTTTAGAGAGAGCAACAAGGTCTCCCCTGAGCCTCCTTTTCTCCAGGATAAACACCCTCAGGTCCCTCAGCCACTCCTCACAAGATTTCCCCAGCCCTGTTGTCCTTCTCTGCAGTAACTCCAACACCTCAATGTCTTTCTTGAAGTGAAGGGTCCAGAACTGGAAACAGTTATTGAATCTATTTCCTACATAGATTCTTGTTCCACTGTAGACAGAAAGCGTGGGATTTCAAATGTAAATATTTTTTTGTGTGCCTGACATTAACAAGCTTCCAATGGCAGTATCAATTGTGAACCCAGTCTCTTAAGTACTGTATGTTTTGTAATTTTTTGGATAACTTTCACACATAACTTTATCTAGAGTCTAACTTAAACTACTGCTGATGGCAAATGAGAAGAACACCACACTAACCACATATCAAAAGTGATTAGAGCAGTCTTCTCTTCATTTGTCATCAACAGCAGTGGCCTGGTGTATGAGCATTCTGACACTTAAAAGCACATTCTGGAAATGTGGTATTGAGGGAGATAAAAAAGGAATTCAGCAGCAGTGAGCTTAAATTGGCTCACTTAGTGTAGTCATTACCTCACAAGTCTTGTAGCACTGGTTCATTGAAATTCCCATTATTGCCATCAGTAGCTGTGGAAACTCTTATCCAATACAAGTATTGTACCAATTCTTTCCAGCTTTCACCAGGATTGCATTTTGACAGCTGGATTTAAATCTACCAACTTGTCAAAACCAAGATGATATGCAAAGAATCCTCATCTTAGCATGATTTTATAGCTTTAAAATGCCACCACTGTTTTCTGTTTTCAAAGCAGGGGAATAAGTAAAAGCTGTTGTTTTAAGATATAATTAATATGTAGCAAAATAAAAGGAAGGGTTAAGACAAGCGGTAAATTTAAACTTCCTTTTTATATCCTCTCATGGAAGTATTTTGAATGTTGTTCTACAGTTGGGTTGTAGATTCAATTATCTTGGGACCATTTTGCATATTATTGTTAGAAATAAGCTGCAAGCTCACACATTTTTGGGGTTTTTGTTGGTTTGGTTTGGATGTTGTTGTGGATTTGGTGGGTTGGGTTTGGTTTGGTTTGGTTTGGTTTTGCTGGTTTTTTTGGGGTGTTTTTTTTTTTTTTTAAATGTGATCTGCTTGTACCAGGAAAAGAAAGCACTGAATTTTAGTATTTTATTTGCCATGTTCCATTTATCTGGCATCAACCTGTCAGGAGTAATCTTATTATCTCCGGGCTTTTGTGTGAACACTGAGCTTCATACTTTGCCAGTTAAGTTTCTCTCAAATTTATTCTCCTGCTGTTCTCAGTCTTAACCGAGCTACTGACAGAAATCTTCGCTGGTTATTTTCTAATGTCATGTTTTCATTAATTCTCTCTAGCATTCTTGCAAGCAGGCTGACAAGAATACATAGATCAGAAAGCCTGCTAGTGTAACCTCACAGTTATCAAATCCCACAGTCTCATTCCTTAATGGACTTTCCAATTGCACTGAAATAATAAAAAAAAAAAACCCAGTTATTAACTAAGCCAATTTTTAAATTGGTATTAAAGGAGAATAGGTAACAACATTCTGTTTAAATATTTTATGCATATGCACTTTCCAGAATCACTGAGGAGAATTGAATGGTTTGTCTGGTACTACACAAAACAGAAAATAGAGGAAAAGAGGTGTTGAAAACAATTTTCTTTTTCTTTGTCAATCATAATTGGCCAGAGTTGTTTAAATTTATGTCCTTTGTAATCTTTTAAATAAATTTGCGTAGCACTCAATGTCAATTGTTTGTGAATTGTGTGTGATGCATTTTGATGGAAGTACTCTTTCCCTGTGCCTCCAAAATTTGTGGGTTGGCGATCTCAGACAATTATCATTATCAGACAAATCACACACTTACTGCAGTCACTCACTTCCACTGCTGCTTGATGTCAGCCAGAGCTCACTCAAATGTTCCCAACAGAGCAGGTAAAATTCAGTTTCATGTTCAGTGGACTTGGGGAAGATAAGAGGAAAATAGCTCAAAGGATGGAAGGTGTAATTTTGACAAGCCAGAAGGTAGGAGTAGGTGCAGTCTCAACTCTGAGCAGGACAGGAGGGTTGTGTGCCTCAGCAGGTAATAAGGGAGCTGCAGGGAGCCTGTTTAACACTCTCATCTCTAACTGGATTAGGATCACAAAGTGTTTGATTTTACTTTCAATTTCCTAGGGATTTTAATTGCCAATGGAACCCAACATTTATTATTTTATTTCTTTGTTAGGCATATCCAGAGGTTAAAAACATTGAAACAGGAGTTCAGTTAGTCTGCAAATTTCCAAATCTCTATGCAGCATCTATTTCCCTTTTCCAGCATATCAATTATGGGGAGCTAAAATCCCAAACATTTTTTGTATCCCAAACTCTATTTGCAGCTTCCTTTTTACTGTTTACCCTTCCGTTATCTTAACACATTTCTCCCAACTCTTTAATTTCCTATTTTGCCCATCCTCCTAACCTGTGTCTTAAGCTATAAATCACTGATGACAGAAACAAGCCCTGTACAGAGCGAGGTCCTGGAAATACTTGATTTTCTAGAGAAATCGCTAAGGGAAAAATGTTGAACAGACATAGACATGTGTCAGCTGGAAAGCTTCCTCCTGTGCAAGGCAAACATTTTTGTACAGATTTGCTTTTTTGTGCATGTTCCTTGCAGTTGAACTCAGAACAGGATTGGTTTGGGCCTCAGTCTACATAGCTGGTAAGGCATCTGAGCTATCTGTGAATTACAGCTTGGCTGCCTCTGCACAGAAAATCTTCAGGGAAATCTTCCATCATTTTCATGATAACCTGAAATGAACAGTTTTGTTTCTTTACCATCATTCCTGTAGCTCTTCCTACCAGCTGAGCAGCCCTCCCTAAATTAAACTGAAATAATCGGGAGTTTTTCCTCCTTTTCCTTTTCTTTTTGTTTTTGTTTTCAGAGCATTTACTTTGTCATTAAACAAGGCAATTTTTTTTTTTTAAGATATCCTCAGGCTGTTCCCTGAGTGATTCACTGGTCACTTGAGGTATTAAGGCGATGAGCCCAAACAACTTGGACAGTGGGAATGGAACTGGCATATTTATTTTAAAATTGAAAATTTCATTATTCTTCAGCAATATTTCATCAGGAAGAATTTCATCATGGAAAATGTTGTTGAGCACCTCAGGTGCCTAGGGAAGTGGAGAAGTCACCATCCCTGGAGGTGTTCAAGCAAGAGCTGGGAATGGCACATGGTCTGGTTGACAAGGGGGTGATCAGTCAAATGTTGGACTCAATTAGCTCAGAGATGTTTTCCAACCCTAATGATTCTGTGATTCTCTGATTAACAGAGTTTCACTGGGTGAATGTCAGTGTGTATGTTAGAAATAAATTGTTATTTATGTGCAACATTTTTGAATTCTTTGTTCAAATTAATTGTAAGGAAAAAGAAACTTGGTGGAACCTTTCATTACTTCACGGCAGCAGCTTAGTTGCGCATTTGCACATGCAATTATATTTTCAAAGGTTCCTGCTTCATAACCTTTTCAACAGACTGGGGGCTAATTAATTCTTAAGGAATAGTTCTCTGATCATAGTTGAAGGTGATCTGTCTTTTTTTGTACCTCAGACTGACTTGTGGTATTATGAAACACTGCATCTGGTTCTTAATAGTCATGTCATACTGCATTAAGTCATACAATACTAACCTGAAAAGATTGATGCAGTGATTTATCTCATGTCATATTTTGATGTGTCAGTCAAGGAAGTAGAGCATATGCAGATGGATCTTATCTGTAAAGATGGCTTGTATATGTGGAGTTTTAAGGAAAAAAATCATGAAAACCACAGCACTTGAGAAAAAACTGCTTTCTTACTAAGTAATATTTTTAGAATAATCTGTTAGGCTGACATATGTTTGATATGATACATTTGTTTAAATCAGGATAGTAGAATGAACTAATGCTGTAGGAAGAACTATTAGGGATCCATTTTGAGCAATACACAACAGGGATCTTCATGGTAAAGTCTGAGGCCCTATTGGGGTCTAAAATCTTAAAATTTAATAAATAAATGCTGTTTGTGGTGGGCAATATTCTAGTCAAAACTGTCTTTTGGTATATTTCATCTTGTTTGGTATTTCTGGTATCAAGACCCAAAAAAAAAAAAAGCATCAGGAAACTGGGGGCAAAACATGAAAACTTTCTTTTAAAATTTCACCTATAAGATAAGCAGTAGACAAAGTTATCTGAGCACAGAACAATTAAGTACTGCCTGTTAGGTCCTGGCTACATTAAATGTATAAAACTTCATTTTTTGGTGGTGGATAATAAATTTTTAGGCCCATTTTCATGGATAATGAACTGTTTCTTCAATGTGCCTAAGTATGTGAGTAAAGAACACTGAAGGCATTTTTGGTAAGGATAGTTGGTATCTATGGATTTGCCTTTGGCTCCTAAGCTGTAAGATTTTATGGCAAGTATTCAGTCATATAAGTTGTGTACAGTGTTTGATGGTGTCCAGGACTTCCAGCTCCATTAAGAGCTTTTGAGGTCTCAAGAAGCAACAATTGTTTAATGCAAAGATGTGAAATTGTATTTTATACAAAAATGGCTGTAAGAAAAGAAAGATACCATTAGCTACTAATTTTTATGCCATGTCCTAGATTTTTGAAAGACATTGCTCAGGATGATTTCTTATTTTCATGTTCTAATACCATTTCTTCTAGTTATATTTTATTTTTTCTGTCATTACAGCATTTCTTAGAGAATAGCAACAGCTGCTTGAGTTCAAGGTAAACATATTCTCAATAGTATATTTTTTTAGCAGATATTCTAAACACAAAAATGGCTGAAGGCAATGATGTTGATGGACCTCCTCTAATGTGCCAATCTACTAATTAATTTAACTACATCACAGTAATTTACAAGGAGCTGGTTATAAATGACTTATATTACAGATAAAAATCCTGGAATTAATAAGAGGAGACTCTTCCCAAGGTTTTAGTCCTTTGTATGAAAACAAACTATCATTGATAATAAGGGGTGAATTTGCACATAAGAGGGTATTAATTTTATGTACTTCTATAGAAGTAATGTGGCAATAGCACATTTTTCATATTTTCTGTCACAGTTATTTTTCTGCCCTGGATTTTATGGATATCTCATAATTAGATCACCCTTGTTTCCATGTTCTATTTTTACATCAAATGTTAATCAATTTCTTTTGCTGAAAGGAACATTAGAAACAATGTTTTAGAACATCTCAGGTGCTGCAAGAAATGTGTTTTTAAAATGCCTTAAGCTTTTTGATTTATTAATAATAACTAAATGTCACAGTGGTTGATTTCTTGAAGAAAAAGAACATGTCCTTTCCCTGTCCTTTTAGGTCTATAACTTCTAAATTTTCTCTGTCTACTATGGCCAGAAAATATTAAACAGCTATATATACCATTTAATGTAGTAATCACCATTTTTTTTTTTTATGATTAATTGAATTTATATCTTCCTGCGGCTGTTACAGAGTCAGATGTACATTTGGCCCATATTAAGACTTCAGGATGACCAATGCAGTGAGATTTTTTAATGCCATAAAATCAAGATGCCTTCAAGGAACACAGGAGTCAGTAGATAATAATGAGACCAAAGGCCTAACAAAGTAATAAGTATTAAATTAAACTAACACAGAACCAAGTAAGTAAGTGGAATTATTGCCCATACTCACTCAGTTCTTCAGAAATCAATAGCAGGTGGGCAGCAATGTAGGAACCTCACTGTGTAGCCAAAAGGATAGGTTGTATGGGGTTCTTGTTCAACATCAGAATGAGAATATTAAAAATTAAGTAACCTATAAAATTGACATAAAGGCATCACTACTTTATTCTGGCTTTCTTATAATGGGCCTTTATTTTGTCCCAGAAAAAACATATAAATCTAAATAACTTTTTTACCACATACTGTGGCACATCAACTTTATAATAACAAAACCTAAAAGTGATTATCTTTATGTGATTTAATGTTTCCCTTTGTTTATTTGGTATGGCTTTGATAATGGAGTTTATGAACTCTGTTGTCTCTTGAGATTCCTACTAGTAAAATCTTATTGCCAGATAACAAAATCTTATATTCTACCCTAAAAGCCATTACATGATCGATGTTAATTTCTTTAAAAAAAGATCTCCAAAAAACTTTATTTTGTAATTCTATTAACACTGGTTTGCACTTTACTGGCATTTACCTCACAGATGCAACGTTTCATAGCTCCCTCAGTTTACATTTTTTGACTTTGTACTCAAATAAGAATGTGCCACAGAAGCAAATAACAACTAATAACAATCCAGGAATTTTAAATTTGGTTTGGTTTGGGTTGAGTTGGGTTGGGTGGTTTATTTTTAATTCAGCAGATTTAACTCCATTCCAGTCTCCATTTCGATGACAGAAAAGCCAAAGTAGTGTATGGAAAACTGATGTTTCATAGCTCGAGGAAAATTGCTCTAATATCTTTGCTACTTCTCCTTGGAAGGTCTTTTGGCAACATTCAAGAACAATGATATAATATGTAACAATTTATGTATAAAGAGGAATAGCATACAAAGCCAAGGGGTGTCACAGTCTGGTCGTAAAGGCCCAAGAATCTTGTTTTCTCCAGTCACGTTATTTGAACTCAGAACTCTATTGCCCAACTAATAAAAAAGGTGTAAATATTAGAAAATTTTGTGTTTTGTGGGTGAGCGTAATAATTTAAATTGTATGGTCATGGGAGCAAAGGTGAAATCATTGGAAAATAAGGAATAATGGAATTATTATTAACCAAATTAACCCTTACAGTATGTCCATGGCAAGAGACAGAGCTTATAGCTCATTAATACCAATTAGTCTTCAGTTTAATATCTGATCACTTAAGTGGAAGGTAATTTGTTATTGTAATTGTAATTTGTAATTTGTGAATTTGTAATTTGCAATTGCAAATTATAGTTTGCTTGATTATGAAGGAAATATCTTGGAACAAAGGGAAAACCATGATATATTTGACTCCTTACTGCTCTTATATAACTTGTTTCAGTGACCTCATAGTTGAAATTTAGAGCAGAATTTGCCACTGTAACTGGCACTAAAATATTCTTTGATTCTGTACAGCTTAGAGTCTCTAATCTCTGAACTTCAAAGGGTGACAATGATTTTATGAAGTCTTGCAGAGCAATTCATCCTATTCAAATTCAAGTACATAAGAATATTAAGTTTCCTCACCCCTCTGATATCAACAGTTGCATTAGCTGGTTGGTTGTTTGAAGCTGCTGTGAGAGCCTTTGCTAAAAGAAGGGCAGTAAAATATCTGCTGTTTTCAATTTCAAACTAATTGCCATTCTAATATGTGGAATATTAGCTTTTCTCTGCAAGTGTGGGGAAAAAAAGAATTAATAGAAGATTTATACATACTGTAACAGTTACAATAAGTCCATTTTGAAATTATTTTGGATAATATTTTTTTATATTACTCTGAATTAGGAAGAACAAATTCAGTCTCTGCTTCTCTAAAGCAGAAAATTCTACTTAAGAGACTGTAATATATATGACCACACCTATATATGAAACATATATTATCATATTATATTTTCCCTGTGAACAATTCAAACTCCATTGGTAAGTAAACTGTGATAGTAAAGCATGAGTATTTGGTCCCTTTTGTTTTTTAAATTTCATTACTAAAAAATCCCTCTGTCTCTATCTTAAGTAATTTATTTGAACATCAACCTGTTGGACTTTTCTTTGTAAATTTGGAACATGCTTGCATTTGCAAACTCAAAGATTTGTAAAATGTCACTTATTAAAAGTTGTATAGGATTTGAAGTGGCAAAGTACATAATTTCTTAAAAAGTTTCTACTTTTTTTTTTTTTTTTAAGTTTTTTTGTTTGTTTCCCTAATTTTAACTTCTATTTAACACTTAGGCATAGAAGCCCACCATGATTTTTATGTAATATCAGTGTTAGGTCAAGGAAATAGACACATGCATGGTAGCTCTGAATTCTCACAACCCTTTTTTAAGGAAACCCACTCAGTGAGCAGAATAAAGAGGCAACAAGTAGGTGAAGATACACAGGAATTGCCTGTAGGCTTCCAATATGTTTTTAGATGATATTCTTACATTTTTAATGTGATCTGACTTAAATACTAGTGAGTTTGTCTCCTGTGCTGTGTTAAATTTAGCCTGAAACCTTTCTACTAAGATCTTGAAGCCATATGGTCTTGTTAGTATTTAAATAAGAGACTTCCCAAGAAAACTCTGATGCGACAGCAAAAGGCTGTTTCAGCTTCAGCCCCTTCTGTTTTTCTCAAATTAATTCTTGTTTTGTATTCACAGTACTTCGTTTGATAATATTTCAATGGAGCTTCAAATAAGTTGAGATTCAGACCTGTAGTAGAGTAATTTGAAACATCAGTGTTATTTCTTTCTCTTACTGAGAAGTGACTGTTTTTAATGGAATGGCAGTGTTTTCTTGTCTTGTGAATTTTTGTTTGTTTGCTAATGACCTTAAATGTTGATGATTTCAATGCATAGGTGTTGATGAAGTGTTTATCTTTTAGGCAGTGTTCTTTGGTAAAATGTTTGTCTGAACATCAAGCAGAGGAGACAATAGATGGAGGAAACACTTTTATGAATTAGGTAGAAATTGTTGTAATAATTTTCTATATAATTATGCAAAATACGTTTGCACGTTATATGTATTTTATAGCCATCTTTGGTAAAAATTAATAATTTCCTATCATTTAAAAGACCCCAGCAAAATCCTGATTGTCAACAGATTCTGTATTTGCTAGGGCAGCTTATAGTACTTTTCAACACACTATGATAAAATGGACAAACCAAATCAAAAAGACCATAAATTATGGGGAGGGGCGGTGGAAAAGGAGGTAGTTGTACATGTAAAATATGTATCAATTTCAATCTTATTTTGTTGATGTCTACTAATGAAAGACTGATTTGGATGACACTTGGCTTTGAGAATTTGAAATTTGGCTTTAGGTGTTGCACTTTTTGACCTAAGCATCATTGGTGATACCAATAAAGAAACTGGATTCCTGTTTAGAATAAATCTGCTAAGTCCCTAAGCTCCTGTAGGTTTAAGACTCCTTAGAAATTTAGCTGAGAATTTTACTTTTTCAATAAATACAGAGGTATTCAAAGAACTGGGGATTTTTTTTTTATTGTTTTTAAGACTGGCACAAAATTATCTCTTAGTGGGAAAATCATACTTAGAAATCATCAAAGAAATATTAGGATTACATAAACGTTTAATATTTTGCATTTTAGAAAACATCAGCTATTTCCATCAAACATTAATGATTTCAGGGCATAGAAAGAAAGCTGAAGGAGGAGTTTTGATCCTCCAGTTTAAAGATTTCAGATTGCTGTATGCTGATGACATTAAATATCTTCATCCTGTCTTAAAATAGAAATGGGTTTTTCAATCACATTGTAATTAGATTAACTGAGACTGCTTTGTTTTCTCTGCCAATTTCCAATGAAAATAAAAGGTATTAACTGAGATAGCTAAGATTTATACGGAATATTTGCACACTGTGCAACAAATTGAACAGTCACTGGACTTCTAAGAGATCCATTTAAATGAGTAAGTGATTCAACTTATGAACTAGGTAAGAATATTGATTCATTTTCCCAAAGGTCAAACTTTCAAATTATCTGCCTCAGCTTTATTGCCTATAGGAGGTTGGATTCTTCTACACTATATGCATGAACAGAAATCTACAATCTTAAAAACATTCTGTAAGTTTGCTTTTATCTCCTTTTCCACATGCTATTTGCTACCTATTGACAAGTAGCCTCCATTATTTAATTTATCGAAGGTATTTTTGAAACAACTTGAAAGGGAAGAGGGTAGTGTGTTTATGAGTCCTTCAGAGGGGTAAAAAACAGGAAAAACGTGAAAGTAGCTGGAGGCAGTACCAACACAGGGAACAGAGGAAAGAAATGACAGAAGTAGGAACTGTGTTCTGCCTGTGAACTGTGTTTTTGGGCCATGAAGATGGTGAAGGGTCTGGAGGTGAAGCTGTACGAGGAGCAGCTGAGGGCACTTGTTTTGTTCAGCCTGGAGCAGAGGGGAGACCTCGCTGCAGTTGCAGCTTCCTCAGGAGGGGAAGAGGAGGGGCTGCCCACCCATCTGCTTTCTCATTCCCCGTGCTCAGCAGAGCAGGAGAAGAGATTAAGACGGAAAAGCTTGTGGGCAGAGATAAAGAGCAGATCACTGACCAGTTCTCATCGTGGATAAAACAGACTCAGCTTAGGGAAAATTAATTTAATTTCTTGCCAGTTAAATTAGATTTAGATGGTGAGAAACAAATGCAAAACCTAAAAACACTTTCAATTACTGCTGCCTCTTCCCAAGACCAGCTTCAGGCCCTCATCCCAACTCTTCTTCCTCGTTCCCTTCAGTGGTGCAGGGGGATGGGGAATGAGGAGATTGTGGTCAAGTTAAAAGGGGTTTTCTCTGCTCTTCTTTCCTCTTCAGGCTTTTCCCCTGCTCTAGCATATGTCCTTCCCGTGGGATGCAGTTTCCCCCAGGATATATCCACCTACACCAGCCTGGTGCCCTCCACAGGCTCCATCACTGACCCCTCCATGGGTCACACTGCAACACCTGCTCCTCCTTGGTCTCTCCAGGGGGGAACTCTGCCCTGGTTCCTGGAGCACCTCTCCTCCTCCTCTTTCACTCACCTCATGTTTTGTTTTTCTTCACAATGTGCAAATAATTTCATTGGTTTTTTTCAGTGACTTCATGATAAGCTACGATAAACAGACAAATTATGAAATTCATCTTTCCATATAAGGAAATTAGAAATTCTGAAATCTTCCCCAGTGATATAGCTGTATGGTCTTTGGAAACTGAAAATAAATAAAATAATAAAAAATATAGTAACACCATCAACTGAAAAATAATTTACAGTTTCTTTAGATTAGTAATTTATTTAAGGATCCAGACATTTTTGGCACCACTGTTGGCTCTCTGAAGAGTTTTCCAGAAATTATTTTGCTGACAGAGCTCTGTCAGGTGAAAAAATGAAGCCCTGTCTATCAAATATGACATTTCATGCAATTACTCTTTTAAATGCCATCTTTCCATAAAAAGCATTTCCCAATTTCTATTTGTGCTGTGTCTACATTGTTTTTGAAAGGCATCCTCTGATGCTGTCTAATTTTTGCAAGTTTGATTGGCAGGGAGGCCAGGATATGCCCCCAGTGGTCACTGACCTCCATGTGACTGATAAGGATTGGCAAGTCAGCGGCTGCCAGCAGAGAGTTGTCTTGGAAGGATTCGGAACACAAACATCAACTTAGCTTCAGTCTTTTGGTTTTCTAGGGTGTCCTCTCCTGCCCTCCTTTGGCCCTCCCAGGGGAAAGATGTTGGGGACTGTCTCTCCAGCTGATTCTTGCCAAATGAAGTGCACATTTCGGAAGCCTCTTCAATTTTCTGAGATGAATATTCTATCTATTCTTTCTCAAATCAGCCATGTAAGTAAGAAGCCTAACCCAGTATTTAATTAAATCATGTGCATGGGGTTCATTTTCTATTTGATTAGTATTTTCCCAGTTTTGAGGAGTCTGAATTGTAGGTGTGCATAAGCAAAAAGATTTATCAAATGCTTTCTTTTACCTTTTCACCAATCATTACTAGAATTAAAACAAAGCAAAAAGAAAACAAATGACCCTAAAAAGGCTGAATAAACAGGATATCCTAATTACTAATGTTTACTCAATTACTGCCTCTGATATTTAAAGTATCTTAGAACTAGTTTATGTATCTAAAAAATTATAAAATTCTAGTGTGTCTGCCATTAATTTATATCTTTCTAAATAATTGAGTGCTCTAAAAAATGTAAATTAATAATTTATTTTTCATTTGGTGCTGTTATTATAATTTTTATGTATTTAATCTTGAAACAACTCAATTATGTTCCTCTTTAAATATTGAATTGAGTAAGAAAGAAAAATAGTAAACAATGAAAAATCATTATAGGGGTATGAAAAAAAAGAAATAAAAAGTATAATAATCTCTTAGTCTATGTTTGAAAAATAGACAAGATACAGTAGACCTTTAAAAGAAAAAAAGTACAAAAAGGACTAGAGATAATTTTAAGCTTCAGGCTGAGGTTTTTAGCAGCCATAGGTCCTCTGCCCACATTAATTACTTTGCTGAGGTCAGCTCCTGTGTCTGCCTCTGGGTCTCTGAATGATATTCCACAAGGCATTTCTCTTTTTCCTCTACGTTTGCAAGTGGCAATAGTACTCTTTAGAAAACTGCACCACATCCTCTCATCTAAAGCTCTTTGGCGGCTTTTATAGATTTCCCATTTGCAGTATCTGAGACATTAAAATTGTGGTGAGTTGGGAGATCCTTTTCAAAACAAAATACTTAACTGTCAGAACATAAATACAGAGGAAAACTGATGAAACAACATCAATCAAAAACGTGTGCATGCTTTTCACAGTTTTCTTTTGCTAGACTTCCACAAGAGTGAACTTCTTTTTTGCTTTTAAACTTAGTCTCTTCACTCCTTTTTCTAACTAACTAATATGTTTTCAATCTCTTCACTAAAACATGACTGTTCTTACTGACATTGATATCAGGGCTATTGGACCTACTCATTCTGCTGCTATCCCCTCTGCCATGTTCTTGTATTCTGGAATACCTGGCATGAGAATAAGAAAACATTTCCCAAATTGTGCTGTCCATTAAAAACTATGGAACAAATCACAGGTTTGGTTGCGTATGCCTAAGGTGATTCGAATTTATGGGGGTTCAAATCACTCAAATGCTAAAATGGTATGCATGATAATGGAGGAATTTACAATAATGTATCCATTGGAAACTAGTAGCAAGTAATCAAAATTTTAAGATATCTGGTCACACTGATACCTTATTCATATGATAGTTTTGTGTACTGCATGAGAAAAGGACAGAGCAATTTATGTTCTTATGATTAACCAAATACCTTCATTATTGACAAAAAAAGACTTTTTCAACCTTAAACATAGGGGCTTGTTTTAATCTTTTTTTAAAACAGATTACTAATTTTGGTAAATGTTATTACGGTGAAATTGCAGGGTAGGGTACTTTTCTGCCTGTATTAGAGAAGGGAAGATGATTCGTATCCTAAACAGAAACAATTCTGGGGGGGAAACCATATGTCAACATTCAAAATACATGTACAGAGCTTTCAGTTCTGCAGTGCTGTGTGGCAAACGCTTTTAGAATACTAGCTCCCAACTTCCCACAATCTGATTCATTGCCTTAATTTCAGCTTTAAACTCAATGCTGGAAGCGCTCAGATTCTTTCCTCACAGGAGTTTTCAAATGTATTAATTAAAATATAATAAAATAAAGTGAGCGGTTGAATGGTTTTCAGAACCACTTTGAATTTTACTACAGAGAGAAGCCTGGCAGGGTGCACAGGGCGCATTCCAGGGAAGCAGCAGCAATGTAGGGCAGCTCTGCAGACGGTGCTAATTCATTTAGCTCCAGGAAGCCACACATCAGAAGTCGTGTCGCTGGAGAAATTTGCCAAAATGATGATTGCTTCTTCTGAGACAAGGGAGTCCAAATCACTTCAAAAACTTTTCACAAAGAAATGTAGCACTCTGGGGTTTAAACCCGCGAGGCCCCATTCTGCACTATGATATCTAGTTCCCAGTGGTGGGGAACACTTGAAAAAGTGTCAGCTTTCTTCTCTGGAATCATTGTTTTTTGATGTCCAAATCTGTAATGAGTCCTGCTTCTCGAAGAAGTTAAATATCCCCTGTTTATATTTGCATATTTCTGTGGAAAGCAGGAAAATTATGATTTACTTAACCCAAGCAAGGGTCTGGCCTGCTATTGCAGGCCTCATTCAACCAAATGCTTTTTATCAGAAGTTGTGGTAACAAAGAGTTACGTTCCTCAGATCAAAAGGTTGCAATACCTTAGATAACTTGTTAAACATATGGAAAGCTCTACGTCATGAATATAAGGATCAAGCTAACTCATTATCCTGTTTCTGTGTATGCACTGCAGAGGCTCCGGAAAATAAATCAATATGTACTGTGGTGTTTTAATTACTTTTTTCTTTGCAAATTATTCCAGTTTCTGACAAGACTCACGGTCAAGATTCTAGCAACAACCATCTCAGAAAAATCAAAATAAAAATAGTAGAAATTAATATTTTCTGGTTTTCATAGAAAGAGAATAAAAAAGAGCAAAGATGGTGAAAAAGATTTAGGGAAGCTTTTGTAACAATCCTCAATAAATCTGTCTTGTTCTTTTTTGAACATATTTATGCTTCTAATTTTCACATCTTATGATAATAGCTTTAGTGTTTACCTATGTGGTGCCTGGGGAAAAATGTTCTTCTGGCTGGTAGTTTAGAATTACTGCCTGATTGTTTAACTGGGTGTTCTTTGCTCCTTGCCTTGGGACCCACTTCATTAGAAACAATTACTTACAGCTCTTCATAGCAACTGTGATTTTCTCTGCAGAGGAACTATTTTGGACATGTCCTGGATTTTTTTCCGTAAGATTTTGGAATGTTTTTTCTTGGATGCTCCATTCAATTCCCACTGTTCTGAGAATTCTTCCTAAAATATTCTTTTGAAAGAACAGGGTAAAATGTGAATTTTCTCCGAGAAGTCCAAGTATCTGTGTTTTTTTCCAACTGGTTCAACTTTTGCTATTTTTTCTTTTAGGCCCAGTTGTGCCTGTCTCCATTATTGCTGAGAAAATCTCACTAATGGCATGCATTAGAGTATTCACTTAACTTGAAGAATATTGCATGTGAGTATGTGATACATTAAGGAGGATTCTTTTATCCTGTATGCTTAATTTTCTCCTTTTATATTTTATTCCCTGTGGAGCAGTCTGGGGATTGCTCCCTTGAGATGTTAAAACACGAAACTTTCTTATAGTTCTGTTATATTTTGGATAAAACTCTGAAAAAAACCAGGAGATCCTTCAGCAAGGCTATCTCAGGTAACAAAGAGGTGTTAAAAAAGTATTCCATATGTATACAGATGCATTTAACCACAAAATTGCGTGTTTGATAAGTTTCTGTTGTCATATTTTATTTTATTTTCTTTTTGAAGATACTGAGTTTCACCTCAACTCAGGAATAGATCCTGAATACAAAAATAGTGCTTTTCATCTTGGAAATAAGGTGCCTATAAAAGCTCAGACAGCCAGAGCATAATGTTAGATCTCTTCTTTTATTTTTTATTTTTTTGCATAGAAAACTTACTGTAATCTGAGCCAGTCTTTTGTATTTCTTTTTTTATAACCCGTAACAAAGAAATATAGTTGCATTCCAGTTGCTTTTCAGCTCTACCCTCAACAGTACGTATTCTTTAAAAATAAGTTTATTTTAATTCATCTAACTTAAAAATTAATTCTGATTTCTTCTTAATACTTCTATTAGTTTCTTTTAGAAGCTTAGTTTTACTTTAGATAAGCTAAATCTTCTAATATTCTGGAGCAAGAGAGACCAACCTAAAATATATATTCAGCATTTTGCCTTGATTCTTCTCTAACAGTTTAAAAAAGAAACAATATATAACCTGGGGAAGTTATCCATGTGCTGAATTGCTTTAGGAGATTCTCTTTTATCACTTAAAGTGCTCAGTGAATTTTACTTTATGCTGCAGTTAAGGACTGTAGCTCAGGGTTCTGAGTCATCTTTGAAGATAATTTCTCATTTTCTGTCTCATGGGGGGAGGAATGACTCTTTCTTTGACCCTTACTTGGTTTAAAGTGCAAGCATAGATGACTTTGCAGAGGGTGTTTTGTTTTTGGTTTTTTTTTTCAAGTAGGCAAGTAACAATGTCAGTAGTGATATCCAAAAATGCAGGTGCTTTCCTAACATCCACTGTATTGCAGTAAGCCAAATCTAAATTAGCATAATGGAAATGTCTTTCTTTGGAGATAACAGTGTGGAAGAAACCACACTTCTAACAATGGAATGACTTTTTATTCCTTGCCCTACCTTTGACCTGACAGTATTGATAGATACTTTTAACATCCTACTTCTTTGATGGTTTAGCATAATTCAGAAATGACTCTCCTTTTAGTGAACTGAGACAAATCATTCACTCTTTCATCTTTTTGACCCTGTTTCTTTGCACTCCCCCTCCCTTTCCTTCCCCACTCTGATCTTCTTATTCTTAGAAAAACAAAATCCCTTGGTAATAAAGTACACAGTGATTATTTTCTACCTCTTCAATAGAAGTTGTTTTTCTGAAACAAGCTTTTCTTAGCCAGTGGCATCTCTAACTGGCCCTTTGTCATGGTTTCAGCTGGGATACAGTTAATTTCTGTGAGGGGATTTTATCAATGCCTACAAATACCTTAAGGGCAGGTGTCAAGAGGACAGGTCGTGGTGCCCAGTGACTGGACAAGAGGCAACAAGCACAAACTTCACCACAGGAAATCCCATCAAAATATAAGGAAAACTTCTTTGCTTAGAGGATGAGAGAACACTAGAAGAGGCTGCCCAAGGCCTTCTCTGGAGATATTTCAGTCCTGACTGGTTACAGTCCTGTGCAACCTCCTCTAGATCAACCTGCTTCAGTAGGGGGATTGGACTAGTTGGTCTCCAGAGGTCCCTTCCAACCCCAAGTATTCTGTCATAAATGTAGATTTATTTATTTATTTAATTATTTAGTCATTATTTAAATTATTAAACTGTTGTTACTCCAACCCACATAGTTTTGTCACTTTTACCCTTCCAATTCCCTTTCCCCCATCTGCTGAGGGGAGGAGTGAGTGAGTGGCTGTGTGGGGTGTAGTTGCTGTCTGGGGTTAAACCACAACAGAAGTCATAGACCATGAAGAAACCTTTCTTTGGGAAGGGAAAATTTATTTGCAAGAATGGAAAACAAACTTGTGGGTAGAAGATGAGAATGCAAGTGATAGATGAGGTGATAAAGCAGGGCACAGGAGAGAATAACAGGTTTAGTTCTCTTCAGTAGATAGCAAATTCTTAAAATGTCTCCATTTCTTGTCAAAACAAACCCGAAACTCCTAACAGTCTTTTTCAGTTGGCAACACTAAACCTTCTCATCATTGTGGTTAAATTTTTTTAAATAAGAAATAAAATAAAGGAGATTAAAAAGAACGATTCATTCTGCCAAAATTTTCTATTGTATGTTCTTCATAATTTAACTATTATTTCTTCTGTTTATTTCTTGGTCTCACACTCACAAAAATGCAGCTGTTTAGCAGTTAATAGTTACTCTTGATGTAAGGACACTACACATTTCCAACATTTTATTTTCTCATTTTGCTCACAAAGATTTGGCATTTACAGCTGCTCTGACACTTCCCCGGAGCATTCTGAAGAAAAACCTGACAATGCCATACTCAGGAACAGATTGGCACAAGGGCAAAGTCCTGGTGTCAATTCTCTACTAATTAAGTAAATGTACACTAGAGGTTACATTTAGACTATCCATTTGCATCTGTGTCTCAGATTTAATAGTATAGTCACTATGTCTCATAGCTACTTCGAAAGCAATTATTTTGAGAATTATTAGGAGAGGTTATAAATAATTCACGTCATAATAATGCAAAATAAATCCATTAAGACAAAAGCCCTAGGGCAGAAAGCCTGGCTCTCGTGAAGTCATGAACAAAACTCTCCTGAAGTCCAAGTTTCCTGCTATATAACTGCATATAAGAATGGCCAAAACAGGTTACAAAATGTGTAAGATCATAATTCTAACACTGTAACTCCCATGCTTAACACTTACCTAATGCAAATAAGGTGATTCCATCAACGAAAAATAACAGAAATATTCTCTTGAAAGATGTCAGGTAAATTTGACAACGTTACCCTATCAAGCCTGAAGACTCAGCAAAGATGGGAGGAAGGGCTGAAGGAGGCCTGGGTTGCCCTCAGAACAGAGATGTTCAGTGTGCTGGAAGAAGAGATGTCAGTCTGCTCCACGATAGGTAGCAGAGAGTGACGGTTTCCTGGATATATGTAGAGAGATCATTTAAATAATTTTTCAAGTTGCTTTAGGCTGTTGATTTTTAAATCCTCAAATAAAGATAACGAAGCTCAGGAGGATAAGCAGCACCTGCAAAGCAGCCCCCTGCCTACTGCATTGTTTTCTTTCAAAGCATTTTATGTGGTGATCACGTCAGGCTGTATTTAGTTCATCATTTGTAAGGATTCCAGGTAAAACAGTATAGTTTTGTACAACACACCACACAAGAAAACTATTCTATATAGAATCTGGTTTGCTAATAAAAAAGAACATGATTGTTTACATGTTTTAGGCAGCTTTATTTGGTACAGTAAGATTGAATAATACACTCAAAATGTTTTAATTGTTTGAAAAATAGTCTAATTAATGTAATAGCCAAGGCTTAATGATATGTATAAGATGCAGAGTTGTTTCCATGATGCCTGCAAAATCTTTGTAGCCAAAATATTATCATATGCTTTTCTTTCCTTTCCTATTTTTATGAATAAGCTTGTGCTGTTGCAATCCATCTGTGCCTCTTGGATCTTATCCAAAGGCTGTCCATGCTCCATTGCCAGTACCTATATGTTCTATCATAGAATTAAATAAGTGGACACATACAGATACTTATAAATATGTGGCATTTTTCCATTAAAATTATATATTGAAGAGATAAATCATCAAAGACTGGCAAGGCATCATTTCTAAGAAACACAAACCAACCCACTATAACAATTTATCTTGCTTTAAGGTGTGAAAAAGACATTGGTACAGCAGTTTCTAGAGAGATATTAAAAAGGCTGACTTTATTACAATTTGTCAATTTTGTATTGTCAAAAGGAGAAGTTCTGAGCAATTCTGATCAAGAATGATTAATTTAGAAGGATTTAATTGTACATTTAGAATGGAGTTGCTAATTGGATTATCTGACTTTCTGAGCCTCAGCACCCATCATCAATTCTTCATGTTGTTTGTTAAATATTGGATAAATCATTTGATCCTCTCTACCACAAAAAAAAGGTGAGGAATTAATATTTTTAAATTGAATGTCACCAACAGTATAAAAGAGATGTGTACCTTTGCTCATAACTGCTAGAACTTAACATCTCTTAGCTGACCACATTTTTGTCAGTGTATCTCCAGACACAGGAAGGACAAGAAGGTGTCTGAGCACTGCCTGGTGGATTTATCAAAAGTCAATTGTTTCTGGACAACACAGTTGCCTCTTTCAGTGAGATGACTTGTTTTGTGGACAAGGACACAATAAGGGATGTTACATGCTGCAGTGGGTTGACCCTGTCTGGATGCTAGGCACCCACCAAATCTGCTCTAACACTCACTTCTGCAGCTGGACAGGGGAGAGAAAATAAGATAAAAGGTTCGTGAGTTGAGATAAGGACAGAGAGAGATCACTCACCAAATACTGTCATGGGCAAAACAGATTCAACTTGGGGATATTGCCTGACTTTATTACTAACAAAATCAGAGCAGGATAATGAGAGATTAAAAAAAAATCTTAAAAACACCTTCTCCCCACCTCTCCCCCCTTCCCAGGCTCTACTTCCTCCCCCCAGCAGTGCAGGGAGATAGGAATGGGGGTTATGGTCAGTTCATCACCCATGGTTTCTGCTGCTGCTCAGGGAGAAGAGTCCTTCCCCTGTTCCACCATGGGGTCCCTCCCACAGGAGACAGTTCTCCACTAACTTCTCCAGTGTGAGTCCATCCCACAGGCTGCAGTTCTTCATGAATTCCTGCAGCATGGGTCACTTCCACAGGGTCACTCCTTCAGGCACAGGCTGCTTCAGAGCAAGTCCCCATCGGGGTCACAAGTCCTGCCAACAAAGCTGCTCCAGCATGGGCTCCTCTCTTCCTGGTCAGCAGGTCCCTGCCAGGAGCCACCTCCAGCATGGGCTTCCCATGGGGCCACAAGACTCCTCTCAGGCATCCACCTGCTCTGGTGTGCACCTTTTCCACAGGCTGCAGGTGGATTTCTGCTCCTCCATGGAGCTCCATGTGGTGCAGGGCACAGCTGCTTCACCATGGTCCCACTGCAGGAATCTCAGCTTCAGCACCTTGAGCAGCTCCTCCTCCTCTTTCTGCCCTGGGTGTCTGCACGGCTGTTCCTCTTGTGTATTTTCACTCCTTTCTTCTCTGGGCACAATTACATCTGTCCAATAACTTTTTTTTTCTTAAATATGTTATCACAGATGTGATACTATCATTCTAATTGGCTCAGCAGTGGGTCTATCCTGGCACCATCTGGCATTGGCGCTGCTGGACATGGGGGAAACTTCTGGCAGCTTCTCAGAGAAACCCCCCCTGTAGCTTCCCTCTGCCAAAACCTGGCCAACCTATATGTCTTGAGTTTGTCAAGACCATCAGCAAGGTCTCCCACAACATTCTCATAGCCAAATTGGAGTCACTGGAGAAGTGGACAGTAAGGTGTGTGGAAAAGGGACTGCACCATCAGGTTTAAAGGGTCAGGCCACTGGCACAACATCCAGTTGGTAGTTTGTGACAAGCAGTGTCCCTCAGATATTAATATAGGAGGCAGAATGCCCACTTAGCCATTCTGTGTGAAGTACCAAATAGAGGGGGAGCACCTTCTGCTCAGAGGGTGTCCAGGAGGCTGAGAAATGGACTGAAGAAAACCCTTTGAAGCTGAACAAAGCACAGGCGATGTATTGCAGCTGGGATGGACTAAGGTCATATAACAATAGGATCAGGGTGCCAACATTGTACTGTGTCCAGTTTTGGGCTTCTCATTACAAGAAAGAAGTGGACATACTGGAACAAGTCATTTGGAAGACCCCAGATTGTTAGAAGGCTGGAGCACATGGCATATGTGTAGAGGCTAAAATAGTTGAGTTTTTCCATTCTCAAGACAAAGGATGACCTAATTGCTGTATTCATGTTTTCTAATGGGAAGATAAAAAATTAATTCACAATTTTGGTAGAAGTTTCAACTAAATACAAGTAAAAACTTGATCACCATGGGTGTTTTGTATTATATTATTCAGAGATTATGAGATATCTGTTCTTTGAGATTTTTAAAATATGGCTTGTGATTGGACCAGATAATCTCAGGAAGGCCATTTTAGTTTTCACAGTTTTCACAGCACATTCTGAGTTCTTCAGGCCCCTTTAGGCCCTTTTTTAGGCCCCTTCATTCCCCTTGTTCTGTGATTGTACCATTCTAGAAGGCAGCGTCCAGAAATGTATGAAAACTCTTTTCCTCTAAGCTTCATTAACAACATGAAATAGATGAGACACCAAAAATTCTTAGTGTCAAACTTGATGCCTGTCTTCATCCCACTGCTGGCCTCAAAAAGTCTTGCTTACTTGGTAGGTAGCTAAGAGGGCTGGCTCATTTAGTCTATTACAATAGTTGCCACTACAACAGTAAATGATAGTAAACCATACTTTACAAATGATAGATTGTGTACTGTTTACAATTTTATGCTTTTTTAGAATATTTCTCAAAATCTTTCTCAAGATTCCAGTAGATGTCATTCGTCAGTATTCATATCTGGCTTCACTTACACACAAGAGTTCTCAAGTCTATATTCTTTATTCCTTTGTTATATCCAATCAGGAATTTTTGTTGGCAATGTTAAGCATTTTGGAGGCCACAGTAATTAACACTTAGCAGTCTGGCAAGAACAGTTTGTTCCATGTGCTGCTAATAAGTATTCAATGATAATTCAAAATCAGGATTTAAGTTGTGCTAGAAAGCCCAAACCATTGCAATGTCTACATATAAAAACTTGCATTTTGTTTACAACTATGTAATTAATATAACAGTTTGAATTATTAAAAAAAAAAAATTGTTCCAACTTTGAAGAAAAGAATACTGGAAAAGAACCAAAGTAATCTTGTACTGTTTAAAAATCTCTGTATTCTGGCAAATATCTGGATAGGTGTTCAAAGATCTGTTAAAATTAACAGGATACAGCTAATGGTCTTTTCTTCATTTAAAGTGTAATTAATCCAAATTAAATTTGATTCTGGAGAGATTTTAGAAGGAAATAAAGTATCTTTTGTCTCATTTAATCATTGGAGGGTATGAGTTATACAAACTTCACTGCTACAAAGGCAAATAGGCACACAATACTAAATTTAGGGATCTCAGCTTTTATTTCTCTGAACTCAAATATTCTATTTTGGTTGGAAAATAGGAGTCTCACAACTGTCCAGCAGATCTCAGAGGGTTAGTTTAGAAGCATCAAAAAATGTTTTCATTTAAATTCATGATCCGGGCTTATTCAACCTATGCTTGAACACTTGTTCATCCTTAGCCTCATAAGAATTTCTTGTAGGAACATTTTCTCGGTTGGTAGGCTTTAGCAAATGAAAAATATCTTTATAACTTCAGGGACAACCAGTTCATGGACTATGGAGGAACAACCTACAAAGAACTGATATTTTTAAAGCAAGTGAAAAAAGTTTAAGAGAGATTTTTTTTTTTTTACTTTAATAATTGAAAAAAAAAGGAAATTCCATGTTCTTTCCATATCATCTTTTTTCCCTTTTTAATAGGTTTCATAATGAAACTGAGTTTGGGGCTTTTCTGTCAAATAAAGAGAGCTGAAAACTGACTAAGGTTACATTTTTAAATTGCTTCACAAAAAAGTCTGAACTAAAGAAATGTCTTAGATGAATTTAAGTGTGGGGGTGTGTGTGTGTGTGCAATTGACACACAAGATTTTACAGCTGTGTTACTGTGATGCTGACATGAGCTTCTGCATGAACAGTAGCATCATGAACAATGAGTGAGCTTGTTTGTCTTTCCATGGAAATGTTGTTTGTTCTTAATGCTACTGTGAAAATGGTAAATTGCTTAATTTTCATAGATATACAAAGATGAACATGACCTCAGCAATTAATGTTTTTCCTAACTAGATATTAATTAAGTCAAGAGAGACTTTTTCATTAACACAAATAGGTGCTGGACTTTAGGCCCTGAAGAAAGCTTTGCATTTGATACAGGATTTATGCCCTATAAATCTGGAAAACAGAAAGTGAATGCATATCATATGCATTCAAACAATAACTTCAAATAAAGCTTGAAACATTACTTTATTTATTGCTGCTGATAAAGTGCTTCTGCAAGAAGCTGGCATTTATTTTCATATTTCTCAGCAGCATGAGCAAGTTCCAAAATTATGAATTAAAATTCATGTCAACCTGTATTCATGCATTGCAAAAGATTAAGGGGAAAACACATTCAAATTTGGCTAGACTAGGTCAAGTACTGAACTGACAGTGTGTAATGTCATTTGCAATGCAAGTGATGAATAGGAATTGAAGCTGAAAAAGCTCTTCAGTCAGTTATGGTTGCAAAATTTGTATTTGCCTTTCTGATTTAAAATTTTCCATATTTGTTGGTATCTAAAATGGGGGAAAAATTGAGCATTATGCCAGAAAGGATCGTGTCAACCCCTAGTTTGTATATTGACGAATTTAATCTGAAGGGGTTTTTGATTTCTGTAGTAAAAACTCTGTTGAGAGCATTAACTCCTCAGTAATTACAATGAGGGACTCAAGCTTCTGGGTTTCCTGGAGTTTCTGCTCATGTCCACACTGGGACATTTCTCAGGCAATGTGATGCCCACTCCATTTTCCCAACTTGCAGCTCGGAGCTTGATGAAGACATTGCATTATAACTGTGGCCTCCCACAGGAGCTGGTGCTGAACATCAGATACAAGGATGTTCTTCTTTCTGAGCACCACTTCCATGAGCCCTTACTTATGGAGAAGGGAGTTTCCATCGTTCTCTTGAGCTTTGCAATCTCTGACTTTCTGTACTCAATGGGCAACTGGTTTTGGGTCTTCAAGTCCACAGTAGAAAGACAGGGGTGGCAGCCAGAGAAATGACAGCAGGATTTTTGATCCACAGTGAGTGTCAGCAATATTTTTTTAGCTGTCTTTGTTTATTGCAGTCTCCTAAACTGTTCCTATCAGATGAGACATTTTCAGTTATTTCTAAGGTTAAACCTTACAGAAGTGGGCATTTGGCCCAGGTCTATGTACATAAATACGTAAAACACTGGGGAACTTGGAAATTTTAATAACCAGTCCTGTTCCAGCCTATTCTGTTTTCTAGGCTATGAGACCAGAAAAGCAGAGAAATACCTCATCCTAGCCTTTGTCATTACTTTATGTATTATGAATCACTTTTAGGAAATTATCACCTTAAATCACTGAGCTTTTATCAAGTTGTATTTCCTTACGTGCTTATAAAAAGTACATTTTTTTAAGGTATTCATTGCCAACTGCAATTTAAAATGAGTATTAGAAACTTATGAGAAGCTGCTAACAATGAGTAGGAATAGAGAAGCATTGGAAAGGTTTAAAAATAAAAATAATGCAATTTTACATGGAACACTTAATAAAAAGTTACCCTTGTAGCAGCAAAACTATTCAACTAAACAAAAAAACCCCTAATTCTTATATCTCAGAACTAAAGGGAATTTCTATCTTTATGTTCATCTAAAAAATTTCAATAAGATAAAGAAAATATCCAATATTGGTTTAAAATAGATGTTAAGAGTAATAGACACAGAACTGAAAAGAAAGCAGATACCTGACAGTTATTCCAGGTATTAAAATGTTTTAATCTGTGAGCCTTTATACTTCAACAGCAGTGAATTTTATGCCAGAGTCACAAATGTTTCACTCTTAAACATCCCAGAAAATGGCATTTTGAAATGAAGCTGACAATTTCAATAGGTAGCTGCTAGGTTCATAACATATTGTATTAAGTAGATTTTTCCTTTGCTTTTCTCTATAATATATTTCTTATGTGTATTTACAAACCATTAAATTATAACACATAAAAAATAAACTAAAACAGATATTTATGGTCTACTGGAAAATGAAAAACTCCTCATCCAGTCTATATGAGAGAACACGAACTTCTGATGCTGTAGTAAGGAATATTTTAAAATGTGTCCTGGATTAGTTTTTAAGTTTCGGAAAATTAAAAGCAGGTAAACATTGTCTTTCCAGCAGTGTAGAAATCTCTGTTTTCTAAAATTACAAAAAAAAAACCCAAAAAAAGAGGTAGGAAAAGGCCAGTGAAGAACATGGACTTTCTAAACAATCTTAGTAGTGTAGAATGTTTCAAAATTATTACATTCCTGGCTTATTCAATTTTAATGTGAATAAGCAAGTTGTGCCAAGGAAGGTTTAGACTGGATATTAGAAAAAATTTCTTCACCAAAAGGACTGTCAAACATGGGAACTGCCCAGCTAATTGCTGGAATCATCACAACTGAAGGTCTTTGAAAGACGTGCAGATGTGGCACATGGATGGTTACGTGGTGGACTTGACAGCGCTGGGTTAATGCTTGGACTCAATGATCTTAAAGGTCTTTTCCAAGACCTTCCATGAGATGATTCTATGATTTTATGATTCCGTGATTTGAAAATACCTGATCTCAGCCTGTCTGTGAACTTCAGAGTTCAGGGAGGAACTTGTTTCCCTGATTTGGCTTTCCCACAAACTCCATTAACCAATCCCCTTCCAGATTTAAAAAAAAACACCAATAAAAAAACCCAAACAAACAAACACAAAAACCCCAAACAAACAACAAAAAACCAAACAAAAAATCAAGCATCTATAATTCCATATTATTATTATCACTATATAGCATCCCACACTGCTGTTCTTTTATTGCATTTTTTATTCGTTTCTCTGTTTGTTTTTCTTTTCTTGTACTATAATCTCCTTGTCACACATCTAACTAAAATTTACTTCTAGATAGCTTTATTTCCTTCATTTTTAAAGTCAACATCAGTGCATACTGTATTAGGCCAGTAAGGAATTCCCATCAAAAGTGGGAATAGGATTTTTGCAGAAAATTTTGCAGTTAATATAATGAAATTTTTAATGAGTAGTACCTGTTGTCTTCATAAAATATCTTATTGTTGGTATTTCAAAGAAAAAAAGACTTCAAACTAAAATACTTTTTCAAATAAATGCATTTTGAATTGCATAGGCTTCCGTCGGAATTTCAATTCCGTTGCCTTTATGTAGTGTTTTTTCCTCGGGCTCATTTCCCAACCTGGGCAGTGCTTCCTATAGTGTATCATTCTGATAATTCACCACTACCTTCTCTCCAGGAGAAAATCTGAGAGCACCCTTTGGGAAATAGAATAAAATTTGAGAGTTTGGCCTGAAGAAGAATGTGAAAACAAAGCTAATCAAACTGCAATCCTCATAAGGCACAGTAGAGTCTTTTTTATTTTTATTAAAATAATTCCATACATTACATTTAGCCAAAATAAACAGGGCTTTCTGAGGTAAAATTAGACAAAAGTATGATTTAGTTTTCTTAAAAATATATATTTCTACTTGTCTCTAGACATTTTCTCAAAGAAACAAACTGTATTAATTTAAACATCACAGCAAACCCTAAACCATTGCTTGGTAAACCTTAGAGAAAAAGCAGAAAATATTCTTTTATTCCAGATGTGCTCAAAAAAGGCAGGAAAACTGAAGCATTGGTGTCTACCCATATTTTTCCTTGGTGCATGGTACACAGAGGACTTATGTCAATTACAGACATTCCCAGAGGATGACGTGAGTCTAGACAGCAAAAATTCTGCCCTGGGAGTTTCTGTGCCACTAAAGTATTTGATGTCTCCCAGATTTTCTGATGCAGTAGGCTATCAGGTATTTAACTTAATCAAATAATTAAATTTTGCCTCTTTTGGGGGTTTGTTTGTCTGCTTGATTAAATATTTTCTCTTCTTGAAGAACAGAAGGAAGTTAAAACTTTCTTTTTTGGGGTTTTGTTTGTTTGTTTGTTTCCTTGTTTTTGCTTGGCTTGAAGTTTTTTTTGGTGAGGGTGTTAAAAGCTTGCTTCAAATCAAATGAAAATGTATTTTTATGTCAGTTTACATTAAAAATATTTTTAAAAAGTGAATTGTATTTATCAGAGGGGTTTGAATTTGCAATGTAATCTCTCCATGAAATTCAGAATGCCATGTTATGAAATCCTGCAAGTGTATGGGGATTAGATTTAGTCATCCACCTTCATTGGGTTGCTAGTGGTGACAAATGAGAAGGAAAGACCACAGCTGGATGCAGGCTGCACCAAGTTTAAATTTCCTTCATGTTTTCTGTTATTGAGGCAGTAAAAACTGTTAGTATTCAAATCTACAAAAATATTTTTAAAAAAACATTTTCCCAAATCATAAACATACTACATTTATATAAATATCTTTGGATAAATGTATTTGTAAACTCAGGTCATTTTTATTAGCCTGTAAATGGTATTCCATTTTAAATAGGGATAAAACCTCTGTTTGAGGTAGCCTACCATACCAATGCTATCCTACTGATACCTTACTGATTTTTATAAAGAGATAAAAATGTGTGCTAAGAGTTGATGAGTCACTGTCTGGGTTACTGTGTTTGATGTTCCATTGACTTAGATTTAATGGGAGAATAGGGAAAGAAGGTAAACACAGCAACTGACGTTTCAGTAATAAAATATATCTACTTACACATATTTCCAATTAGTTTTCAGAAGTGAGGATGTATTCTGTTTAAATGTATGTGTTCTGAAGTACATATGGAATATTTAATTATGTATCTCTCAATATTTTTCTCAAGCACATTTCACAGAGCCTTTAGTAGTCCTTCACTTTTTTTTTAATATTGCTTTTGAGCATTGATAGTTTTATCCCTCTTTGTATCATACCAGATTGTTTTCCTCTGTGCTCTGGCTGAACTGACAAATTGTTCAAATAATCCAAATGAGTGCAGAAGACACCAGTAAACAAATGATTGAACTGGGTTTTGATATAAGACCAAGCAAAATTCCGGGAAGTGTATGTTTTTAAACAGTGTGTTCTGTCGTGTAAAAGCAACAATTTTTTTGTTTTAAGGAAACTGAGAAACTTGCAGTTATCCTTTTTTTTCAGTGAAAACAAGGATTAACATGTTTCAGAGGGGGATATCTACGGAGAAAATTCTCAAGGCATCAGAAGAAAATGACTCGTGAACATATGAAATATATGCATAGTGCACAGTGTTGGTCAAGGGGCTCCTGATCTTTATTAAAACATGTGCATATTATAAAAGCCTTTACAGTTCGTTCACTAAATTTATAGCAATAATGCAAAATTGAAACAAAGCAATAAGCTTCAGAGAATGTTCTGTGTCTTCAAGATGATTATTTATTGTGCGACCTGCCCCGAGCAGGCCTCAATAATAAATCCTGTTGGATTTTCTCATTAAAAGTGTGTGTGTCTGGGTTGTCTGGTTTTTTAATTGCTTTTGGGTTAGTGTCATTTTAATTTTGTTATTGGTACAATTTCATATCTGAATCCAGGCATTTAAACACTATGGAATTAGAACAGCCATACTACTAATTTGTTTGTTTTCCCTTAATGTCACTTACTGGAGCTGCTGTGCTTGCAGGAAGCATCAGATTTCTTTGAAGCTATATTTGTATTGTTTTAAGAGATTTTATTATCTCTGCCATATAATGGAAATTTAATACTATAACAATAATAGTAATAGTAATCATTCTGTGTGATTTGTTTTATGTTATGGCTCTTGCAAGTAAAATATGTCATGAACTCATAAGAATACAGTACTTTGGAATCTAATATACCATGAGGAGGGAAAACCTTTTTTTTCTTTAAGGTCATTATGATACTCCTATTCTTCTAGACTCCTAAATCTCTTATTCTTTATCTGATTTACGTAATTTACAAATGTGACTAAGAAAATTGCTTGAGGAAAGGTGACCTCTAAATAAGAACTTTTCAGGAGGTGGCTTACAAATATCAATATATTTTTTCTGTTACTACTGGGAAACTTTGCCAAGTATTATTTTGGAGGAGGGATGCTTAGAAAAATACCCCAATTCTAATGACACTTTACAGACAAAACTTTTACAAGTTTGCTTTACATACGGGATACCTCAATATAAAAGATAATTCTGATCTGGTACACATTAAATTTCAACTTTAAAAATGCTGATGCTTCTAATAATTTTTTTTTTTTTTTGCCTAAGATAAGTTTTAATGAGATTTTATTGTTTAAAGAACTTTGGTTCTTATCATGGTTCTTTAAAAAAAATTCAGAATTTCCTAAATATTATTTATTAGCCACGTTTTGCAGAGAAATTGTGGAGACCTTATAATAAATAGATACATCTCCTTTTAACATTTTATCACCTTTTAATGAATCTGTCCAGAAATCTTTCTGAGTTTTAAAAGAAAAAATCCTGAACTGAAATTAAAAGGCAAAAATATGAAAATGTTTTCCAGGAAACAGTGCTTTGAAACTCTCAATTGTTCTCAAATGTTTTTATTCTTTACATATATGTTCAAATTGAAAAAGCTCTGCAAAGTAATGGTTAGATTGTTTCCTAATCTTTCCCTAACTTCAAATCTCTTGAAACTATTACATATGAATATCACAAAGCTTAGACAATATTTCCCTATGGAAATTTTACTTGATAATTTTTCAGCTGGTTATTATCATTTTCACACTTCCCCTACAAGTAATTCTTAACCTACATTAGGTTTAAATTCTTTTGCTACTACTATATTTTAAAAAAATAATAAGAAATCTTTCTTACCCTTTTAGAGTTTTGATTATTCTTTTGATTTCTCAGTCCTACACTTTGTCCTTCCTGCCCAAAGATATTCTACTTGCTTTTTTTGATTAGACAGGTTATCTAATTATTAATTTCAATAAATAATTAGGAAACTTTAAATGTCCCTTCACCTTGAAAAGTTTAATAGACCATACACAAATTACAAACTCATGGTAAATTAAGAAATATTTGCTGGACTATCTCGCCTCTGCAAGACTGCCAAATGTTTGTTGAGACCATATTTTTTCACATTATTTCAGTAGTGTATGGCTGTCTCTTACTGTCTCTACTGACACTATTAAAAGCCAAATAAGAGATGATAAATATAGTATTTGATTGTTGACATATGGTAGATGATGGTTTGTGAGCTGATCTAATGCCTGACATCTTCAACTCAATCCAAACACACACTGAAAACGGTAAAACTCTTTTACTCAGCCACTTGTCACAGAGAGAATGGGATAATAATTAGAGCACTAGTCATGAATTTAAGAAAATAGGATTCAATTAAATATGTTACCATTTGTATATGACCTTAGACGAATTACTTAGGTTAGATTTTCAGCAGTATTTGGCAGTCAATGTGGAATTCATCTCACTTGACTTAACTGTCAAAAATGGAAGTATTTAACCTAAGTAGTTGTATCAAGTCTCTTTGCAGGCAATGAAGGAGGAAGATATGTCCCTCTAGAGCAAATGTCATCTCACTTCTCTTTTCTGCCTCAGAGAGAACCTTTATAATTAGCTTCAACTAAATTCTTTGCTCCTATAACTTTATCCAAAGGGACCTGATGATTTCTGTGACTAAGTTCTCCAGTGAGTGGTACATTCCCTACACCAGCAACAACCTGAGGAAAACTGTATTTTGTGAGATGGGTCAGTGCATTTGAAAGAGGTGACATGGTTGTCCCGAAAAAAAAGTGTATTCTTGGTGTTCAAGTATGTGAGATACCTACAACGTTGTGAAATTGGGCAAGTGATGGGTCACTGCAAATACACAAAGTCTCCTTTGGGGACACATGGTTATGCTTGTAATATGTATTTATGGAAATGATGAGCCCACATACACATTCACACACAAGAATGTGAACTAATGCAATACCTATGCACTCATTTTCATCTTGAACACCTGCTGCATTTGCCTTCAGCTTTGCCATTGCAGGAGGAAGTTATCCCAGGATGTTTTTCCTTCAGAATGTAGCTAGACACTCTGAAAGTTCAGTCTAAACATGTGCTTTAATGCAAACATTTTAGATAGTTGGTATTGGCACAGTAGAACTAACAACTATGTCAAGGGAGGAGGAAGAATAGGGATTTTGGAGCCTTATATAACATAATTTGGCACTTGACAAATTATGTGTTAAGGATTTAATTATGCAAATAAAAACTCTGGAAGAACAGGATCACAAGACTCCCCAGAGTGCACGTTAGAAAATGAATAAAAGCACTATTAGAAATGCAATATGTACACCACTTACTATCAGAAATTGATCTTTTTTCTGTCGTGAAATCTTATTTTTTGTTTTAAAATTAGTAAAATTAATTTTATGAACAAATGTCATGTCAATACTATTTCATTATTTATCTGCAAGTCCCACTGCTATACTGCCATTGCAATTTTCCCTTTTTATTCTGGAGGTTTTGTGTAGATTTTTTATTTATTTGCTTCAGAGTTTTTATTCACTACCTTCAGTCTAGTTAAATATGATGGTAAAATTTAAAGTATAAAAGAAAAATAAATTGGTTTGATTTTTATTACAAAATTTTTAGATTATTAAAAGTCAATATTTTGAACTCCACTTGATTTTGGCAAGCAGCCTCTTTTCATCTTTTATTTGAACATGCAAGTATGTAAAATGTGTGTCTTGCAAAAGTATCTTAAATGTTTACAATGTAGTACAAAATATGCTCAGCTTTTTTTTTTTTTTTTTTTTCTGGGAATTTTCCTGGGAATGGGAATCTTACATCTGAAAGTTTCTTAATGAAAGTCTGAAAACTTGCCTTTGGGAGGCAATTTCTTTATTTCCTTCATTTCTTCATTCATTCAGTGGGGAAAAAATCACTCAAATTGTGTCAAGGATCTGTGACTCGTTGTTTTTAGCCATTATGAGATTCTCTAATTGCTCTGCAGAGCTGAATATATGATCTGAAGCTTAGTTAAACATGTTGCAGCAGTGAGAGGCATTGTCCTTACCCTTTTAGCACAGGAGGGTGAAGAACCAGAGGGTGTTTGATCTAATGCAACAGCAGAATGAGTTACAGATTACAGAAATACCAAGTATTATGCTCAATTCAAAATTTATAAATTTCAGCAGGTGAAAATGGACAAAAAGAGGAGGTCAAGAAAGCACAAGCCTTAAGCAACTTCCAGATGTGTAGAGACTGAGTAAATATTGTTTTCCAGTAGCTCCTGGCAGGCTGTATTGGGTCCCAGGGGTGTCTCGGCTGCCCTTGCCCTGAGCTGGGTTCCCCATGGCCCAGCCCTTCTGAGCTCCAGCCCTGGGAATGCTACCAGGAAAGGGATGGCAGACCCCCAGCAACTCCAGCCAGGAAAACAGCCTCTGGAAGGACTGGAGGGCTGTGGGGTAGCTGTCACCTCTTCCCTGAGAGCAGGGAGACAGAAGAAGTCTGGGGAAAAACAACCGTGTAAACGCATCCCCAAGCAGACCCATGAGTGAGAAGGAATACTCTCCCTCCCCCATGAATGTCACATTCCTCCTGGCAAAGACAGGATGCTGAATGCCAGTCTTGCTTTCCTTAAGAAAGACTGAAACAGCCAGCTGAAACTGACCAAAATGTGTTCTGGAAAAGCGAGAGTAAAACTAGTAAAAATAGGTGTATAACAGTATGGGTTTTTCTAGTGTAAAAATTGTATAACAGCCTCCAGTTGCTCCAGGAGAGGTTTAGATTGGATTTCAAGACAAAAAAAAATCTTCATGGAAATGTTTGTCAAGCATCAGAATACGTTGCCCACAGAAGTGGTGGAGTCACCATATTTAGAGGTATTTAAAAGAGGTGTAGATGTAGCAACTGGGAACATGGTTTACTGCTCGAGTTGACAGTGCCAAGTTAACAGTTGGGTTACTTGAACTCAAAGGTGTTTTCCAACCTAATTCTATGATCCAATGTGTTGGGGTTTGGGCTTTTTGGGGTATGGAGAGGGAGATTGGTTTGGTTTGGTTTGGTTTCCCTCCTGTATTTCAAGTATCGAATATTTGGAAGTGTAAGAAAAGTGTAAGAAAAGAACCTCCAAAGATGACAAAACTTCAGGTATTGCTTTCAAAGAAATATTCAAAGAAGATTTCAAAAAGTACAGTACAATGCTTGCTGGCATAAGTCCTTTTCTAAGTTCGCCTCTAATTCTTATGGCTATTATTTATTATTCCTTCCTTTAAGTATCTGAGCACTTATTAACTTTGTGATCAAAGCAGTGAAGTCTTAGGATATGTCATAAAAACTTTTTAAAAATTCTGCTTTTTTGACACATGCTGTTTTAGAGGATAGAATTGCAAAATTTTTATCTTTATTAGCTAAAATTCACTTATTAAACAACAGGCTTTGGTTCAGTGATGAAAATAGTCTCTTTTTTATCTTTTGCTTGTTAGTGTGTCTATTATTATAACTCATGCTGTGTAACTGAGTGTCACATCAATAGGCTCAAGATGATGCAGTGAAAAACTTTGAGGTTGTTTTGAATTTAACTCCGTAGGAGAAATACAAAAGATTTATAGTTGCATTTTTTACAGAGATTACAACCAGGCTTTTATTGTGTTATTATTTACATAGGAGTGTGTGTGTAGGCAGCACGTTACCCCTTACCAGTGTGACTGACCACTGCACCCCCACAACAGAAGGGCATCAGTGATGTGCTGGTGAAGTTTCCCAAGGTGGAAGGTTCTTTGAATTCCTGAGTCAGCTGATGCAGCCTGTTATTTGATTTAGCTGCCTGTATCAGGAGGTGAAAAGTAGGTGCAAGTTGTGTCACAGAGAGCTGTAATGCCTTTCTGTGGGTGGTGCTGCGTGGCCCTGCAGAGAGGCAAGGAGACACTTCTGCCCATCGTGTCCTCTCCAAATAAATTTCTGTGTTGTATTTCATCTCTCATTGAAATATATGCTCTTCATCCTAGACAGGGAGTTGTCACTTGGTTCATGGATTTATTTTTCTGTCCCAGTCTCTAAAAAGTCTTTGGGCAATGCTGTAACCAATATAAAAGAGCTATTAAATGTGTTCTTAATAATTAATTGCAAGATCCACAGTTCCTAGTGACCATCAAGGGATATTAAAGTGGAAACTTTACATATACATAAATGATTAAATTTTCCATTATACATTAATGTGTCTAAGCACCTTTCTTGCTTTCTCCTCGTGCAATTTTCTTTTACATGTCTCTACCTTCAGCCTTGCATTCTCTGTCATGTTGGTTTTTTAAACACTGTTTCTTGCAAGAACTGCAGAAAAGAAATTTACATTATGGCCTAGTAACAGTAGGTAGGAGAATACCTGTGGATAGATAGTTGTTTGAAAACTTCTGAGCTCATTTGAGCAACTCTGAGAGCCCACCTGCCTCTTCTGCTTTCACCTTTTGGAAAGTAGGACAGAACTTCTGAAAGCACCTGTCCTCTTAACCAGAGGAGCAGTCACACTGTCAGGTGACTCATGCAGTCTTCTATTGTTTGGATCATTAAATTATTTGAGATGTTTTGGCTTCTTTTTTTTCTTATATGTGTCTGTTAGAATCACATTTAATAATTTTATTTAGTGATTCTCTTTCTAAGCTCGCTATACAAGTACAGACTTTAATAGCAGCTGGAGAGATGAACATTAGCAACAGGACAAAAATGCTGAGAACGCTAAGAAGAGAACTTGTTCCTTCAGGTTTACAATTATTTTGTAATGGCTCAGCACAAATGACTTTAAATCAACTACTTTTCCATTACCTTGCTATGTGTTTTCATATTTAGATTATTTCTTTTCTATTATTATTAGCTAGTGAAAGAACAATTTCCTCCTCTATTAAGGAAATACAATCACAACCTGACAGCATGTTGAGATTTAATAGAGAATATTTTTCTTTTACATATTAAGCCTTGAAAATTAACATATTTAGCCTTGACAACTTACTGTAAGGGGTGGAGGGAGTGGGGGAGAAGCGTGTTGTATTTTGGGGAAACAAAACTGTTCTCCTGCACTGAAAAAAAATCAATGGATAGAGGATGATCTGAAGGTTGTTATCATATAATCTTGGATTTTTTTATATAGATGTACATTATTCTTTAGAGAATGTATTTACTAGTTTTTCTGAAGTTCCACACATCATGTAAATTCACTTAATCTCTGAACAAACAGTATCTGGAATTTTCCGGTGGAATATAGATAATTCTTTACTTTTTCTGCAAAATGAAATGTTTTCTACTTCCTTTTGCAGTGTGATCAGACCACAGAATCATTAAGGTTGGAAAGGACCTCCAAAATCATCATGTCAAACGAATCATATATTCAACCTCTGTAACTTGGAATTGTTTCTAAATGTGTTAGAGGATACAAAAACAAAAGCAAAGACAATAAATCTAAAGTGGTGCTGTTGAACTGACTGAAAAAAAAAATTAAAAGTTTCTTTTAGGGTAAATCAACAAGAACTTCCCCATCTTGCAATTATTACAACTTTTAGCTCTTTAGTGATGTTTGTGTGCTTTCTATTAAACAAGTTTTAAATGAATAATCATTAATATCTTTTTAAATTCTTTCACCTTCCCATATAGGACAGGCCAAACATTTTTGGTGATAATAAACTGTTCTGATTAGTTATGTCTGAGTTTAAATTTAGACTACTACCTGATTACTGTTGTTATATTATATGCTTGGGAAAACTGGGTTTCTTTTTAGACTCTATCTTTCTAAAGGGAAGCAGTACAGGCTGTAAATGTAATGTCGTGCAGACATTTTAATATATGTGGTACAAGATCTGTTGATAGCTTGATTTATCCTGATAAAAGCAAGTGAGTATTTCTCATTTTAAAATCTCTTGTTCCTGCTTACTTTTTTTTTTCCAATAAATGAAGTTTCTCTTGCTTCAATTAGGATAATCAAATATTGTTTAGTAGGATCCTGCAGACAACAAATCAACTACATGGTATATGGACAAATCATTTTCCTATCCTTTGGGAAGAGCATGAAATGACTTTCTGTTTATAACTGTATTAATCAGATCAAGATTATTGTTCTTATTATTGCAAGGATGCATTGATGGAACTAGTAAGGAAAGCTTACAGATCTCTGTTGGTGTGATTGCCTGGTAGAACTATCCATAATTCATATGGATATATGTCATGAACAGATAATGACTAGAGTATGTTTCATCTGTTCTTTAAATTTTATTAAATAATATGCTTGCATTAAAAAAACAAACAAACAAAAAAACCCAACCAAACAAAAAAAACCCCAGTTTGTGTTGTGTCTTGACATAGTAAAAAACTGTTCAAGTTTTTAACAACCAGTCTTTTCAGTCATATACACGCTTGGGAAAATATACAGATTATGTGGAAGACAACAGGAGACAAAAATTATCTAGGTGTTTTCAACAGAGTTTATCATTCTGTCTTTTCTGAATATGCTCACAGCTGGAAGCCTACAAGACTTTAAAAGTGTCAAAGTAATTAGAAACAGATTTAACAAATTTGTTGTAAAAAGTACTTTTAGTATTTGGAGTCCTTAAGCATACTTTCAGTTATTGATGATGAAAAAGAAAAAGAGGAAAAGGCAGAGCATATAATTTAGGTATTTAAGTCTCCTGATACACAACCAAACATAAAATTAGCTGAAAGAAAATTAAACCAGTTAAAAAAATTGTTTTGAAGAATGTTGAAATTTTGGCTCTGAAAAAAGTCCTAATCCAAATTTTTTGCTATTTGATAAAGCATTGCTTAGTATACCAAATCTCCCTATTTCATGGGTTTGGATTGGTTTGTTTTTAACGAAAATCCAACTTTTCCAAGAGTCCAAAAAAAACCACTCTCATTCCTCAACAGATTTATCTTCTGCATACAAAACTAAACTTTGTGACAGTTACTGGTAAAGTAAACTAATCACATATTAAAAGAAGTCACAAAAAGGACAACATATTTGAATCTGTTCTTTGGTCTGGGTTTGGTTTTTTGTTCCTATATTAAGTGTTCCTTGCAAAATGAAAGCTGAAATACATTTATTTCATAGAGATGTATATGTATGTATATACACACACACAAACACATATGCAAACGTGTACTTTCTTGGATTATAGGACAAATGTTTTTTAATGCCTGTCTGTGAACAGTTTTTAAAAGTTGCTCTTTTCAGCATTCTTCATAAGTACCAGAGAGCAGCAGCCTCCTTGCTTCCTCCCCTTTGATATTCCTTTACTGTCTCTCTCAACATAGATTCAGCTCATCTGTCATCCTCAGAAATAGCTAAAATTATTTTCAGCGCTGTCAGTTGGGGACTCACAAGGCAAGAAGAGTGGTCCACAGTTTCTTTTAAAAATGATTTCTAAATAAAGTGTGGAATTTATGCATTATGACCTATTTTTGAAAATACTTGCCTCTGAATCAATGCTCAAATGCTATTTTTTATATCCTTTGAATTTATATTATTGGTAATACTTTATGCAATAATTGCTTTAGTTCATAGATTTTCTCCATGAATGTCTATGTCAATATGACTATCTAACACTAACAGTAGTGGTAATTGGGTTGATCTAATACAGAAATTACTTTTGAAGGATCAGTTTGTACATGATTATTTTAAATAGTTTTCTACACTACATGTATGCAGAGCTCTCATTCAAGATTTTATTTTCTGATTTCCATGCTTATAGAAGATAAAATGCTTGGGAAATTCTCCGGGGTTTTTTGCACATCTCATCAGGAAGAGATGCTTGTTTGGGGAATATTTTTGTCAGTGGAAACTCTTGTGGTGACATATAAAGATCTTCCTATTGGTATGATTCAGAGAGTTGACAGCTGTGAAGCAACATACAAAAGGTATCTCCAATATTTTTTCAGCTATGGAAGCCATGAAGTGAAAAAAAAACTCTGACTGAGAGGTCTATTGCTCAGGTGAAACAAAGAGGAAAGATATAGGATTTTTTTCCTGTTTCTTAGTTGCACAATATACAGATATTTTATGTATTGATAGCTTCTAAATATTAGATCAATGACTTTTTTTAAAAAATAAAAATAAAAAAAAAAAACAAAACAGCCTGCCATGAGTAAATAGGTGTTTTTTTGTTTGGTTTATGGTTTTTCTGGTTTTTTGTTTGGTTGGTTTTGGGTAGGTTTTTTGGTTTTTGTTTTTGTGGGGTTCTTGTTGTTATGTTTTGTTTGTTTTTTTTTTTAATTTTTTCTTATAAAGTAGGTGGCATTTTGCTACCAATTATTCTTGTGGGAGCAGGAACAAGTGTAGGAGAAGACCAGTGTGAAGTAAAATGATAGCTCTTTTCTGCACAATATTTTCTGCAAGTGAAGTTGGTAAATGTTGCTGCCACTGCAAAAAGCAGTAACAGATTCAATGCACTGCACCACTAAATTAAATCAAATGCTGCGTTTTTTCAACCAGTGCAGTGAGGTAGTGATACTGAGATGCAGAGTCACAACTTACTCTACACCTTTTACTATTGCAGTTCCCTCTGTCCTTCAGAAATTACAAACAAAAAGGGCTCTGAATATTTGCTCAGATATTCTGCACAGATAAAAATCTCAAAAGTTTGAAATGGAGAAAATCATTGTTAAATCATCATGTAAAACAGATTTTTTCTTCTTACTCCCAAGAGTTGTAACAGTGTTTAGAAGATTGGATTTGGAATAGCCATCTTTTTTTTCCTACCCGTTTTTATAGCCTACATTCCAAGATCATTAAAAAGTCATTATATATTTAAAAATATTTTAAATTAAATTAGAAACAATATGAATAATTATAATGTTCACACTGTTCTAATTACTAAAGTTCTGATAGGGAGTAAATAAAGTGACTCTTTATTTCAGCATTATTCAAAGATACATTGATTACTAAATGAGCACCAGAAGGAGATTATGCCTACAATAATTGGTGTCACTGCATTTGGCAGGAAAATGGTTGGTTAGAGAGTTAGGTGGAAGGTGGTGAACTTTGTGGCTAATTTCCTCCTTGCTGGTCATTTTCTAAAAATGTGGGAGGAAAAAAGGATGAAAAGTATTCTCTCTACTCTAATGTCCACTGGTATTAAATTTTGAGCCCATTACAAGGAGGTAATGTAAGCCAATAGGTTCTCAGGCAAGGTACAAAAATTACTCCCTGAAGTTTTCTTCAAAACTGCTTTATTAGCATTAGTATTGCTATTGTATGATATCAATTTTTTAAAAAATCAAACAAAAAATCACAGAGGCAAAAAAAAAAAGACCTTGAAAAAAGAAAGGCAAGGAAAAAGATAACAAAATATCAGTTTTCTCCTCCTCTTGCTGAGTTTTCGTGTTTCTTGTTAACGAACTGTATAGACTAATATGTCTTTCTGTTGTCAGACCATCAGCAGCTCAGCAAAAGGTAGATATATAAAGTCCTGTAAATACACAAAGTTAATGAATAGTCACGTATCCCATCACACACACCTTCATTGTGCAAAAATGGATTTTGACAAATTATTGCCTTGAAGAAAGACACAGAAGGAGGATGAGGACTGGGGGCAGATAAGATATTTTTGCTTTCATATCTGATCATGAGTGCTTGCTAACACTAAATACCCACTTGATTTTCTTTCCCATGTAAAGATAGTTTAATTGCAGCAAAGCATTTTTTCCAGTTAAGAAATGGTGCAAGGTAAACATCCAAGCATTCGATAACAGTATCTGCAGACAGAGATATAAGGAATTTTCAAGGCAGTCTAAAACTGTTCTATTTTTAAAATATTATAGATAGAAAACAAAAACAAAGAGAAACCACAAAAGTCTTAATTTTTAGAACGTGAATGTTTCCCTTAAGAGTTTAAAAAAATTTTTTTTTAGAAACATCTTTTTATTGTCTACGTGAAGTTTTGTGTGATACACCAACAGGTTTGTCACATGTAAGAAAAGAGAGGAATGCATAAATTCCACAGTGTAGGCAGAGAGCTTATCTCCTTCATAGGAGGCAAATGCACATTAAGAAAGTCTTAAATGTCACCTGTTTTTTTCCCTGATTCTTATTATTTTCAATTAATTGCTCTGAAACCTGTTCAAAAATAAATAGAAAGCCTGATTCTATTTACCTTTTTGACAAAGTCTGTAGATTTCAGACAACAGTAGAACTGATAACTACATCCAGGCAGACACTGGTAGAAACGTGTCTAAAGACATACTTTTCTGCTCTTTTGTTTCACTATTTCCTCATTCGATTGCTTTCCTGACCTTTTCTCTTGAGAAAATGGATGAACTGCAGCTGTTCCTTGCTTCCACGTGGAGTCAGACTTCCTCATCTGTCATGAATAGTTAATACTGTGCAATTTAAAATGCTCTTCTAGGCTGTCATGTATTGCACATAGCTTTAAGTGGGTCAAGTTGAATTTTGCCAAAAAGCAGAAAAGTAATAGTGCTGTTGTAATGCCAGAGTTAGTGAAGCAGACTTGATTTACTTCTCTGTGTCAAAACATTCACAACCCAGTCAGGAATATATTCAGTTATACTTGGAAGCAGAGTAAGGAAAATAATCAAGACAGGGATGTATACACACAGATGAACATAGTTGTCCTCATGAATCTAAAATGGAGAAAACCTCAGACACCTAGTTCTGTTTTTTTTTCTGATGGTGGCCTACAATAGTTGCTGAGGTAATGATTAAAAGAATGAAGGAGCTACAGCCAGATCTGCTCCCTGACAGTTTTCTTGTCCTGATGATTTTCAGCAGATCATTACTTCTGATGGAACTTTTATTCACAGACGTCTTCTATGAATTTTTATTATTTTTAATCAAGATGTATATTCAACGTGTCCTCTTACAAGTTCAAACTCATTATAAATTGTGTGGTCAAAACCAAACTCCCTTTGACTGTCACCTAATTGTATGTAACATCATCTAAATTTTCTATTAGAAATAATAGTGAAGAATATTTTCTTATTAATATTGTCCTGCAACTCAACGTCTGTCATGGACCACTGTGTTTACCTTGGTTTTAAACTGAAAGGCCCTGGTCTCTTTAACATATCATCACAAGGAATGTAATTATTAATTATTAATGATCAATTATTAATTATTAATTATTGATTATTAATTATTTCATGCTCTTCTTTGCCCTTTTTTGTTCCACAATATCTTTTTGAGATGGTGGATACACTGTGCAGTTTTCAAGACAATAGGCTACAATTTCTAGGATGATTATGTTTTTAATGTTCTTTATTCCTCACTTTCTAGCAGTTCCGATTATCTTTTTCATTATATGAACGAATTGAGAAAGAGTCATCGGCAGTGATTCTTTTGAATACTATTTAACTAATGTTAGTTTCAATGTAACATGTAACTAATGCTAGGCTGAATTGGTTAAATTTCAAGGGAAAAGCTTGAAAATAGGATCTAAACACATCTGAAAGGAACTTAAAAGGCAAAAAGAGCAGCCAAAAGAAAAAAGAAAAGCCAAAGCTTGTCAAAACCTGTTTACAAGATGAAATCTCATAAATTATTTCCCTGTTCTTATGATTATTTTTAGCTTGGTGTTGACAGCGTTAAGTTTTCCTTTCCTTTTTCTTTTTGCATCACGCATTATCAGCTCTCCAACCTACCTTATTTGTTTTCCTTGAGTTTTAAAGTTTCTTTATTAGAAACTTTATTTTTAAATGAAGTTCCATGATTTCTAATGGACATTTTTAAACAATAGATCTGATATAATACTGAAGATGAAAAAAAAAGTTGAAGGCAAAAAGAGTAATTTACTAGAATTCTGTGAATACAATAGAAGCAATTAAAATATCTTTTTGCCGTTTCTTTGAAAATTATACTTACCTTTCAGTGTCTGATGCTTAATTTTCACTGCTAAGCAATGCCACGGCTTTATTTTAAATTTGTGAGTAAAGCAGGGGAAATGGATACAGCCTGTGGATGACTTTGCAAAGAACTGAAAGTATGAAAATATTAATCTAGTTTTGGAAAGCTGCACTGACTGAAGTTAGAAATCTTCACAAAAGCAGTCTCTCTCACACACATACACACACAAAAAACCCAATAAAATATATTACAAAATGAACCTTTGTGGCTTTATTTCAAAACCAATTCCTCAATAATTAGATTACTTTCCTAATTTACTGTGGCTGGTTGTCCATTCTTTCAGTGAAGAGTAAGTTAATTTGGTTTTGCTATAGAAATATTTCAGGATCTTTGTACTTGGCAGAAAACAATATAATACCTGCTATTTTTCTTTGATTTTGAAGATATTATATTTTGATTGATTAAATCTTGACACCGAATGTCAAGATTTCAAAGGAGCAAGAGAAACAACCAAGTCCCATTGGCAATACCGTATAAAACATTCTTTAAGTAGAATGTTAGGCAGATACATGATTTCATCATTCTTACCTTCTTAGACTTAAATACAATGACATCTATATTTAAGCTTTCCTTTTTCTTAAAATAATTTTTTTATTCTAGCTCTACAAGTTCTCATGAAGGAAACTTCATGAATAAAATATTTCATCACCAAAACTTTCTCAACGGAAAATTAGGATATCTTTGAGAGCACCCAGCGTGTAGCTGCTCATCTTTTATCTATTGACTGCCATTTAAAACACTGAAAGAAGATTTATATTTATCTAGCATTGACTTATTTTCAAAAGGTTCTGTGTAGTCCACATCAACTGGGGTAACAAAAACCCTGCGTGATCATTTACTTTTAAGCTTACATAATTCAGTTACTTATAGAGCCTCTTTTAGTATCCTGTAATAGAAGTTTATTGTGTTAGAGAAGGAAACTTGATTATGGCCTTCAGGGTAGTAATTTAGGCCTATGAACACGTCCATGGTTCTTACTTGCTGCTCAGATCCCAGGATCTCTGTATGGATTTCTTTTCCCACGCGTAGTCACTTTGACAAGAACGTGATTTGCTAAAGGTGGCCAAGTGAAGGTTTTGATAACCTTTTCACATTCTCTCTGATCTCAAAGAGAACATTTTGTCCATTATAACCAGAGAATGCTGTGGGAACAGAAGGCAGATCATGAAAAGTGAGGCTATGACAGTGATATTAAATAACTATTTAATGTCAGAGAAGTGCTTTACCAGAAGTTTCTACAGGCTGCTGGTGTTTCATTTCTAATGAGATAACGAGATACAGGAATTCTAAGTATTTGTAAAAAAAAAATAGGCTATGATAGATAAAGAACTGATTTTTTTTTTTTTTCCTTTCTTAAGGCTTATATAATTTAATGATCATCTAGGGAGAGAATGAAGCTTTGTACCCAATGTCATTTGTGTCCATGTCATAGAACTAAAGAGCAGAGAATTTAAAGACTTAATAGAGGATATGGCTGGTATTCTACTTTATAATTAGGGATGGGAGAGTGAGAATGAACAGGAAAATGGTGACATGGCTGCACATCATGATTATTAGAATGTCCTTCCAATGATCCCTATTTTGATAAGGGGTGGAAGTTACTCTATCAAATATGATGATACTGCAGAGAACATCTTTCCCACCGAAGCATCAGAAAATTCTGTACAATGATAAAACAATGCCAACAAACAAGGCCAAACCTATGTTTTCTGCATGAGTTCTGTTTTCCATACAGTTTAAGAATGTATGTCTTAAAATATTGAGTAGTTTCTGAACTCTTTGCCAAGGACTTCCTAAAAACTTGATGTGCTGAAGTAAGGACTAGGAGACCTGACATGGTTTTGAATGTATGAATTATTGTTTCTAGCATATTTCTTTTTCACTGTGTTCAACCATTGAAACCTATTGATGTCAACAGAAAGTCTCTAACAGATTGGGATATGCTTTTGATAAAATGTGAAGAAATTTTCTTTCAGTCATCACACTATTTTAATGAAGTCATCTGGTTCAGGTGGATTAGACTGGAGAGAAGTGTGGATCAAAAGGATGAACTTGTCCTGTGGCAACTGATCAACTTCCTCTCCAGCAAAGTAGACCATACTGACATACAAACTCTCAGCCACTGCAGTGTGGCTTGGAGCTTGGGAAAAGCATCATAAAAACTGGATAGCTACGTATTTTCGTTCAGATTTCCAACAGCCATCATATTAAAAAGTTTCTAGGTCATTCTGCTTAGTTTGTGGTTTTTTTTATAAACATCTTGAACACACATATTCAGAAAGTTCTGTGAAATGTTTTAATTGTGCAGGCAAAAGAGAATTTTATGATTTTAAACTTTTTATGCTCCAAAGTGTTAAGGACATTATGCAAAATAAACAATAATTCCCACTTCTGTATTCTCACTGTGACCTCCTCTCTCCTCACTGTGTTTTAAATGCATTACACATAACAACTGTAAAAGAGCTAGTAAAGATAAATGATGCAACTGTTAAAAAGCTCAACAGTCACTACAGTGATCATCAGGCAGGGGTTTTTTATATCCATTATTCTGAAAAAGTGTCCAAGATCTGCTAGACCCAGTGGGATTTCAGCTCTTGGACCGTGACATAAGGACCTGCACCTGTTGGAGCAAGTCCAGAGGAGGGTAATGAAGATAATCAGAAGGCTGAAGCACCACTGCCATAGAGAGAGGTGAGAGAGGGTTGGGACTCCTCAGCTCAGAGGAGAGAAGGCTCTGGGGAGAGCCTTCCAGCTCCTAAAGGAGGCCACAAGAAAGATGGAGAGGAAATTTCAACAAGGGCATGTAGTGATAGTACAAGGGCGATTGGCTTCAAACTGAAAGAAGGCAGGTTTAAATTAGATATTAGTAAGAAACTCTTCCCTGCGAAGGTGATGAGGCCCTGGAACAGGTTACCCAGAGAGGTTGTGGATGCCCCACCCCTGCAAGAGTTCAAGGCCAGGCTGGATGGACTGTGAGCAACCTGGTCTCGTGGAAGGTGTCCCTGCCCACAGCAAGGGGTTGGAACTGTATTATCTTTAAGGTCCCTTCCAACCCAAACCATTCTGAGATTCTATGTGTCAGATTACAATGTGTTCATTATTTTAGTTGGTAAGCAAATTTTCCCGAGCACTTTGTCATTGATGGGTCTGAGATTTTCTTCTCTCCTTTCCACACCTGGCTTTCCAAGAGGAGTCAGGATTTCTCCTGCCTGTGACCCCTGTTATCATGGGTCCTCCGTGCACAGGCCATCAGACACCTTATGGTGATCTGCAAAACACCCATTCCATACTTTGTGTGTCTTAGCCATTTTTGCACATGCTAGTCACAACAGGTCTTCCTGTCTGGGCTCCAGGTAAACAGTTTCCCTAATCAGACTATAAAAACTCTTTTATTAGCTACATCTTGAAACAGTTTTTTACTGTTTTGTAAAGAGGTCATCATATTTTGGGAAGGTGGAAACATACCCTCACCAGCAGACTGAGTCTCTCTGAGTGAAATCTTTTCTACTTCATGATGATTTCTAATGCAGATTAATTCAATTAATTTTGACTCAGATTTTTAAAATCACATAAATTTGCAACCTGTATATTGGCATAAAAAAAAAAAAAAGCCTTTGTCCTCAAATTACCAGCCAGATAGTGTTATGATTAATGGAGACAATAGGGAAAGGAGAAATATTAATTTCTATCTCATCTAAATTGTCAGTAGCTTGATTGGGCCTTAATGAATTGCATTGGCAACGTAGTTTATTTACGATATCTGTCAAAAGTTCCCAGAGTACTGCAAAAGGTTTTAAGTATTAGAATAAAACGTTAACATTCAGGTTTTATATCAATATATTGGAAAGAGCTCCTTGCATCACAGATCTTATCAATAACCTAATTTTGGGCAAGTGAATGTGACAAACAATAAGAATGAATGGAATGAAAGATTATCAACTTATATTTTCAATCATTGAAAAAAAATTACATGTGAGGAATAATGATAGCACCATGACATAACATTGGGTGTAATTCCCTTTCAGAAAATCCCTGAGACTTCCAATGAAAAAGAAAAATCTAAAAGGGAAGTAAATAAAATTTGAGTTTAAATACTAGTGTTGTCTTCCCAGTAATTTGCTTATCATTGCAAAATAATTTCCTAAGACATAGCATTGCTTCAAATTAGAAACTCCATAGGGCCAGGGACCTCTCTGTCCTTATAAGGACACAGTTTTTTCAGCTGCTAAATTTTATTCTTTTCTCATTCTACAAGAATTCCATTGAAGTTCATGGAAACCAATGATAAACAAAGTTGATCACAAGGAGTGTTTTTCTCTGAATGATCTACATGCTCATTTTTCCATTCGTGAATGTGACATATTCCAATATTCTTAGCTAGAATGCAATTTTGCTTTAAAAAAACACAAATCCAAACCATACTGTTCATACCAGCTACTAAGTGTTTTCACCTCCTGGCCAAATTATTTGTAAATCTAGGCCAGTTGCTTAATTGCACTTTGGTGTCATGTCCATCATGGCGACAGCAGTATTTAATATTTTGTTATGTCAGCCAGAGACTCTATTTCATGTATGAGATTATTCTACTTTCATAACCACGGCACCATTTTTTAATTTTGTGGCTGCCTTTATCTGAACTGCACTGGTACTTTGAACTGAAAAACCTGCTAAGTTAATCCAATTCCTACTCTACCCAGCTATTTTGATTTCTCTGTAGTAAGTATATTGCAGCAAAGGTGGTTGGATTTTACATAAAATAAGTAAACCCCAAAGCATTTACATGTAAAGATATTTTACTGCTCCTGTGACATAGTACAGAAAGTTGTAATATATCTGATTAAGGTCCCATTTCTACACCTTCCATGTATATCTGCATTTAGCCAAGCACTAAACCTCTTTCCCTTAAAATGAAGACCATTTTAAAATGACATGCTGCAAAGATGTCCTGCCCTGCCTATTAAGATCGTATTGCAGCAATACAATCTTATTATTGCTTCCAGTCATTTCCACTGCTTATCATTTCAGAGTTAAAGTCCTTTGCCTCTCCAAATTCTTTCCTGGCAAAGAAAAGTCCCCAAGGCATTCAGCCTCATCTCCTTTACTGTAGCTAAACGACAATGGAAGGTTTTCAGTCTGAGAATTAAAGGGGAAAATTTTTGCAGGATATTCCTTGTTATTTCTTTTTTGCGACGAGATCAGATGGCAGAATTATTTAAAAAAAAAAAATAAGAAAAAAAGGAAAAAAGAAAAAAACACAAAGAAGAATAAGGTAAAGAGAGAAAAGAGAGGAGTGGATGGAAAAGGAAAAGGAAAAGGAAAAGGAAAAGGAAAAGGAAAAGGAAAAGGAAAAGGAAAAGGAAAAGGAAAAGGAAAAGGAAAAGGAAAAGGAAAAGGAAAAGGAAAGGGAAAGGGAAAAAGAAAAGAAAAGAAAAGAAAAGAAAAGAAAAGAAAAGAAAAGAAAAGAAAAGAAAAGAAAAACAACAGATAATTTTTATCTATCGATTTTAATGTCAGATATGGGTCACTTTTATTGCCAGTCACATTACCTGACATAGTAAGTGGCAGATTTGGTGTGTATTACATGCCTGGCCAAAAGAACAAGGAAAGAGATTTTTTGTATTCTTGGGATGTTAAAAACTTTGCTTCTGAATCCACACTGGTAATTGTATGTCCATGTGCAAGGGAGAAGTAGCCTTATTATGAAGAACATTGGAGGCCTTTTTGATTTTGTCTCACAGTTACTTTACAAGCCACACAAAGAATCCCATGTAATGAGTAGCAGTAATAAAACACAGCCACAAAGGAAATTAGGAATTTTTCTTCACAAAATGACAGTACTGATGAGGAACTACCACCGTTCATTGGTGCTACACGCACAATCAGAGCTGTTTCTATTTTTCTGAGAAATTAGATGATGTCGTAAATTAATCTTCCAGATCAGAGATCATGGTACAGGCAGCGAGGACTGCATTTTTGATTGAAACAAAACGTAAGCAGCAACTGAGCTGAAGGACACTTGGTCATGTAGATTGCCTCATCTTGCTCTCACCAGGGGTCACCACGATGCCCTGTGCCCAGACTGAAAGGTTGCTGATGGCAGCAAGTGACAAATGCCATTGCTTTTCATCCCTGGGTTAGTAGCTCCCTGCAGGGAAAGATACCATGGCCTGGTCAAGTCTTCAGACCTACTTTCCTATTTTCAGTCCTAGTCAGCTTCACTAACAAAACGGGCAAAATTACATGCAATAAGTATTATTAAAAGCCTAGTTATTTTATTTCTTTTATTTAATTAATTTTTATGGAGACTCATGTATTAAATCTTTGCATAACGGATTTAGCTCATTAATAGCTCATATTGTCATACTTCAATACGTATAATGTGTATTTATGTGAAATTAATAAGTAGCCTTTGTATGACAGTCAAATAGGAGTATGTATGAGTAAGGAGTTATTGGTGTGACTTGCAGAAGAAAAACAGATAATGGTCTGGTGTAAGGGAAGAAAACAGTGTTTAATTTTTCATTGTAATTTCAATGGTCATTTATTAGATGAACTTGGATGGGTTTCTCATACTTTTCTGAATTTCCTTTCAATTTTTCTTTCACTGAGAAAGTGCATTTATCCTGAAATGTCATGTTTTAATTCCAACAACAGTGGGCTGACTGATTGAAATTTTAAACACCTATTGTTACCAGAAAATCCGAAATATAGTGACTAGAAAAAAAATCTTTTAAAAAGAAAGGCATGCTTGTTTTATGTATAAATATTGTAAAACTTTTGATGTGAATTTGAAGAAATCTTTTAGATTTCATATTTCAGTCTGGTATTCATAGTTAATAGTAATATCTTTGTTTCTTAAGACTGAGTTGAGCCCAAGTAGCCTATACCAGACACATATCTGTGGGGTTTTTGTTATGCATTGATAACATTAGCCTAAAAGGAAAAAGGAGAAAATAAAAAGAAATATAATTTTCAAAAAGATCAGACACAAAGAACGCATACACAACTCTGTTAAATTAGGAACAATATTATGGAAATATGGAAGACTGGAAAGAAAAATGCACACAGCTCAAATGGCAATTGATTCACTGAATGTTTCACAAGATAGATATAATGGAATGGTAATTAACTGGTTTTCTAGATCAAAAGCATAAACCAAAATAAACTCTTCCAGCCTAATCATGTTTACCTAATTTAGGGTCTAATAAAGGAATGGTAGGATCAATAGGTGGAGTTGGAAGGGAACAGTGCACATTCAGAAGAGCATTTTGTTTGAGCTTCATTAAGAATCTCTATAAAAGTTCCCTGTCTTCGATAAATAAACAAGATAAGCTAAAGAATATAAGAAATGTAATGAACTTGGGGTGCCTGTTGCAATGCAAAGTCATCTACAGTCCAGAATTTGAATACTGAGGTTGATGAAAGATATTTTATCTAAACAGAAATAAAAATAGATACCTACTGAATATGAGTAAACGAAAGATTAGTGAAAATGTTCTGGTCTGTTTTCTAGAGGGATTCACCTCAATGCATGGAACATGTTACACACTTTTTTTTCAGAATTTCACTTTGCTCCAGCATTTGTTTTTCAATGAGTTTGAATTAAAGTTATTAATTTCAAGTTAAAACAGAACACAGGAGTACCAAGGCTATTCCCTTATCTTGACAGAAATACCCATGTCACCTGTGATCAGACAACAACTGGAAAATTCAGCTATATTATTATGTACAAAAAACCAAATTCCCAATAATTAGTAATACCTATTAGTGAAGACACTGCCTAGAGTGTCTTCATATAGAATACTGTCAGATCCTCTTATTAACCTTATTTAGGAAATCTCAACACACCACATGAGCATAAAAGCTAATAAAGATACAAAAAGGCTTGGAAATCACTTTAATAAAATTATTAACTCCACAAAAAGTTAAACTGTCCATATTTTCTTTCTTCTCTGTGTATCTCATTTCTTCTATGATAAGGAAAACAATGGAAACATCAATGAAATTAAAAAATAATAAATTAACTATTTAGAAATGAGCAGGTAGATTCAGAAACAAAATATGTTCCTGAGGTTAAGGAACATCAGATTTAAAAAAAAAAAAAAAAATCAAATTCTCTGTGACCACTAACAGAATTTGCAGCTAAATAAGATGGTGACTTAACTTGAAGTAAATGTTTCTACATTTTCTTAACAGGAATTAACCTTGAGAAAGTTTCAGAGGAACCTTCTGATATGGAAGCCATGTGAGTTCTTTTAATTTTCTTCTGAAGCAGCTGGTACTTGTCATTTTTGGAGTCTGAACACCTGACAAATTTTTGGCAGCTCTGAACAAGTCTGGCAATTTCTATTAATTTATATTACTGTCAAAAATATTTCAAGGTCCCACAGCTCAGTTATCACAAGAGGGCACTACAAGAATGCATGCTAAAAAGTACCCAAAGAGTCATCTGACACAAATTGGTTGTTTTTTCCTTTTTCATTTTCTTTTTACATTAAAGTAGAATAAGGGCAAAAATGCTAAAAAATTACCAAGATCTCACAGTTTGCTAATGAAAAATATTCATCTGGTGAAGACATTCAAGAATTTATACAATATAGTGTCAAAACACTATGTTATCAAGTATTCAATGTTAACTATTTTTTACAGGGCTCTAAAACATTTCTTCCACCCCAGTCTTACCCTTATCATCTTTTTCATGACCAAGTGTTCTCTTCATATCTTTTATAGTATGACCAACAGCCCAAGTGAGGTGCCTCTACACACAGCAAAGGGAACAAGCAGGAGGAGAAGAAAGCCCACAGTGCAGCCAGAAATCTCTGATCTAATTGCTATTGCTGAAAGATGGTGGGATGAATCACTCAATTGGAATGCTTGTCAGTAACAGGAGACTCTTGCTCCAAAGATATCCTTGCTGACATGGCTTAACTAATTAGAGATACAAGTCCAGACTTGGTGATCACACCNGATAGGAAGCCCAACCAGAGGGCAAGTGTTACTAGACCTGTTGCTTGCTGACATGGCTGAACTAATTAGAGATATAAGTCCAGACTTGGTGATCACACCTTGTTGGAATTCACAATGATGAGTAGAGTCAGGAGAGAGAACAAACCTTCAGTTATTTAAGGAATTGGTGGATGGGACTCCCCAGGAAACTGTCCTCAGGAACAAAGGAGATGAACAGCCATGACAGATCTTTAAGCACATTTTTCTCAGAGTGAAAGAGATCTTGATTCCTATCTGTAAAAAATCAGACAAGGTGGCATGATACTATCATGGCTCAGTAAGGACCTTCTGACCCAACTAAAGTGTAAGAATGAAATGCACAGGCACTGCAACCAGGAACGTGTCGCCTGAGAAGAATATAGGGATGCTATCTAGAGGTGTAGGGATCAAATTGGGAAAGCTAAGACACAGTTGGAGCTGAATTTGGCAAGGGATGCAAAGAATAAAAAGAACTTTTACAAGTATGTTGTCCAGAAAAGAAAAAAGAAAGAATGTATCCAGTCATACAGAAGTAGTGTCCACCAATATGGAGAAGGCCTGAGCTACTCAACACATTTTTGCCTCATTTTCCAATGGCAATTTCTCTTCCCACCTCTCTGAAGTCCCTGAACCTCAAGGATTGGTGAACAAAGTCCCTCCCATCATAGGAGAGGATCAGGTTCAAGGCCACATGAGGAAGATACAAAAGTCCATGGGACAAAACAGCATACATCCCAGTACTCTGAAGGAATTTGTTGATGTAGTTGCCAATTTGCCACTCTCCTCACGTTTAAAAGGTCATGGTGAGTCAAGTGAAATCCCCAGTGACAGTAGAAAGGGAAACTACAGAGTCATTTTTAAAAAGAGTAGAAAGGAAGACCTTGGGAATTACCAACCTGTCAGTTTCATCTCTGTTCCTGAGAAGATTATGGATCAGATCCTCCTGCAAGGTGTGTTGAGACTAAGGAACACAAGGAAGAGATTAGAGACAGCCAACATGGGCAAATCATGCCTGACTAAGCTAGAGGCCTTCCATAAGGGACTAACTGGACAAGAGGAAAGCTGTGGTTATCATCTACCTGGCCTTTGATAGAATCCTCCACAACATTCTTACCTCTAAACTTGAGAAATTTGGGATTGATGGGTGGGCTGTCAGATATATAAGGAATTGCATGCATGACCACGAGTTATAGTTGATGACTCAGCGTCCAAGTGGAAGCCAGTAAAGAGTGCTGTCCCTCAAGGATCTCAGCACTATTTATTGTCTTCATCAATACCATCAAAGGGATTGAGTATACCCTTAGCAAGTTTGCAGATGACACTAAGCTGAGTGGTGCAGTTATTTTCCTGGAGGGAGGGGACATCATCCAGAGTGACCCTGAGAAGCCTGAGGAGTGGGTCCATACAAATCTCATGAAGTTCAGCAAGGTCAAGTGAAAGATCCTGCAATTGAGTAGGGGCAATTCCCAATATCTGTACAGACTGGGGCATGAATGAATTGAGAGCAGCCCTGGGCAGAAGGGTGGATGCTTTTGGTTGATGGAAAATTAGGTATGAACTAGCATTGTGCTTTTGCAGCCCAGAAACCCCCTGTGTGCTGGGCTGCACCCAGAGCCCCGTGGGCAGCAGGGCAGGGAGGGGATTCTGCCCCTCTGCCCCTCTGCTGAGACCCCACCTGCAGTGCTGCATCCAGCCCTGGGTACCCAGAAAGATACAGACATGTCAGAATGGGTCCAAAAAGGGACAGAAAATATTGTCAGGGGGCTGGAACACCTCTCCTATGAGGCCAAGCTGAGAGAGTTGGGATTGCTTAGCCTGGAGGAGAGAAATCTCGAGAGACACCTTATTGTGTCCTTTCAATATAGAAAGAGAGCTTATAAGAAAGATGGAGAGAAACCTTTTGCCAAGGCATGTAGTGACAGGACCAGGGACAATGGTTTTAAACTGAGAGTAGATTACAACTGGACATATGGAATATTTTTTGTGATGAGGATGGTGAGACACTGGAACAGATTGCCTAGAGAAGCTGTGGATGACATGTCATTTGAAATGTTCAAGGTAAGATTGGGTGGGGCTTTGACCAACCTGATCTAATGAAAAATGTCCCTGGCCATGGCAGGGAGGCTGGACGACATGAACTTTAAAGCACTGCACTCCCCATTACAAAAACCATGCAACACAATCCAGCCCCATGATCTTCAGAAAATAATTCCTAACAAACTTACCTCTTTTTCATTTTCTGCTCATGGGGATTCCTGTTAGTGAAGACCCCACTTTTCCAGGGAAAAGCCTGTGTTTTTTCTTTTGAGGGTATGTACAGAAGGCAAGGTATTCATGTGAATAGTTATACTATGTGGATACCTGTATTTTAAATGGCTCTTCTCTTTTATTGCTAACACAGGCTACAGCAGGTATAGGATATGTTTTAGTGCATCAGCAAGGTTATGCTTTGGTTCTAAAGTTGGTTGGCTGTTTGATTTTTACTAACAGTGTAGAGACATCATCTTTTTTTCAGTTAAACACACTCAATCTTTCTCAAAACAGACTATTAAATGCACCTTAAAACTAAACTATATACATATATATTTGTGTTTTTATGTCAATATTCACACATAAGAATTCCTGCAAAAGCAGAGAGACAAAACTCATAAGATTTTGGTTTTTTCCAAACATAAATGAAAGCTCGTGACAAACAATTTTCACCTGAGATAAAACATTTTGAAATCATGGTATTTTAAATTTTTTGTAAGATCCTAAAATTCTGGCATTTTTTACTTCATGTTACTGCTCCAATACTTTTACTATAATAGTACTCTTAGTGTTGCTAAAACAATAAAGTCAAAATAAAAACTCTGGTCTCATAAACACATTAAAAAAAATTATCATGCATTTTGATTCCACCAAACTGACATTTTAAAGAGGAAAGATATTGCATCAGAATTACTTTGACAGATTTTACTTGCTAACATACCCTTACTAAAATAGTTTGAAACACCCTGAACCCTGTGAAATATAGGGTTTTTTTCTGGATTTATTTCGCCTGTTTGTCACCTTCCCTTTGGCATGCCCTAACTGAACAGGGACTATCTACATGAGTAAGAACAACTTTTATTTTCTGTGGGTGAGCTGATGGCTTCTGGCTACGTTATGTTGCACAAGAAATACAGTCTATATCCCTGTGTTCTAGATATCACAAATGTTCAGGTATCTTACCAATATGAGCTAGCTAAAAAAGACAGAATTGCCCTTCCGTGAGTATAAAATAAAATTTAATCTGCCTTCAGACTTACAAGTCCTTTTTTATATTTTTTGAGTTTGTAACTTCAAGGCTTCTTCATAGCTAAGGAAAACCAAGACTTTGTAACTGGTTGACACTATTCTCTTAAAAACTTGATGTAAAGCAAGTCTGTGTATCTCTTTGATACCAAACTAGGAACTATGTTTCAGGTTAAGCATATCAGTGCATTATTTTAAGGTGACTTTGCTGTTTCTCAAAATGAGATAAGTGAAGAGGGGTCATAAAACGCAGTACAGTTCTGGTAAGCTTCTTAAGAATAGTAAGGCTAAGCTAGATTTAAGAAGCTGCTGGAAATTCCCATCATAAAATAATCTCTTGAAGGCAAGGAATCAGCAAGCCTGTGATTTCAAAATAGAATAAAAATCAAATTTCCCAGTAGTACATATTCATGAACTATCTTTTTGTTTCTCTGTTTCAGCTGCAGCAGATGCGTAATGTATATTGTCTATGCACATACTATTTTGCCAGAGCAGTGGTTAAAAAATGGCTTGCATTGTACTTAGATTCATCACATTTCAAATGCACATTTGTCTTCCAACGATGAAGGGACATACTATAGACATTTTGATAAAATAGTGGCTTCAGCAAGTTTTGTTCCCTCCCCAGGTCCTTTGATGGCTAAAGGTCTTCTGTGACAAATTTTGTTAGGATTTTGGAACGTGTGTTCCTCTCAACCCACAGGCAATTTTGCAAGTGGGTGTATGCAATAATTAAATAATTTGTATTGCTACTGGGGAAATCTTGATCAAGTGTAGTGGGTAAAACTCTAGTTTGGCAAATATGCTGAATCATTCACCAAAGTGGTCTTGACATGAAAACTGGGCACAATCCTTTCAATTCTTTACAAATGTTCACACACAAATGTTTGATATTCTGAGAGCTGGAATTGATTTCCTCCTTTTCAATCCATTTAAGAGGATTTGCTACCTAAGTACTCACTGAATGGTAGAGTGGTGTTGCTGCAGCATCTTGCTGCCCGTCTGAATTCTGGTGTTGAACTACTGTTTCAGCCACTGAGGTATTTTCACTGGTTCAAATGGTTCAAATATCAACAGCCTCCTAACAGCACATTGGCATTGAAATTCCTTTTTTTTCACTTGATGAGAATGTTACTTAAAAAAACCCATTACCTTTTCTGAGTTTAGAGCTAGGAAAAAAGCAGCATAACATCTGATAGACTCCTGGAAAATATACTTGATAATCCTGTACATGGAAAGCCAGCTGCTTCTCCCACCATCACAGAAGGAAACACTCTGTAGTTCCTGAGACATGTAAAATGTGTTTCAAGTGAGAGTATTCAAGTTGAAAATTCCTCTTCAGTACTAATAGAAATTCTCTAATGAAGAAAGACAGAGAAAGCAGACAGTTCAGAAGACTGTGGAGGAAAATTCTGGTTATTATCTTGCATGTCCAGGTGTGGACTATTTAAACAAAAAAATGTCAATAGAAATTTTAAAAAAATATAGGTCATGCAGAAATGGTTGATAATACACACAAATCAAGGTGACAACTGAGCTTGGCTTAGTTGGGCAGAGCATGGTGCTAACAATGCCATGGTTGCAGGTTTGATCCCTGTACTGGGCCATTCTCTTAAGAGTTGAACTCGCTGATCCTTGTGTGGGTCCCTTCCAGCTCAGAATTATTCTATGATTCTGTAAATAAAATGCATCTTCTAAATAGGTTGCTGGTTTTACTTGTAAATATTTTACTCACTAACCTATGTAAGTGTTTGAAATGCTACTACACCTCCCAGAAATACAACAGCCCAGTAACCCCAGAAAATGTTAAAACTGGAAGTTGAGTAACAAAGGGAGTGTAGTTACACATTGTTTTTAAGAAATCTAATGTAGATGCAGAAAAAAATATGTAAAGGATATTAAGAAGAGCTGAATTCCTAACCTCTGGATCTTCTGCTCTGGCAATAGTGAAGAAGATAAATATGACAATAAGTATTATAAAACTTATAGTTGATAACTTTACAGTGAAAGTATTGGAACATATGCATATATTATTAGAATCATTCAAATACAATGCAATTACCCTAAAAAAATCATTAAAGTTTGGAATAGCCAGGACATATAATATTACATACTTGAAGAAACTGTCAGGCTGTCTTGGCAAGGTTTTCTGCAAGATTAAAGGCAGTAAGAAACCTGCCAATACTGACGCTACACTGCACTAATAAATAACACAGGAAATTTATATAAATCAACAGTTGGCACAGAGCACAGAGCAAAAGAAGTTTGACATTTTTCTCCTATGCTACAAAAAAGAAAAAAACAAAAAAAATACTTTGTTATATTTTATTGCAACAGGTATTTGAGGTTGGACAAGTGTAAATCTTATAAAAGATATTATAATGCCTAAGCATTATATTACTGTTACCTGCTGGTTTTACAGTTGCTTCTGACTTTCCCAATCTTTGACCACATGGGATTGATTTTTTTTTGTCAGGTGTTTTAGTACAAACTACTATCACTATCTTGTGTTTATTTTTAAAAAGTCTGCCCTGACCCTCCAAACCATCACCCCAAATCTTGAAACAATTTGAAACATCCTTATGTTCTTGTCTATAAAGCTTTTACATTTTGATTTTAAATACCTTGCAGATGCTTAGTAGCAATTCTTTAGAGCTTTGTTGATTAATTTTTCAAAGATTTTCTTTGCACTGTCCATTCTCTAGGAACATTCTCCTTGCAATTACTGATCTTTGTGTCAAAGCAGTGTTAGCCTGAGGTCCAAAGCTGGTCAGTGGTCTGCTCTGCTCCCTGTTCTATTTTTTCCACACTTCTCGTTGAAGCAAGAACCAAGAGAATGAAAAAAAAAATTTGTCTACCAAATGCGGATGATATAATGGGGTCTGATGTAGGAAGGCAGGTTAAAATAGGGAAATGGAACATGGACTTACAGCGACTTCAAAGGCTGAAGTTGGCTGGAAAAATAGATCAGTTTGAGCAAAGGAGACTTTGACAGAGGTGGCAAGGGAAAAGGACTAGGAATATGTGCTGAGGTGTGGATGGCATACTTGTACATTGTAAACAAGTAAAGCAAAATAAACCAAAAACCTTGTACAATGTTGTCAGCAAAATATTCTCAAGTAGGGTAATTTTACTTGACTTTACTGCTTGACAGTGGACAAAAAATTCTGATCCCTGATTCAGACAGTAAGAAAAATAACAAAAAACCCCAACAATTAAAAAATACTTATGTAGCATTTATCCTCTTCTTTCCATAAGCTCTATTTTCAATGTATTCACAGTTGGGTGCGCTCTCTCCATCAAAATTATTTTAGGGAGGCATTGGGTTGCAGAGGAGACAGAGGTGATCTGCATCTGGAATATCCCTAAAGAAAACAGGAGGGATCTTCACAGTGTGAATTCCTGTTGTGAGCTGGATACAGAGAATAATATGTACTCAGGCTACTGAAAGAGATTCAGGTGTCGTGAGGATATTCCAGGATTGATATTTCTTACTCTGTTGGATTTCTACTTCCTTTCATCATTTCTCAGCAGCAGCAACAGTAGGAAAAAGAAGGAAAAAAAGAAAGCAACTGTCTGGAGATAGTTGTCCTTATGTGGTACTGATTTTTGTTTTCACTTTAGTGTTTTCCACATTGTAAAAAACAATGTTAAGGCTTAGTCTGTTCTTTGTGTTTCTTTGAACCTTCAGGAAATGTTCTCATTTGTATACAAATTCTACCTGTTCAATCTCACAGAACAAAGCCTCATTCTGCTGTAATTAAATCAGACAAAAACCCAGCCAAACAAGAACCAACAGATGGTGTGCATCATATGACAATCTTTAGGAGTCACTTTGAAGTAGTGTTCTTTGTAATAAGCCCTGTCACAACATGGTGTATTAACAGCTCCCCATTTTCAGTTTTCAAAAGTGTTTTGTATGATGTGTTCAAGAATCAAACATTTGTCTGCTTTTATTGTTTAATCTTCATTTATATTGAGTATTGATTAGGGAACCACCACTCACATCAAGAAATGAATGCATAGAGCAAGGTAAACACCTGGCTAAAAATATTGCTGAGTTCAAACCGCATGGACATATTCAGAAGTGTATTTTCAAGTGTTTTCCAGAGTACAGAACCTTAGAAGACTAAATACAAAGAATCAGAGAGTAGACATTTTTTCATCATAAAGTTATTAATGCATATGGCTACAATCTGATTAATATCACATTAATCCAATGCCATAAAAGTTTTTCAGAGTAATGGTATGGTTTTCTGTTAGCAAAGAGAAAGTGAGATTGGAGGAGATACCCTTCTGGGCTTGTTTATGTCTTGCCATCCCCATTGCTTGTTTCTGACAGCTAACACCCACTTCTCATGCAAATCTTGCCTTGAACTTTTTGCTCCAAGGAAAATCTTACTTTTCTAAGACCACATGGTAATTATATGTGTCATTCTTGTCACATTGTTTAAATGTCACTCTGGAGAAAATAATACAGTAATTAGCAGTGATTTGTTCAGAATGTTTGCTCTGGGTCTAGTTCTTCAGAGCAGTAGTCCTCTAACTTTTGTATTGGGGGATGACACTTCTTCCTTCCTGTTGCAGTCAATGATTTTTGCCTCTTCACCACAGAGGTGGTGAAGATTTGTCTGCAGGCCCACATTCCTGGACACACCTCTATGTGTCCGCAATCGCTGTTCTGGTGTGCTGTAAACTCTCACCTGTCCACTTCCAGCACAACACCTAATGCGACAAAAAAACTCCTCAGAAAAAATGTTCTTGCAGTCAAACTGCTTTGCCTTGTCTACTCAGGGTATTGCAGGGATTTTCTACCTTAAATTTAAATAACAATGGTCAAGGTTCTCTGTTCAAAATCCTCACATGGTAGAAGTCACTGTGAGCCACTCCCTTCCCTTTTGCTTAAGAATGTCTTCTCTGGTAATAAACTTTATTCTGTAGAATATTTTAAAATACCTTGCTCTAAACAGGAACTGATTCTTGTGGGAGTTGATTTTAACAAAGCTAAAGATTCTGATTTAAGGAATGAATTGTAAGCAGCAATGTGACCTGAGTAAAGCTGCTCACCTCTTAAGCACAGTGACAATAAAATAGAACAATACCAAGTATAGCTGCATTTTGTTACCAGATAAGAATTGCAGTAGATAATTTACTCTTTGAAGATATTTAAAAGAATTATCCTGAAATTCTGGATGTGACTGAAATACAAATTATTTTAAAAATAAAAATCCTACTTCACTGAATTAAAAAAAAAAAAGAATAAAAAAGAAAAAAAAGAAAAAAAATTCTCCATCCAACGATTTATGGCCAATTTTTTTATTTTTATATATTTAGATATGAAGTACTGCCATAACACCCTATAACACAGGCTATTTCTGATGAATTTTTCTATTTTAATTTCAAATACAACTAATAAATACATGATATTTTAATACAAATTTAAAAAAAAAAAAAAAAAAAAAGAAGTTGTAAACCCATAGATATAAAGCTTGGTGTCAGAATGAGTCACATTTTTTGTCATTTGAAGCTGTGTACCTCAAATGTATAAGAAAAGAATTTTGGTGAAGTCTTTTTTTGGTGGATTGTCATATTGAAGAGATTTAAAAGTAGCCCAAAGTCCGTGTTTACTGGCATTTTAAGGTTTAAAACCACATTTTTTAGAATATCAAATAATAAACACCTTTAACAGAAAGCAATATAACATAATTTTAAATGATACTCATGATAAATTGCTCTTCTCAACACAAGTGAATACATTTTGCTGTATTTTCAAATCACACATTTCTTGCATTTTCTGTGGTATGGAATCATTTATAAGAATTCTATTGCTCACATCAAAATATGGGTCTTGTCCTTCATTTTTGTAATCCATTTTTGAAGCTCACTTCTCTCACTTTCAATAATGTTCATGGAAAGTTCCATGAAAACACTGTAAGATCCCATTATACCAGACACTTTTGCATTTTAAATGTCTGACTTGGCATGAAAATAAGGAAATGTCTATTTCCTAAAAGTATGGCTTTTTGCTGTTATGCTAAGAACATCTAGTTACACAGTTATCCTTTATAATCCCTCGATGGTGTTATGTTTATAATAATTTCTCATCTACACTCAGATCTCTTTCTGGGTTTCAGTGTTCCCATATTCGGAAAAATGAACTTGACTTCTCTGACGTACTGTATGAGATGTGCCATGAGATAGGTGGTGAAGGGATTACCATGAGATATACCATGAAATATGGGATGACAGGATTACAGTGGGCAGGAGGGCCGTGGATGGTGGTGATAAGTTATCAGGCGGGGCCCAGATGACCCTTATTGCTGCAATTGGCCACGTGGAAGAGAGACTGATATCGACATGTCACAGTTCTGTCCTGCCCTCAGACAACACCCACAGCCTTTATAGTCTCTCTCTTTGTAACTCTTGATATGACTGTTTTACATATAAAATTGGTGTCCCCTTGTCCGTGCCTTATATGACAGCAGCAGGATGTTTGACTACAGTCCCACCTCTACTTCTCCCAAAAGTATTAATTGGCATTTGAAGTCCTCCATTTCAGAGGATCAGGATACAACCACCTTGCAGATAAGTCAATGGGCCTGCTCACCTCTCCTTCCCAAAGCAGGTCATGTTTGTGCCTCTGACTGTGTTGGAGTGTACTCAGGAATACTTGTACATAGTGCTATATACTGATATTTTGTATGTCTAGTGAATTTATCTCTGGGAGTCCAACAGGAATCCATAATCTGTTGCTTTATTAAACTGCACCATTTGTGATTCTGTGAGACTGAAAGCTCCTATTGAACTCAGCCAGACTTACAGTGTTCAGTTGGTAAATCATATTATTGGTGAGGCTGTGATCATAAATGAGACCAGAATTATAGTGTTACCCACACTATTTGCACATCTGGGATCTTATGGAATGCAACCAAGCTTATAGTGCCAAACTATTAGTAGAGAAATTAAGCCCAGCTGCAGCCAGCCCCTCTGATCTCTGAGGAACAACTGGAAAACAAGGGGTTCATCTTTTACCAAATTTCTATATTCCTAACATGACAGTACTAACAGCTTCATATTCCTGCACGGTTTCTTAAGGCCATTTTGGATGTTTTCCTTTAATTTTTATACTGCAAGGAGAATTTCTATGGGAATTTCTTCTCTATTTATTTCTGTTCTTCCCTGAGCCATTGCAATATTAAAAACTGCTTCAGTCTCGTGCCTTGTTCTTGCTAGTAAATTTTTGCTTTAAGTAATTTACTTGACTCAAATAGGTTGACAGATCACAATGTTCTGAGTTTTCCTGCACAACTACTCCAGAAGACGGAGCTTGTTGTATTCTGAGGTTTTATTATATTTCCTCATAAATATTCAACTCCTTGCAAGCAGTGTCAAATTAGAGTGAATGGCCCAGGATTGCATCCAGGCTTTTCTGAAATATCTTTAGGGAATGAGTCCTCGTAGCTTCTTTGGTCAGCCTGTTTCAGTGCACAGTCACCTGCACAGTGAAGAAGTTCTTCCTCATATTCAGGTGGAACTTCCTGTGCATCCGTTTCTGCCCGTTGCCTCTTGTCCAACTTCTTGTTAGTGTTGGTCTTTGGTATGTCCATAAAGTTGAACAGAAAGCCATAGCAACAGTGTGACCTTGTTGCTTTGTGCCAAAAAATTACTGCTTGATCAAAAAAATACTAATTGTTTGGTTGAGGTACTATGAAGCATAGTCAGACCATAAAATTGTATAATCTCATTCTTTCAGCTGCTATCTATACACATATTTCTAGCATTTAAAGTGGAAAGGCTATGTGTTGGTTTTGTTTTTTTTTTTTTTTTTCCAGTTTAATGATAGAAAGAAAACCTCTGGAAAATGAAAAAAAAATACCAAGTGGCTAGAGAGGAAAAAACCCTTTTTTGACAAAACAAACAAATATTATCTTATATTATCTTTTCAGAACTCAACCTTCACTTCCTTTTTAGGTGGAAACTCTCTGTCACTTCAACATGATTTTGCAGATAGCTTTGCTTCCTTTATATTTGTTTAAAATTTGTTTCAATTTCCCACGTGTAAAAGAAAAGAAGGTGAAGAAGGAAAAAGAAGTACACAACCCAGGATCTTAACTACAACTGACAGCAGGATCTTAGGCTTTTTACTGCCTGAAGTCCAGACTCAAGACATACAGTCTTCAGCTTTCTTCTGTGCAGCAGATTACTGTGCACATCATCAGTGCATTGCAGAATAGCTGCAAGTCAATTTTTATTTTTTTTCTGAGGGAAGCTGAGAGGATGAGAAAGAGGTTATGCTCCTCTCTCACAGAGGTTGAAATTCGGAAGATATTTTGGGAAAAGAATTTTCCTTAAATGACACTGCTTCCATTCCTAGATCTTCAAGGTAAATGATGCATCCTTCTATGTTACTAATCCAAATATTATATTTAGGCTGAAGGAATGTAATTAGCATTTGCTTATAATCAGTTGTTGACAATACTAAGCTTTAAAATAATTTCTTATTCAAATAATTGTTCATGCTAATTTAAAGCATTTTAATGCATCATCAGTATAACAATTTTCATACAGATGGAAGGGGATATTAGCGCACAGGCTTATAATTCTGTACACCTTTGCCATACCCGATAGCCAAAGTTTTCACAAACAATTAACACTATTTTGTAACTCTTGAAAATACTTAGGCTTCAGTGCATTCAAAGATCTTGATCATTCTTTTGTCCTATCAAAGTATTTCAACATCCAGGTTTGTTTTCTAGGTCTAATGATACATTTTCTCCAAAACAACACTCTAAACACAGTTCACAAGCCAGAACCAGTTGTCTAAGGCATTAGATAAATAGGATATGAGTAATAATGATTGTCCATACATGCCCATTGCAAGTTGATATGCATGCTTTCATGAAAAAATTGGTGTAAGTTCATCCACCGATACATATGTACAATTGCAACGTTAACACGTGTTGTGATGAACATACATTCTCTCTCTCTCCCCCATATGCATTTATGCACATATGCTTAAATATGATTCTTTATTACAGGTTCACACTCTAAGTTGTAGTTGTCAAAGACAATTGTGAAATGCTGACTGAACTCTTTTCTCCCTTCCTTCCTCCTTTGTGTGCTGTGTTGGAAGAGAGAAGTGGAAACCTAGATTTTCTGTTTACTTTTAGGATGTAGTGCTTAGATTCTGCCAGGGGAGGAAGATACATGTTTGTGATACCCTTCGGCTTCTGGGATTAGCTCAGCTTGATTGTTGCAAACCATTTCTGCTGGATTTTGAAGAGATGGCTGAGAGGGACCCTCATCCATGCCTGTCAGTGTCTGCAGGGAGGGGTCAGAGCATGGACCAGGCTCTGCTCCATGATGCCCAGCAATGGAATAATGGGCAGGAACTGATTTACAGGAAGTTCCACCTGACCATGAGGAAGAACTTCTTCACTGTGCAGTGACCGAGCACTGGAACTGATCATGCAGAGAGGGTGCAGAGTCTCCCTCACTGGAGATATTCCAAAACCATGTGGGTGCAATCCTGTGGTATGTGCTCTAGGATGGTTGGACCAGACCTGACCCTTTGGGTGATTCTGTGATCTTACAGCCCTGTGTTCACTATGACAATACTTTATGTTAATCAGCACAGTCATATACTGCTTTCTCCAAAGGCAGCACGTGTTCTCTCCATGGAATAATTAGGATGTCTATTTTATAAAATAATTGAGGATAAAGGTCAGTGTTCTGTAACTGGAGGAGATAAGAAGCAATACTGTCTTTTTGTTAGGCACCATCAGAAAGAAAGGACATTTTGATCTGTGGAAATTTGTTGTATCTATGCATGGATGTATGTTCAAAGCCCAGTTGTTCTAAAATGGGTATTTATTCCTCCTTTTATAAAATTCTTTAGACAGGCAAAATGTGACATTTCATGGTCATACAGACTCTTCAAAAATATCACAAAACTGAGAAATAGAGTCTGACATTTGATATCTATAGAAGATTCTCCTGGACAAAAGAAAAAGACAAATAAGAAATCAAGAGGTAAAGATGAAGGACTCCTTGGCATAAGACCTTATGCCACCATGACTAAAATAACTTCACTGAATTCAACCATTCAAGACAGCATTGAATTAATGCTGTATGCTATTAGGACCCAACCCTTTTTTTTTTTTAAATTTTTTATTTTTACCTTTTTCCTTATATTTCAGAAGTCTATTATATATACGTTTTGATGGGTTTACATCAGGCTGGCAGCCTGTCACTTAGTGGGTTTCCCCAGGGCTCAATTTTAGAGCCAGCAGTGAAGCTTGTCGGAGTTAAGGAGTGTCTGGACAACACCATTAGTCAGAGGGTTTAGTTGTAGGTAGTCCTGCAAGGAACAGGGAGTAACGTTCAATGGCCCTTGTGGGTCCCTTCCAAGTCAATATATTCCATAATTCTGTGATTAAAAATAGGATGGATGGTCCCCAACTGTTGTCCTGTCTCTTGCAGTTTCTATGTGTTCATTCTTTGATAAAGTTTCTCACACACTTTCTATAAACATAGCAATGTTTTAGTTAACTGTAACTTTACATTCTTTTCTCCTGGGTGGAGAATGTTTGATGGACTATTCTGTTGACCAATGTAGATGGAGGAGGTGGTAACCTTGCCCTCCAATCCACGGTTGTTCCTAGAAACATATAAATATGAAAAGAATAAACAACCAGGCCCTTTTTTCCTTCTGGCCTGCGAACTGCAAAGAACTCGGTTTCAGAGTGCTTCTTTCATGTCCTAGATCCACACCCAACCTCACCTACATTTCTGATTAATTTGATACGTAAATTGATTTGAAACACTGGCTAAACTACTTCAATTAAAGACTTCTCTCACAAAACACTTTTATCCTGAAACCAGGGAAAAATTCAAACAGAATAATTGATGGGCACAACTTGGATCAGGTAAAGGCAAGAGGTTTACTATTCAGATACTTATCATAAACAATCAAAAAGTTCAGCATCTGCACACTGCAGTTAAGTATGCCAAAATTTGTTTGCTTTAAATAGAACAATATTATGGTTTATTCATAAAAGATTGTATAACATAGTTGAATTTGTAATATTGTACTAGAATTTTCTGTGCTAGAATAATCAAAGATTCATTGTTTATTGAAAAAGTCAGTAATCCTGTGTTATTTTCCAAGTATATTTAATTAATTGTCTATTAGACACGTCACAGGGTGGAAATAGAAAGGAAAGCAAGGTACAAATATTTCACTCTTTCCTCACCCATCAATATTTATCATAAATCCATTTCTCTTGGCTCAATTTAATACCTTTAAGTTAATCTGAGGAAAATTATTATTTAAATTCAGAATTTTGAGTTCCCTTTCCCCTTCTGTGAATCTATTGATTTAAGACATAGATATTTTCCTTCTTTAAAGTACAATTAGCGAAAGTATTTCTGATTCTAGTTAAGATTTCTAGCCTAGTTGTCCAGATTAAGAATATTTTACATTGTTTTTACAATGTAATTGTTGTTCTGTAGTTTCCAAGTTCAATTTGGCTCATTTTTTAAAATTTGATTTTATTTGCTTTAATTATGGTTAATGATAATTCTGCTGCATAGGAGAAACAGCCTAGGATAAACATCTTTTTACATTTATAGGAGTACTCTTATCCTGTGGCAATGTTGCAAACTGCCCATTTAGTTACAGACAACTGAATATGATGGAGAATGAAAAAGGCAAGCCATTGCCTCAAGGCAAGGAGGTGCAATTTTATAAATCTTTTTAAATATCCCTACTTATGTCTGTTTTCATAAACCTTTGCTGTCAAACAGGTAAACTCCTGCCTGTTTCACATTTGTTCCACCCTGCCAGAAATTCTGTGTATCATGAAGGCAGGGATACCTACATATCATCCTCAGAGCATAATAGCTCTAATTCTCTCCAGAAACTGAAGAGATAGAGTTTGCACGTGCTAAGACATTCCAGCTTCCAGTGCAGCAGCAGTAGGACCAAAGTCTAGAGAGATTTTGCCACCCACCTTTTTCAAACTCTACACAGGTAGACATAGTTTCATCACACTTTAGCTCTTGAATAGCCGTCCCTTGTGTGTTTCCCAGCTTCCTTTTTAATAAAACACTTTTAAAAGAAATTACATCCTTATTCATTTTTTGAGGGTGTTGGAGGTATTTTGGGTAAATTAGCTAACGAATAAAGCACTATCTCCTATATCATAGGATCACAGAATCATAGAATGGTTTGGGTAAAAAGGCACCTTCAAAATCATCCAGTTCCAAACCCCTGCCATGGACAGGGACACCTCCCACTAGACCAGGTTGCTCTGAGCTCCATCCAACATGGCCTTGAACACTTCCAAATATGGGGCATCCACAGCTTCTCTGGGCAACCTGTGCCAGTGTCCCATCACTCTCACAATGACAGATTTCTTCCTTAACTACAATCTAAATCTACCCTCTTCTACTTTAAAGCAATCACCCCTTGTCCTGTCACAATAGATCCTGCTAAAAAACCTGTTCCCATCCTTCTTGTCAGTTCCCTTTTGGTATTGAAAGACTGTTGTCAAGTCACCCTGAAGCCTTCTCTTTTCCAGGCTGAACAATCCTAATTGTCTCAGCCTTTCCTCACAGCAGGGGTGTTCTATCCCTATGATTCTTTTCGTGGTCCTCCTCTGGACCTGCTCAAATAGGTCCATGCTTCTCCCAAGCTGAAGTTTCCAGAGCTGCAGGCAGCACTCAACACATAGCACAGATCTAACGAATTGATATGCATTTTCACTCAGTTCTCTATGAAGCTGAAGATCTGATAAAGTGGCAAGGCAAGAAGAGCCTGCAACGTTAATATCCTTTTGCTCATGTGTACAGAAGGGATTTAGTATGAAAGTCTAATAATACACTTGTACTTTCAGTACCCAATTAATATTATTGTAAATTTCACTTTCTTGTGTTTGTATAAACACACAACCTTCATGCATATATATATAACAATCCTGTTTGTATTTGTTTAGCATTCTACTTCACCAATTACTAATTTACTGAAATCCAGTTATTCTTTATAGGGATAATCTTTGCAGGAAGAAAAATGAAATCCCCTCAAAAAATTTAACTTCATTCTGCCTTTGGGGAAAGGAACAGCAGATGATGCCAAAACCTACACGTCAGTGCAGAGATGCATGAAGGTTGTAAGGGCTGAATTCTGTTATTGAGGAAAAGGTATCTTGTTCAAATGGCATTAAGCTGATTATGGAAGGAACATCCTGAGTACAAATAGCTGTCCCAGCAAATGTAGGCTTTTCATGAGGCAGCTGTGATCCAAAATTCAATGTGATCAAATAGGTTAAATCACAAGTAATCCCTGGAGTTTCTAAAGAATCTCACAAAAATTGTCATCAGCATTTCATCTCCTATCTGCTAATTCATCTTACATGGTGACATGAATAAAAAGGAAGAAGTGCAAGTTTTGTTTCACAGTTAAAATAAATGACTGGTCTCTTCATCTTTTGCCATGCAACCACTTAAAAGCCAAATCTCTGCTCACCTGTGGTTTTCCTATCAACAATAATTCCTTTGATCTGAAGGGCTTTAAGTATCTTGTTCTCTGGAAGGATAAAGGGATAACTCTTGAATCTCCTTCTCAGCTAGTGACCCAATAACTGTACTCGATGTACTTGATCACAGCTGTACCCTCAAACACCTCTGCTGATCATATCATGGTTTCATAATTTCAAATTTCTGAGCTTTAGCAAGCATTTTTTCCTTCAGTGTTAAAGAGAATGTCCTTCTTAAATTGCCAAGAGGTCTCATGTGAGAGGGGAAATTCCTATCTAACATTTATATTGAGTCAAAACTTTAAATCATCTGAGTTTGCTTCCTCTGTAAGTGCTTGTTCCTTTTTAAAATTAGATGTTCTGGAAATGTAATTAAGATAGTATTTTTTCCCCTTCAATAAGAAGTACTAATATAAGAGAGAAACATCAGTTTTCAAGCAATGCAGCAATCTGGAATCTGCATCTTAATTGAACACAAGCTTTTCTATTGTTCTTGCTTAGTCAGTTTTACAGATCTAGCTTTGATGTGCATCTTTCACAATAAAACTAAAGGAACAATTTAAAAGAAAAGCTGCATATGGCAGAGTACAGTGGAATCTAAAAAAAAATAGAGGTAGTTTATATAACAGGAAGAGCACCCAAGGTGACAGAAAAGACTACATAAAATGTGTTGATTCTTGTGGGATGAAAATGTCTCATCTGAGCACATACAAGGTAAATTTTTTGTATATTTGTTTTTGGGGGTTTTTTGGTTTTTTTTCGTTTTTTTGTTTTTCCCCAGGATAAGAAGGAATCCAACTCTATTGTAGCTTCATCTTCTATATACTCAAATATTCAGTGAGAACACAAACCTGTCATGGGTTTATACTGCTGCAAATTGGACTGGAAAGCCCAATCTAATGCTTGACATCTGTCTTACAAGAGCTCAGTGAAGTCTTACCGAGCTGCAGTATATCACTGCAAAGCTGTAACTACTGTCTTGGGTATTTCTTCTCTGTCACTTCCACGCTACATCAGTATTTTAATTTATTTTGCAGAAATACCTCCAATTCTCCTTGAAAACTTTCACTGCTACCTTTTGCTCACTCCTTACTATAGAAAACCAGAGAACACTCATTTTCTTGTAAGGAACTAAATGGAAAGTAGAAAGACAGCTTTCTTAATTCCTTTTTTTCCCCTGAAAATTAATGGGTTTTGGTTTTTTGTTTGGTTTTTTGTTTTGTTTTGTTTTTGTTTTACATTCCTGGTTTTCTGTCATGGTTTAAGCCCAGCTGGCAACCAAGCAGTAAACAACCACTCACTCACTCACTCACTCACTCACCCTTCCTTGCTGGGATAGGGGAGAATCAGAAGAGTAAATGTAAGAAAAGTTGTGGGTGGAGGTAGGCAGTTACTAGGGAAAATAAAATTCGTGCGCACAAGCAAAACAAGGAATTCATTCCCCAATATCCACGGGCAGAGCAGGGCACCAACATGCTTAACAATGTCTTGGGAAGACAAACGACATCTTTCCAAACATCCCCCTTTCTTCTTCCCCAGCTTTAAAAACTGAGCATGACACGTTTTAGTACGGGACATCCCTTTGGTCAGTTGGGATCAGCTGTCCCAGCTGTGTCCCCTCCTGACTCCTTGTGCCACTGGGTCCCCTTGCTGGTGGGGTGCAATGAGGGGCAGAAAAGGCCTTGATTCTGCACCAGTAATTACAAAAACATCCCCCTGTTATCAGCACTGCACAAGCACTGCTCGGTGATAGCCACAACACCCGTGTGTTATCCGTGCTGTTTCCATCACAAATCCAAAACACAGCCCCATTCCAGCTAACATGAAGAAAATTAACTCTTCCCCAGCCAGGCCCAGCACGGCCTCATAGATTCCAGGAGCCTCTCACCAAACTCTTTTCCTTCCTGAGAGCTACCCTGTCCACTCATCACCTGGCAGCAAGCTTTGTCTCTCAGGCTCAGGACACAAAATGCACTGCCCCAACACCAAATTGATAATGGTTTGGCAGTATTTCTCTGGCTGTATATTAATACTCTCAAAGTTGCCTAGTCCCAGGAAAAAGGCTTCCTTGGGCACTTCCTTGTGCCTTCAAATTTCATATATGCACCTGATCTGCAAAGCATTTTATGAATATCACATGCTTTTGCTTGTAGTCACTTCAAAAGATGCTTTCCTGAGAAGCCAGCTTATTCTAATCCCGAGTAATTTATTACCATTCTGGAAAGAATACTTAGAATATTGACTGAATACATACTTAGAATATTAACTGAATACATATCCATTTGAATGTCTAGAAGCATGCAAACAGAAAAAGGATTTTTCTCTACTTCTTATATCAGAAAAACTTCCTTGCCATAAAATATTTCTCAGTTAATTGTGTCCAATTCAATAAACCTATTGAAAAGAAAATATAAATTTTTAAAGGAAATAATTTTAATAATAGTTACTAAACAAAAAGGTTTGGACATGAAGCTGTCTTCTTCGCTGATAGATAACTAATTGTAGAAACAAATAGAGTATCCCAGGGGAATAATTCCTTTAGATTTCTCAGGTTTCTTAAACATTTCTGAGCACCTGGACACCATTAAAGACCAAAGAATAGGCTCAGAGAAAACTGATTGAACCCTGCAGAGTAGCTCTTATTTGTCCCCTGTGAGAAAATTTCTACTTCCAAAAGCAAGAAGAGACAAAACTAAAATTAAATCTATGATAAGACATGAAGCCTTCCTCTTTATTAAAGACTCTCTCTCAGGGATACTGGGAGAGACACCAACATCCTCTCCCTGAGCACAACTGTTCAACTGTACAGGAAATAACTATGCCAGGTTATTGCACACCTGTTAGAAAGCACAAAAGGAGAATATCTTTTTTACTTTGCCTTCAGGAATTACGGTAGCCCACTGAAGTAGGTACCATTGTGCATGCTATTGTGAAGAACTGGTCATGAATGATGAATGAATAAATACAAAATTATTATGATAGAAAATGTACAAACTTAATTCCTACATTAGGACACAAAGGAAAAAGAAAGGGAAATAAAAAAATTTATTAGGAATTTGCTAATGGGAGGCTTTCATAACGCATTTCCGATGATTGTCTAACTTTCTGTGCCTTATTTGGATTGTTTATTTTTACTATTGTTTTATTTCCAGAACTTTCTCTGCTATTTTCTGCAGTTCAGATAAGTTGCTTTACCCCAAGCTTTGACTTTACAAATTTTTCTCCCAGAGAATTTGAGTTAGAATTTGCCTAATTCCTACCAGCATTCTAGCTACAAGTTTATTACTCCAAGCCAGTTTCTGCTCAAGCAGTGACAAACCACCTGTGGGAATAGATCAGACATATATGAATCCCAGCCAGCTGTAACTACAGCAGGCAAATTACTGGTTCACTGGAGTAGTCTACTTTTATTTATTTGTCCCTAATTATAAGACAAGGATTTTAGAAAATAAAATTATAGCTGTTTTCTGCAAAGCCAATCTCTCCCAGAAGAATATGTTCGAACAGTATGGAAAAAGTTTATTTAAAATAATACTGTATATTTCAAAATTAGCCTTCATCTGTATAAACTGGCAATCAAATGTTACTTAGAATTGTAATACAAGTAGTATAAAAGGGGGAAAAAATCCCTGGAGAATAAATTGTTCAGACTTCTTCCTTTAAAATAAGTGATCTTTACAGGAGAGAGAGTTTTGAATGCAAGATTAATGTACAATAGATTAAATGAATTCTTGCCATATACAATCTCATGGATGAAAGGTTTATTTGAATAGTTTTATTCAGTTTGAAATAGGCCTTTGTAACACTTCAGCATTGCAAAAATGGGCTTTTACAGTGTTTGACATATGTAAAATGAGTTGGCTCTTCAACATCTGTTCTGAAATATTTACAAAATTCCCCTATTAAATTTTAACATTGTGCTCTGAAGTGTTCTGCACAATGTAATCAGAAATCCTGGTATATTTTGTTTCATTCAAATGTTAGATCTCCATGGAGAGCTTTGGGATGAAAAACTCCTACAGGTCTTACTGTTGAAGACAGAAAATACTGCATTGATATTTATATAAAACAAATTATACTGAAAATCTCTACCTGCATATGAATAAAGGCTTCTTAATTAGTTTTTACAGATATTTATGTTTCATGCAGAATATGAAGCAAAAACAAATTAAAGCATTACTATTATGTTGCAGGAAAAAATGAAAACACTAGAGAGCAGATTTTGGCTTCTTCAGGGTTCTGTATTGTAGGGCACCAGGGGGAAAAGCCCTGGAGGAGGGAGGAGCCCAAGAAAACTGGTTAATATTTAAGGATAACCCCTACGGGCTCCAAAGAGATGCATCCCAGCAGAGAAGAAAAGGCAAAGACCTGTTTTGATGAACAAGAACTCCTGGACAAGCTCAAACACAAGGAAGCCTGCAACGGGTGGAAGCAAGGAGAGGTAGCCTGGGTGGTACACATAGAGATTGTCCAAACAGCCAGGGAGCAGGTTAGGAAAGGTAAAGCCAAATTAAAGATCTAAGCAAACATGGGCAGGGTCATCTAGGGCAAAAGAAAAGGTTTTTATGGACATTGGTGATAAAAGGAAGACTAGGGAAAATGTGGGCCCTCTCTAGAAGGAAAGAGGAGATTTGGGTAAGTGGGATATGGAGAAGGGTGAGGTACCCTCAGTTCTGTCATTTTTTATTATGATTTTTATTCAGAAACACCACTCAGTCTCTATCTCATTTTTAACCTCTGGCACTGTGATGATAACGTTACTTTTTGTTTACCTGTTCCATAAAATAATTTTCTACTGAAAAAAGTGGATTATCTGAAACTGCAGCTTCTTGGGCAAGAAAACCTTCTTGGTTGCAAGGAAAAACACTACTGTCTACAAGACAGAACTCAACACTTGAAGAGTTAGAAAGAGGATGTGTAGAGTTAACATATTTCTTGTCCTTTTCATACCTACTTAACTGGTGAATGAAATTGAGAAACAAAAAGAAAAATCTACGTCACTTTAAGAGTTAGAGCAAAAAGTGAGAGAAGAAGACCTAGATTCCTTGTACAGACCTTAAATGTACTTGTGGAATTAGAAAATAAGGTTGAACAGCAGAATTCTATGATTTTTATTAATTGTTATTGGTTTCCCTGTAAGAGTTCTGAGAGTTCTTTTCTGGTCATTGCTAAAAGTCACATTTCATTAAACACAGTTTATTTAGCTGATATTGTTTTAACTCTACTTCAGCACAAAGTAAATCAAGATCATAAACTACTTACTGGATTTCTTTTTGGTTGGTTGGCTGCTTGCTTGGTGGGTTGGTGGGTTGGGGGATTTTTGATTTTGTTTTGATTTACAACACTATTAGGAAAATAGGAAAAGGAGGAATAAATTACTAGTTTAAGACAATGAAGCACATTGAATTCTTAAATGATTGTGCCTATATATTCTATAAATCTGTAGCAGTTCCACTGTCATGAACATTGGCTTAATATCCAATTAGTGCTTACCAGTACTAATGACTATACATGTCAAAGAAGTTATATTTCTGCACTGTTGTGATGATTAGAAACTGTGCTTAACAATGAACAAATGAACAAAAGAAATTTTAATCTCCACAGATTGGAAGCTGTTACTTAACTATCCTATTTTAAACAGAAAATTTTCTGACTTAGTCAGTGATTTATTGATTTAATTAGCTGTTTCTGCAATAAATTCAGTCTGTTCACTGATAAAAAAAATAAAACAAACCATCACTGACATGTAGACTGAACATTATTTCTGATGCAAGTTCAATTTAACTTATTTTTCAGCTTAAAGATAATATTCCCAAAAATTGTTAATTTGCACCCTTTGGCATTGCACCAACGCATATGAAGTTTTCTGATAATAGACCTGGAAATTGCAAAAGATAAAGATGAAACCCACAAAATTCTCCTTATTTAGAGGAGGATGTAAATAATTTTTCAGAATAAAAAATATTAGACTTGTTAATTGACAAATATTTGGATTTAACTTCTGTAAAAAGATTATACAGACTTTTCAGCAATGTTATAAAAGAAATGTTAGAAGCAATATATTAAAAGGCATGGTCAACAAGGTCTATGTGTGTTTTGGTAATAAGCTCCAAATATTCCATAATTTACTACAGAGAAATAGCTGTTCTAAGACAGAAGGTATTTTAAAAGTTATATGATCTTTTCTTGCAGTCATTTACTGATGAAAAGCTTTGTTTCATTCTTCCTAGTATAAGTAATAAAGAAATATTGTACTTTGTGATTTTGTTTCAAGAAACTCCTAATGTACTGAATATTGGGAAGGTATTTAAAGTGTATGTTTTCCCTCTGCCTGCCCAGTAAACTCTGATTTGGTTATTACACCTTGCATGCTGTTTTTAGTTTTATTCCCTGAACAAAATCTAACTGGGAAGGTTCAGGCAAGGGCAAGAAGCATGGACAGGTATGGAATATGTGCTTTACAAAGAGTAACTAAGAAGGAGTCTTCAGTGAGGTAAAAAAAAATTAGGAGGAAGGTAGTGGAATAGAAGGATTTTGAAAGAGCAGTATTATCATGACATTATTAAAGCAGATAAATAAAGATGCATTTCTCAGCGAGTGTGGCTACATTACTAGTGTTGATTCAAATAAGAGAGTATTTGAATTTGTGTTTCCTTAAACCTTTGTTTTCAATCACAGCACATTTCCTACTCTGGAAAACCATGCTCTATGTCATATCACAAAAGGAAAAAAAAAAAAAAAGACAGGTAATTTTAAGTTCTGGACCAAGGAAAAAAAAATAAAAGGACGTGAAAATGGACTCCTGCCTCATTTGATTTAGCCTTATGTGGAACAAATGGTTTGTATTATTTGTGGAAATTAATGGTCTACACGTTGGTGTTACCGACAGTAAGGATCCAGTTGGGGATTATTTGCAGAATCAAGTAGCATAAGGTAGTCTGAATTTAAGTGAAGCATTAAGTCCTAATTGAAGATGACAGTGTAGACACTTTCCCAGGCACCCCAGGTAATCGTTTCAGAGGAGCCTAGAAAGTGTGATACTAGAACAGAAGCATCAGCAAATGCAGAGAAAGGGGACAAATATTGTCACCTCCCTTATTGATCCCTTTGTAGATAGACACTAATTCAGCTGACACCTCAGCACAGCCTTTCCAAATTATTTCAGTCCCAATCAGCCTACCTGTCATGTAAAGCCACAGCTGGTACTTGGGAAAAAATGTCTATGTCTGTCTTCTAGCACTGAAAGAACTAGTTCTGCATTTCAAACATCAAACTGGAAGTGACCACCTCAGTTATTAGAAGCAAATTTCAGAACTCTGTGTTGAGTCCTACAGAATACCATGTCAAAAATAAAGATAAAATCTGTTTTAACATTTGCACTGATGAGTGAATTTTAAACTCCACTGTAAGTTAATGCAGCAGAGGTGATTAATGATTTTGGAGGTAAATTACATGAGTTCTTTTCTTGTTATATTAAGAAACAAAAATCTATGAAAACATTTTATTTTGGTCATTTGATAACCTGGATTTCATTTTTATATATATTCTTTTATATATATATATACATGTATATATATATATATACATATATATGCACATTTTTATTTTACAGCTGCTATTTATGTGCTTTATTTTGGTTCCACAAGGAACTATTACTTAATTATTAATTTAGATACCTCATTTAGAGACACCTAATGTACTTTTCTAAATGCTTTGAAAATGTACTGTAGCTTTTTAATGGATTATTTCTTTAGATGGATTTTAATGCACTTTTTTGCTTCTATGTCTCTGTCGCTGAGTGTTTAATGTCAACCTCCTGTTAACCCCAACACTGTGCAATGTGCTGTTCTTTTGTTTTCAATGTTTTACAATTGGAAATGTGCTGAATAACAGGGGCATCATTCTCCATGGGAACTCTTATGCAAAGTAGGAATCTGAAGATAGGAAAAGTTGATGTGAAAATGTTTAAGAGTGTGTATGCAGTAAATAACACTATGGATTTTTTGGGTTATGTTGCACTTGTGCATATTTTAATCATAGCTGACTCAGATTTCAGTTCTTAAATAATTTAGGTCCGGTTGTGGTGACAGGAAAAAAAAAGACAAAGAACTTAATGTTTTGTAATTGCAAGAAGCAACTCAAAATTGATTTTTCATGGGCTAATTAGACCACAGTAATAAACTTATAACCCCAGAATAAACATCTGTGGCTTTCATCTAATTTTTAACTAAACAAACAAACAATAATAACATTAAGCAATATATATTCTTGTACCTGCAAGTTTTTGGTTGATTGCCATTATAGAATTTATGTTGAGGACCATTTCTTTATGGGAAAATTCTTCTGCACCAATTCATTCCAATATGTGCAGGAAAGATATATTTGACATTTATAAGACCAATAAATGTACCCAAAGTTGTCATGGTAAAATTTCATGGGGAGAAATCTGCGGATTCACATGGTAGTAATGATTCTACTTAAATAGAAATAATCTTCACCTTTACTGGGGCAAAATACCCAACAATTTTAAGGTACCTTTAAAAAATAACAGTTGTGTCCATAGTCCACTTATCCATACAAGCTGTAGTTTCTTTTAAATGGTTCCTGATTTCTGTTTGTTCATTTACATATTTGAGAATTCTTCTGATCTTATCCCTTTGACGTTATCTAATGATCCTTCTGCACTTTAATATTTTTTTGTTTCTTTTTCCTTGGATATAAAACAGTATATTCTTCATTAATTTCTTTTTTGAACATATTTCTATTTAATTTTTCTTACCGTATTCTGAAAATCGTCAACATTTTGATATTGAGCTCATTTTTTCTTGAAGCAAGTTTCTCATTGTTCTATTGTTTCTCTACATTTCACTTTAAACCAGACTGCTTTATTTAAGTTTTTTCACAGTTCTGCTCTTTCAGTTGTTCTTTTTAGAGGACAAAGCTTTTTGTCTTAAATCTAATTCCACCCATAGAGTGGACTATCCTACAGAGTTTTCTAGTCATAATGGCTAAAATAATTTAATTTTTTTTCTAACATTTGCAGAAATAATTGTTTCAGACATATTTCAAAGGTTATTGATTAAATGGAAAATAAACAGAAGAATTAATAATGTTTAATTAATTCAATTAAGAATCACAAAATTATATAGTGAAAGGTCCTTGCTACTAAATTATGGATACACCAAAAAGTCCTAAGCAAATCCAAATGATATGTGCTTTCAATCAGGTCTCAGGCTATGATGGCAAAAGAATAGCACCAGTCCATTCCTCCATGAAAATCCCTAAAGAAACACTTATCCTATCTGGGTAGGTAAGGAGGGTGCTGGGTTTTTTTTCTTCTACCCAAAGCTGATCAAACCTTAAGTGCTGACACGTACCCAGAAATCCATGTAACTTTTCTCTACCTACACACAAGATGAAATGAACCTCGGACATACTGTTTTCTCTAAATGTGAAAGAGAGTGACTAAAACAGAGAACACAAATCCCTCGTTCTAATACTTAAATAAAGTACTAAAAATGTAATGTTTAAAGGGTGACAAGCATTTACCACCAGTAAACGTTTCACACTCAACAGTTTTTCAGAAGAAGCTGTGCAGCTGTAGAATTTCATCACACTCTTCTACACCGCAACACATTGACATAAAGAGTGGGAATATAACAAGACAGTGATTCAGGTGTTAAGTTATGGCAAAGTGCCAACAAAAAGACAAACAAAACTAGGAGTTTGGTGGATGAGAACCTGGACACGCCCCGGCCGTGTGCGCTGGAGCCCAGAACCCCCCTGTGTGCTGGGCTGCACCCAAAGCCCCGTGGGCAGCAGGGCAGGGAGGGGAGTCTGCCCCTCTGCCCCTCTGCTGAGACCCCACCTGCAGTGCTGCATCCAGCCCTGGGCTCCCAGCACAGGAAGGACAGGGACCTGCTGGAGCCAGCCCAGAGGAGGCACCAAGGGCATCAGAGGAATGGAGCAGCTCTGCTGTGAGGAAAGGCTGGGAGAATTGGGATTGTTCAGCCTGGAAAAGAGCAGGCTCTGGGGTTACCTAATTGCAGCTTTCCAGTGTCTAAAGGGAGCCAACAGGAAAGATGGAGAGAAACTATTACAAGGGCCTGGAGCGATGGGACGGGAAATGGCTACAGATTAAAGAGAGTAGCGTTAGATTAGATGCTGGAAGAAATTCTTCTTTTTAAGGGTGGTGAGGCTGCCCAGAGAAGCTGTGGCTGCCCCACCCCTGGAAGTGTCCAAGGCCAGGCTGGACGGCTCACTCAGCAACCTGGTCTAGTGGAAGGTGTTGCTGTCATTGGCAGAGGGGTTGGAACAAGATGGCTTTTGAGGTCCCTTCAAACCCAGGCCATTCTGCCAATCTGTGAATCTATGGAAACCTTTCTTTTACCTCTGTGTGTCCATATGTGTACAGGAACACATACGTGTAATCAGGAATTTTTTTAAAAAATATGGTTATTATGATGGAATTATTTTATGCAGCTTTCAGTTAAAGGGGCCTTTGACATCTTTAGTTTGAGAGCTGAATGTCATATCAGTATCTTCCAGGATGTCCTTAGTATTTCTAATAATTTTAATACTGGTGTTGCGCTTGCAATCACCACTTGCTGGTGTGGCAGAGGGTTTAAATGCACAGAAAAATAAACCCACCTTGCTCATGAAAGTTGAGCACATCTCTAAAAGGTTACAGTCAGATTAAATATGCTCAACAGTACCTAGAATTTGAATATTACTCAACCTGATAACCTCTTGTAGTTTTCTTATTTTTCTATGGCTCTTGAGGAATAAATGGCTGGTCAGATAAACTGTTGTGATATTTGCGTTATTCTCACATCCACTGCCTTCCTTCAGGGCCTGGAACCTTCCCTTTTTTTCCTATAGTAGTAAGCTTCATAACATCCCAGAACACCCTATATTCCAATAATTCTGCTTCTGCCAGGTGTCTGAGATAATGCTCATTGTTAACATAGTTAATATTTGCATACAAATTAAATCCACTGTTTCAAAACACTACTGTTCATCTGTGAAAACATACATGAGCACAGGACATGAGACTTAGGACCCAACTTCTTTTTGTCATTGACAAAAATCCTTTGAATAAGCTGCTCTCTCCTACCCTCCTCTCTATCAGAAGAGTCACCTGATGAATGCCATTCTTCAAGTTGCTCTCTATTCCCTTAGTTTAAGGAACAATGTGCAACAATGATTGTTGACACATTTTAAAAAACATAATATGTCATATATTTAAACATAGCTAGTAGCAGTATGTTTTCCACTAAAACTTCACACTGCTTTTTAAATACAACTACTCAATGACAATACTCACTGTATTATAAAACCCTTAAAAGAGAAAAATTCTCTGGAACCAAAGTTAATAGTTCCCCAGTTAAATATGCAGGAAAAAAAACAACACAATGCATCTAAGTACCTAAATCCAAAGGTCTTTATGAAACAGTAGCTACTTAATACTCATAAATGTTTTTCTGAGTCTAGGGATGTACCTCTATGTTTCTTCAGATACATAAAATGCTTTCTTAAATCTTTCACTAACTTATTTAAGGTATATTAACACTTTTAATACTTGAGAAAGAAATACAAAATGAAAAAATTAGTGTATCATGACATTTGGGAAAAAAAAAACAACTCTAAAAGTGTATAAAAATGCTATTTGAATTACAGAAGACGCATCATGCCTTTCTCTAAAATCAGTTACAGATTCCTGGCATTCCCACAAATCAAGTACATGTTTTTTTTATAAATGCATCATTAAAATATTTCCTGTTGCTTACGGGCAAGCGTACTGGAAGAAAAAACATGCCTGCATAGAGTATTAAATAAAAGACTGGTCTTACATGAGGGGCAATTATCAAAGCTCTAACTTCTTATTGAAGCAGTGAGACATGGGATAAATATCTTGAGTCTGAAAGAACACCTGTTGAACTACTGATCTATTAAAAGTTCCCTGAAAAGCACCAGCAGGAGAAATAATGTATTTCAAATGTGACTGAACAGAAGTGATTAAAGTATATATTCTATTGAGAAAATCATAATAATAGGAAGAAATTGTTTGCTTTTCAAATGAAAAATCAGCTATTAAGAAAGCCAATATACTTCTCAGAAAATTTCTCCAGTATAAGATGGGATTTACATACAAATTTGGAAAATCTGTTGTAATAAATAAATAAATAAATGTTGCAGAAAGTTTGTAATGAGCGAAAAGGTTGTGTGTTTGCTTATTTTTTCCCTTAGAAACCAAAACACAGCAAGTGAAGGAGATTAAAGAATGCAGTTTTTCTTAGGTCCTGTTACAGTAGCATTTTCTACGACAATGGGGAAGGGAGGTATTGGTGTTATCATTATTGTTATTATTCAGGTACATTTAGTATGTTTACCAGACCACTTGTATAAGTGTTTTGCTCATCTTCAACCTTTAAACTTTTAATAAAAATTATATTGTTATGCCTTTTTAAAAGATGAGCACTGAGAATAATTGAAATTCACACATTTTATCCCTGGCAGCTGTCAGAATAATATTCCAGCCTTTTTTCTTACGTAAGTCTTGATGTTCATCTCCTTCACCTTCACATCTTAGGTATAGAATGTGTATTTTAATGCAAAAACACATTAGGAATATTTACTTTAATTCTAAGATAACCCCAAGGGGCTCTGAATATAGGGAACTCAGTTATGTTAAATGCCAAGAAATATCACGTATTTAGGAACATTCAGTGTTTCACTTTGGCTGCAATGTTTAAATAAGAAGAATCTTAAACAACAGAATGTTACACACATTCACTGAGTTTTAATCTTAGAATCAATTAGAACTTCTGTTGTCCTACCTTACTCATGAGGTAGTCAGGATGATCGTGTAGCAGGAACATGTACTTCAACGTGTTTTCCCAAAGACAAATTTTTCAGTGAGCCTTCAGAAGACATGGCCTGGCCTTTCCCTTTTATAAAGGATATTTCCAAGTGAAGGGCTTATGGGAAGCTCCCTTTGCAAAGCACTTAGTACTCCCCCTAATGGAAAATCAGATCTTTGAAAGGAAGAAATCTTCAAAAGCTCATGTGAGTTGGGGTCTGTTTGGACCAATGTTGTAAAAAAAGGTGGAATTGGCATGGAAGGAGTCGGGCATTCAAGAATTCAATTTACCAGCATGGGGTGGCACCTCATTTCTTTCCAGCTTTAATATAATAATCTCTTAATCCTCACATTCCTTATGTAACTCTATCCTAATGCTGATTTTTCCTTGTTATCCTATCACATGTGATTTTGTCTGAAAAACACCACTTGCTGCAACTCATTTGCCAAGCTCATCACTCATTTTAAAAATCCATCAGAAGATGCCAGAAAAATTATTTTGCTGATTATGCCAATTTGCTGAATACCCAGTTATAATTTTTTTACCAAAAGGAACTGTCGCACATTCTATTGGATAGATAAGATGTAAAGGAGAGCAGAAAAAATGAAAAGCAAGCTGCAGACTATTTATAGTAAATCACAGGGTTCCATACTGAAATGTAAAAGTGTTTAGATGATTTTGGGTAACAGAGAACAATTATTTTAGGTGTTTCCCAATTCAACATTTCATTAATTCATAGAAATAATATTATACATGAATAAATGCACACATATTAAGTTCTGTTTTTTCCTATTTAACCATTGAATTGCTTATTCTTTTCTTCCTCTCCTTACCCTTCAATTACCCATCTGACTGGTGTATATCTCAGTCTATCATTGATAAAACGATTTTGAGGTATAAGTTTACCATTCTTTCCTAGTGATCATTTAGCAAAAAAGTGCTTTTTAAATCAGCAGGACCCCTTGAAAAGTACTTACAGCACCCTCAAACAAAAGAAGCTCTCATGTAATAAAATTTCAAATAATCTTAAAAATCAAAGATAACGGTATATTTGACTTATACTGGTCTGGGTATTACTTTAATCATTTATATCCTAAAAATCACTTAGGTCTTCCTGGGTTTTAAAGCAGAGTATGCTATCCATAATGAATGAGAGGGAAATAATGATAACACTTACAGGAATTTGATATCACTCACAGGATTTAACATTTACGTGAGTAAGAAGAAAAATAAGTTCTCCTCCCATCCAAGTAACTTATGATTCTTTCTTTGATTTTGCATAATATTCAAGTGAGCGTATTGCTATTTTAAACTAAAGAAATTGTCTGGGTGAGGCTCTCTGGTGTTCAAGACAAGTAGACTTTGAGTGAATATCTCTGTTTAGACCAAACCCAAAAATTTTCATAGAATTATAGAATTATAGAATATGCTGAGTTGGAATGGACCCATCAAGATCATTCAGTCCAACTCCTGGCCCTGCACAGGACACCCCAACAATCCCACCATGTGCCTGAGAGCATTGTCCAAATGTTTCTTGAGCTGTGTCAGGCTTGGTGATATGACCATGTCCCTGGGGGGCCTCTTCCAGTGCAAAACCCCTCCCTGGGTGAAGAATCTTTTCCTGATATCCAACCCAAAGCTCTCCTGACTCAGCTTCAGGCCATTTCCTCAAGTTCAGTCACTGGTCACGAGTGAAGAGATCAGTGCCTGTCCCTCCACTTCTCCTCATGACGATGTGCAAGAACACCATGAGGTGTCCCCTCAGTCTCCTCCAGGCTGAAGAATAGTTGCTTTCCCTGCTATTTTAAACAAAACTTCGATGGTAAAATCTATGGAATTTAAGTCAGAAGTATGACATTCAAGTTTGTCCTAAAGTTATAATTTTGGTGCAGTTGAGTACATCAGATTTGTCTGTGCCTGTGCTCATGCCCGCAGCGTGTAAGTAATTAATTTCCTGGGAGGTCAAGGCAGTCCCCACCGAGTCTCTCACGGATGAGACAACAGGCTGATTTGAGGTGACAAATTAATGTCAGGTAAGGTGAGTCACAGTGACCTGACTAGGTCTGGCAGGAGTTCTCTGGGCAAGCATTTTGGACAGTCCAGGAGATTCCTCCATTGGACTGCTGGCTGTGCCTAAACCAACCAGTAGTCACTGCCTGTACCTGCTGATTGATTAATTGATGCTGGATTGACATTCTGGGCAAAGAATCTGGCTATGCAAGGGACTCGTTGAAGTAAATACTGCTGTGGGTGAAGAAACTGATCAAATTGAACATATGTAATTTTAAAAAGTCTAAGCAAACTCTTCTCACAGATGCAGAAATGGTTGTGAAAGCTTTTTCCATGTAGTTAGGATAGATAAAAGGTTTGAGATAATCAATGGCAATGGTCATGCATGTGCTAGAGGGGTCATGTGCAACCATACTGAATCGGGACTATAAAAATATATTAGAACATTTTGTTTGGGTAAGTTTGGGTAGTTTGGGTAATCTCACATCATGTGAGTGTTTTTATGCAGTTGCAAAGACATTCAACAGAGATTCATGTCAGCATCTGGACAGCAGCTGACAATGCTGCTGGAGAGATTCAATTCCCAATGTATTACCCTTTGCAGAAGATTCCACAATTTGTTTATTTCAAATGCTTTAAGTATAAATTTCTATGCAACACCCCTTTTGTAAAAAACACCAACATGAAGACCATAAGTCTTGCTCCTGAGAAATCTTGGTAACTGTTCAGAATCATGCTATTTTTTGCCTCTGCTGTTCAGAGCCAGCAGTCCATACTGGTGATATATTAATATTATAAAAGATGTTTCATCTTGTTAAACGTCAGAGAACACTACATAGAACACAGATTTCATTCAAGTCACCTTGGAGACAGCGTATTTTCCTATATTCTCTTACAAAAAATTTTCTGGGATGTATTTGCTAACTCTTTAAATCTTAACACCAAGTTACAGAAGACTCAAAAGAGAATTCAATTTCTTTTTTCCCTCTCCTGAGAGGTGAATCAAAATTTTCTCTTTGGAAGCTTGCACTTAAAGACTCTCCTTTTTATCTTTTTCTTGGTTTTGGTCTGGTTTTGGTTTGTTGTTGGTTTTTTTTTGTTTTTTGTTTTTTTTTTTTCCCTTGGAATCTCTTAATTGTCTAATTGGTTAGTTCATTCATTTATAAGGCTTTGGTAGCACTGTGTGTCCAGATGTTATAAGAATGTCTTATGTTTTTAAATAGATTCTTGGTTTATTCCTTAGCTAGCAATTTCCTCAAAGATTAAAAAGGCAGTGGCATAGAAACTCAGATGAGAAATAGTGTATGTAGATGTTCCCATGTATTGATATCTCATTTTATGAAATACTTGATTGAAAACAGATGCTTATATATTTTGCTCAATTTTCATTGAAAAAGTAATAGTGGAATAAAATTCAAATACACTGAGTAGAAATTATATTTGCATTAGTAATAATGTTCAGTCATGTGTCATTCCTTAAACAAAACTGAGTTTCAGGAAAAAAGTAAAGAAAAAAAGGAAAAAAAAAAAAAAAAAAGAGGAAACCCCAGAAATATAAGATGAAGAACTTTTGGAGTATCCTGAAATTCTCATTCATAATTTAATATGGACATTTTTAAGAATATTAGCAAGTTTTGTATCTTAGGTGACACAACAGACATATAGCATTTAATTCAATCAAGTAATTCCTTACTAGGATCTATATTTTATTAAAACATTATATGCACTTTGACTCAGCAGGATTATTAAAAAAAATTCCTTTGTGATGTCAGATTTTGGTAGCCCTCCACAAAACATGAGACAGAGATATCATTGCAACCAATGTTGCTAGCCTGGGTTCCATCTGGTGTTGGTTTAGGATACTGTTTATTTTCCTTATGAAGTAATTTGTAAAAATTCCTGTATTTTAAACTAAAACCTAGGGCAGAAGAAATAAGCATCACCCCTGATTCAGTTAGACTTCTGTGAGAAATCAGAGAAGATAATCTTCTGAAGCAGAAACTGTTGGTATTGGGAGCTAAAAAGCCATATTTATGCAAAAAAAAAGTAACATTTTTTTTCTCAAATTTAAAAATTATATTTATATCTGTCTGTATCCGTCTGTATCTGCATGAAATACCTGCTTACTTCAGCTCGAAAAGGATAAAGAGGTGCTGGCATTTGCAAAACCTTTTTCCATGAAAACTGAATTTTACAGAAAACCAGGATAACTTTTATTCCTTTTTTTTTTTTTTTTGTGGAAAACCGGTATATTTACAGCCCTCTGGGTGTGTGAATTGCTTCAACATTCTATCATTTCTCTTGTAAAGCACTGTTCTGCTTAAAATTTTGTATTACTAACACGTTCAAAATATTTTTGATTTCAACAGTACTAAAATGATTGCTGAAATCTCTTGATGGAGAGAAAAAGAATGATCAAATAGATCTGGACTCAAACTGAAAGATGATTGACAGTTCTCAGCACCCCAATTTCCAAAACAGTGAATAAAAACAGTGTTCAATATTTGATATACCAAGCACACTTAGTTGTCTCAGCATTTCTGATAAGAATATGGTTCTGCAGAAGAAGGTTTATTAAAAAAAAAAAAACAAAAAAACAAAAAAAAAACCCAGGGAATAATTCTTAACAAAGTTTTATTGACTTGGGACAAAATAGTTTTATAGACCTAAAGATAATAATCAGTCTTGTTGTATTTAACCTTCATGAAATATTTTATTTGTGCACTTTCATAATATTCTACTTCCAAAATAAACATTAAAAACATTTGGGGCATTTAGCTGTAAAAGAAGATGCCACATGTAAGTATGGATAATTTTTCAAGAGAAAGTTTTTCGGAGCATGAATACCTAGGTTATTCAAAGATTTCTTTTATTCTTAATGAGAGGCAGTCAAATAAAACTTTTGTTACTTTTACAATTTATAAATTGATGACAGACTTCAGTGGCATTTCAAATGAAGGTTTTCAGAACTGAACTGAACTGAACTGAAGATGAATCTTCTGTGTAAAAAAGGGGTTAGAGTCTTCTGAGGATATAGTAGCTCATGTTGTGTCCTATCCACTTCCACTTCTGATGCCCTGAGAGTTTAGGGTTAACTTTCCTCTGCCAGGTGAAGACAACCAGAATTTATTCTTATTTGTTGCTATTTCATGGTGTGAACTCCTGGTGAGCCCAGCTGCTCACATGCTAGACCTGTAGTAGTTTCTGCTGCTGTTTCTGTGCATTTTGGAATTATCCTTCTCTCTCCAGGTACATCAGCAGCTTTCTTGGCTCGTCCCTCCTCCCACGCCACCCCATAGGTGAAATTCAGAGACAAAACCAGCTCTTGATTCCTCTGCTACCACTAATGCTCATGACAAAATATCACCAATTTTTGTTACTTCCTTTAAGAGCCTTCAACATCACCTCTTAAACAGATCTGAATATGTAAATTATGCCTCTCTTCCATCTAAATCTGTGTATCACTGGGATATTCAAATGTGCCTATGGGTTTTTACAAAGATATATATTAAAACCTGTGTTTTCTGAATATTTCTGTGCAGGTCAGCTGTGTCTTTTGTGTTTCTTGAATCCATTAATTCTAATACAATGTACAGAATTAGATAAGGTACAACACAGTAAAACACACAGATGATTTATATACAAGAAACATTTTGTGCAGGGCATGATGACAATGTTTTGCTACTTTAAACACCCATGAAACTAAAACACAACAAAAGTGCTCCTCATGTAGCTTTGACACCAGATTGAGTTCAACTTGGTTACACAACTAATTTAAATCATGCAACTTTAATGATGTGCTCTGTTGGATTTGTTTTTACTTTTCATGAAGCACATTTTGATCATTTTACTTTGAAAACTGCATCTTTTAAAACTTTTAAATCCATTTCCCAGTACTTAGCTTTTCTGCTAAAAAAATATCTCATTAAATATGTCCCTTTAGCTAGGTGTTTGGAAGATCTTAACATATGCAGTTTTTGACTGTACTAACATTTTTCATATGTAAAAAGCCCCATTTATTTGAAATGAGATTTAACCTGAATAATTGGCATTTGGCAGAGTTGGTGATGCCTCTGAGTAAGTACAAAGTTCCGTAATAATAAATAGTTTTGGTGCATGTTCATATTCTTGGATTTCCAGCGTTTTTTAATTGCTCCTTAGGGAGACAATTTTTCTGGAAAGCTCAAATCCTTTTTTTTAGACACACATGATAAGTCAGACTTAGAAGCATCTTGCAGCAAACCTTCACACAAATGCAAAGTTATCAGCCAACAGTGCACAGCTCTAACATATGAATTGGTGTTCTTGTGCAGAAAAAAATAAAAAAAATATTTAAACAACGTGCATGCACACAGACAAATGGACAATGCAGGGTTTGCAAGTTCTGCATCAACCCTCTGCTATGTCAGCTGTCTCCTGTAGAACTGACTTACCCAGAGAAAACTGAAAAAAAGAATTTTTTTTTGCTTATTTTTTATTGATAACACATACATGATCTCCATTTAATACTCCAGTAGCATATAGAATAAAAATATTGAAATAATGTATTGGAGAAGGCTTTAGATAAGCTAATGAGTGAAACATGAAATACAGGCTCTGTAGATAAGAAATTTGCCACGAATGGAAATATAAGGAATGCATATCTTGTATAACAAAAATTCCTACTAAAAGCACACAGATCTCCCTTATATTTTATTTTCTAGAAGAGTACCATGCCATTTTGTCCTTTTTTCAAGGTAGGCTTTTGGTAAATACCTATGAAATGTAACACAATACAAATACTAGTAACTATGCTATCAGAATTCTTATTTTATGCTATCTGAAAATTCAAAGAGTAGAATTGGCTGTAATAGATTATTATTTATGTACCATGTTATTTTACCACAACTACTTGTTAGTGTTAATTACTGTTGTTAGGTATTAGTCAAGCCAGGTTTTTCCACATGGGTGTGATGAAATAAAACTAAATAACGTGAGAAAAAAGTTTACATATATATTTAAAGACTACATAGCTGAGTATTGGAAAAGCTTGTACAGGACCTGCAAAACAGATTTCTAAGCATCAGTTTATGTGTTATAAATTTGCAATGGAAATCCTATTTAGAAGGAAGGAGATTTTGTAGACTTTACCCATTGTGTCCTGAGAGCTGTGGGCTCATTGACTATTCATAGATGATTGTATCAATAATGTTTTCATATTTATATTTCCCTGAGTCATTTGATGTATTTTCTTGGTAATCATTATATACAAAAGATAAATAATTCCCATTCCCGATCCTCTCGTTCAGATTGTATCCCTGAGGAAATAGAATTGACTTTTATTTGTTTGGAGGACATGGTGAAGTAAATACCTTCCCTATCACAGTACTGCAAAGCCCCTTAAATGGTGTAGAGGAATTTCTGATAAGGGACTTGTTTGCATCCATTTGAATCCTATTCTCAAACAGAGACTGGAAGAAGGTGAAGGAAAGTGAAGGAATCTAAAGCTCTACTACTGCCTTTCCCTATTTCCACTTTTTCCTCTCATCTGACCCTTGTCTCCTTGCTTCTTCCAGTCCTTTAATACACTTGGACATATGTAAATACAAATTGTCTTAAGAGTGTTTTCCCCTTGACTATTTTTGCCATTCATTATTACTGTGATCAGTGAAAACATGCAGTGGTTAACTATGTTATTAAATCTTTAATTTTAAAAGTATTTTGCACTGTTAATGTATCGTGTTTATAATTATTGCTCTGCTTATTATCTCTTTCTAGAAAGGGATTAACTTTATTCAGCAGCGATGGTTTTGCTGAAGTGCAGAGGCTCTGAAGCCCAAAAACTTTTGCTAAAGAAGACCTGTGTAATCTTCCATCCCATGGATAATGCCTCTTAGAGATTGTAGTGTGGCACCATAAGGGAAAACATGTCATGACCAAGCTACATAGCACTCCACCAGAAGAATTCCTAGGCACCTTTCTTCCTAAGCTGCCTGAACATTGATCAGGAGCTGCTGACTGTTTAATTCTTTCCACTAAATATCAGACTGCCTCGGTGACAGATGCTGCTCTGTGAGGACTGTCACGTTCACATTCTAATTACCCAGGAAATCAGCAGGTTTCTTTTTCCCCACCAAAATATCTGTTTTCCCTCTTCTTCCCAAGGAACTCTGCCAAATTAATCTATGTACAGACACTACAACTTAGCAACACTTTCCTCAAGTTTTTGTATCATGTTGTGAAGAGGACATATTAGAAGCTTTTTACTTTGTTTTCTCACCCTAATATATACTTCTAATATGAATGTGGAAAATCTGTATTGTTTTCTGTGCTCTTAGCAATTAATGTGGTAATTTAAAATATTTAAATAATAAATATTTTCTTTCCCAGCTTGGGTACCTTAGAAAACTACTTATAATTGTGTAAGACATGCTCATATCTTGTACAGATAGGGAAGAAAAATACCTGTATTTTATTTAAAGATGAAGCTGATAAATGCAAACGTTAAAGTGTATGTATGTATGTATGTGTGTATAAATATATGTATAAATACATATTCATCAAGAATTTAGTAGGGTAATACTTCAAAATATATTCAAATAAGGATTTTTATATCCAGTTATAGTAATTCAAACATTTAAATTCCAGGTCTATGCAGACAGATGTCAAAGAAAGTACCCCTAATTTTTTATACAATAAACTTATGAATACCTATCCTCTTTTTTTCTGGTGCTACACTTACCCTTCTGAATCTCTTCTGGCTCTGACTGTGGGCAGGTTAATCCCAGCAAAGAGGCTGGGAATGTTGGAGTGAGCACCCGCATCCCCAGATCTCTCTGGAAGGAGTATGATGCTGCCAGTTGGATCCATTCCTTCTCAGTCCTGGAGAAGCCAAGTCCCTTGGCTTTCTGTTCATACTTTTCTCATTCATGCCTGCTCCCTGTGCCTTGATTCCAGGGAAGGGGTGAAAGATGCACTGCAAGCCTCAGGGGCTGTTTGCAATACACACAAATCTTTTCAATTGAATACACTTCCCTGCCCTATAGTTCTCGTTACCTTATAATTTTATGGGGGTTTTTTTCATATCAGGATTTCCTATCCTGAATCTCAAGAAAAACCATAATTTCCAGAAAAAGAGGTCAAATTATCTTAATTATTTTTATTTCTTAGGAGAAATAAAAGCCCTGTTTTGCATTCTGCGACTATTTATTTTTAACCAAAAGGCTGGAGAGATTCATTTGGTTATTAGTAACTGTCAGTACAACAGAAATCCCATATGTTTTCCAGAAGTCTGTAGGTTATACATTAGCTTCAAATGTGAAACTCTATCAAATGCTGTCAGAAAAGTCTATGTACAATACATGTCATAGAATATGTTGTTTGGTGACTACAGTAAAAATACCTTCAAACCACTCCAATAATTTAATGAGGCATACTGGTCTCACCTGAAATCAAAATAGCTATTGTTTCCTCAACCAGACTTCTAAGTTCCAGAATATGTTCCTCTTTTAAGTATTCTGAAGATGCCTTCTGCAAAAATGTCCTTACAATTGTGTATAAAAATCAATTGACCATCGCTCAAAACAGACATTTTTCCCTAACCTATAATTATATCCATCTAGATGACTCCTTTCCCAAAAGAAATCCTTCTGCTTTTAAAAGAATCTGACCTGCCTGCATAAAAAAAAAAGGAATATATCAATCTTTTTGACAGACATCCTTTTTTTTACCCCACAACTTCGCCACCAACCAATCCACAGCCATTTCTCTTGTTTCTAACTTGCACAAGATAGAGGAGTACTGATAAAGAGTCAGGAATTTTGGAAGGCTTTATACAGAAGCTGATTATTTATAAATTATCTTATCACCAATATTTGATTAGAAAGACTAAATTTCAACAGATATTTTAGAAACTGGTTGATAATCACCAATATTCCAGATCAGAGTTTCATCCTCTAAATTTTTACAGTAGTTATAGCCTTAGCTATGCAATGCCTTGTTAACTCTGCTTTTGGCACCATAATTTGGCACTTTTATTAAGGCTTTAAAGATGTGACTAAATACAAATATATTAAAAACTTTGATCTCTATCAAGAATCTTGAGTAGAAATGCAAAAAGACCTTGACATATGGTTCTGGTAGGTAATGTTAGCTGCCAATGACCACTTAGATTTTAACCTTAACCTTATCCCTTCTTTTTTTGACTCAGCCTGGTTTCCTAAGTAATACATAAATGTGCACATATTGAAAGACAAAGCTTGCAAGGAGATTTAAATATAATTAGTGGACAGTTTGTATGTTGGACAAAGTAAAATGGTTATTCTAATTAATTACAACCTTTACTCAAAAGCTGCATCTTCAAGAGTACCACCCCTGCAATATTAATGCTGATGGGATAAAACTAATTGTTGTACTGAATGTTGAGTTAATTAAAAAAAACAACAACCCAGCAAACAAGAATCCTTACTCAAGAAAATCGGTAAGATTTTCTGCTCACCACTACTAAAATGAGTGATGTCAAAGAAGGTAATTGTCAATTCTGTAAACATATTAAGGAACCATGGGATTTTTATTTAAAAATCTCTTTAATGTTCAGCATCACCATAGCTAATGATAGCTTGATCCATTCTGACCTTCTGCATACACATATTGCAGCCAGACTCTTCAGCTCAATTTGCTGCCATTCTTTGGTTTTTGCATCAGCTGTGAGTTTTGGCCCACTTTGAAACGTTCTTTGGTACCTGGTTATCAGTCAATTTCCCCTTGCTTTACTATTTTAATTATTACTGTTATTATGCCCCTTTAGAGCCTTTAGTTTTATCTATGACTTCAAAGTTTTGTAGCATTTCAAACTCTGCGTATGAAAAGGTTGCATTCAGTAATTTAAGACAGACTTTGTTTCTCCTTTAAGAAATAGGTAGTATTAGCTACTGTACACCATTCTAACTGGTCTTTTTCATGGGTAAGACATTGCTAAAAAGGACTATGTGGCCCAGGTTTATGTCAAATACATTATGTCAAATATAAAGTAACTTTTAAAATTGTATACTAAGAATATTTCTCCTTCCTGCAACTATCCTTTAATTTTTTCAAAAGTTATGTAGATTCTAGTTTCGTTAAATTTTCAGGTTTTTACAAACCTCTAATCTTTTAAGAATCAATTTTAAAGTTGACTTCTGGCTTCCTAATTCATAACTTTTGTCTCTTGTCATTTGATCCCTGAATGATGTAGATATCATTCTTTTCATCTGAATAAATTGCTGAAGAAGAAAGACTAGTATTATTGCTATTTCATTCTCTCCTTCCTGTAAATTCAGATAGATTTCCTAGGAGGGATGCTCTTTCTCTTCCCTTTGACATTTCTCTATTCTGTTCGCACGTACACGCTTTTTCTATTTCTCTTTTATGCTTCATATTTTTTGATGATTTTCATTTTCACTTTAATCTCAAGAGGACAGCGCTGTGTTGAGGCACACGCTGTAGCTATAGTACTTGTTAAAGCTTTCATGTAGCATTTCTCAAACTGAGGTTCACAAAAGCAAGTAAAAGGGGAAATAAAATTGGATGGCAGAAGTCAGCAGCCATTCAGAGCTACCTGAGTCAGCAGCCACTTCAGAGGGGGAAGCGAGGAGCAGAACTTCTGACAGCAAATGGTTACATGAGCAGCCTGCCATTACCTGTTGGCAGCAGTGCAGTTTCCACAGTAAAGTGGAGTGAGCATAAACATCTGCATTTAGCAATTACAGTGTATTTCCACTTCAGCTCTTTAGAAGGAAATCCGTAACGTTCCTCCAGAAAATGTAAGCTGCTGCCAGCTAAGGATTACATGGTAGGTGAGGATGAAAGTGTCAACACTTTAAAAAACTAGATTTACAAATACCTTTGCAAATAACACTGAGCTCATCAGATTACGACAGAGTTAGAAGAAATGGCCTACAAATCTGTCAGACTGAAGAAGCATCAAAGACAGAAGTGCGTTTACCCCACACGTCATGCAGGAAATGTATTTTTTGCAGATGAAGACAGTATTTGCACAGAATTCAGATGAAAACTAACGGTGGTCCCTTGTGCAAGGACAAGATGGCAGTAAGATATGTCACTGCCCCGTGTCTTTGTGAGTCAAGAGGTTTGCTGGAACCAGATTTGGAAGAAAAGGTCAGGATCCAGTGATGCTATTGACAATACACATAATACGTCAACTAAACTTGACTTACAATTTCGATCAAGATCGTGGAGCTCCAAGTCTTCCTTAGAGCAAACCTTCTGGTAACCACTCTTCCCTACTCATGACCTGCAGGCCCAGCTGAAGCACCAAAGCAGGGGGATAACAGCTGTTGCTAACTTATCTCACCTGAATCAGGCTTTGATTTGATGCTTGCTTACTTCAGCTTTCAGAAAATTAATCTGGGCATTTTTAACCATTTTCTCCCAAACATTTCTTCCTTTCATGGAAAAGTGGATGTGCTACTGAAGAAAATACAGGAATCACAGATGTAGTGAGAACAGGTAACCAGTGAGCTAACATGACTCCTTATTCCTGCTGGAATGGATTTCCAGTAGAACAGTTTAATTAAACTGAGGTATAATAATGCATGAGAAGATATTTCATATTTAGTAATATTGAATCCCTATAACATGGAAAAAATATACTGTCAGGAAAGCAAAGGATGGAACACTCAAGAGAGAAAATTAAGTTAAAAAGATTGCCATCTGTTATGGTTACAAATCCAGGCAATGGAGCCTTGGAATGCCATATTTGCCCTTTGGCTTTTGAAACCAGCACACCATTTACAGTTTTCTACCTTCTGTCTAATTCAAACAGAGAAACGAGTGGGTTTTAGGGCACTATCCCTTTAAGGTAAACAGACGACAGGAATAAAGAAATAAAGCTGTTCCCTGTTCTCAGAGGAAGAAGAATGCAGGTCAGATACAGCAGAAGGAAAGTAATTTACTTCAATTTTGGTAAACAAAAGCAAGTACACAAGGTAAATACAAACCCAGTCTTGTAATAAATGCTCATAGATGAGTTTGTTCTCCTTTCCCCATTTGGCAATACAACTTTAAAAGAGGACGCATTGAAATTTCTCCCTTTGGAAATATTCCATTATTCTGTTTCCCCAGCTTATGTTCTAATTAACCCATCGGGAGGATAATGTTCTAATTAAGTAGCCTGTATGTAGGCCTGTTTTATTCCTTTACGGACATATAAAATCCCTAAGCAAATTTTCTAGCTTTTGACAACCCTTTTGTGGAGAAATCATTCCTAATATCCAATCTAAATCTCCCCTGGTACAACGTGAGGCTGTTTCCTCTTGTAATGTTTGTTACTTGGGAGAAGTGACCAACGCCCACCTGGCTACAAACACAATAACTAAGGATCATCTGTAACCAGGGGCTCAGTTCAGATTGTATGTTGCAAAATGTGAATGATTATGCTATTTACTGAATTTATTTTTTTTGAGGGATGAATAATTCTCGTTAGTCTTACTTTCATTAACTTGCGGATAGCTTATTGCATTGGTTTTCAGTTGTGTTTTGTTGCTTTTCCTACTGAGATTCTTATGGGTTTCCCTTAATGATTCCTCCATGTTTCTCATAGAATGGGTTCTAAAATCTAAAAAATTACACCACAACTAAATTATTCCATTCACACTTCTCGCTGATCATAGAAAGAGACCTTAAGAATGGCTTGGGTTGAAAGAGATCTGAAGGATCATCCAGTTCCAAGCCCGCCTGCCATGGACTTTTCACTAGACCAGGTTGCCCAGGGCCCCATCCAACCTGGCCTTGAATGCTTTCAGGGATGGGGTATGCTCAGCTTCCCTGGGCAAGCTGTGCCAGAGCCTCACCACTTGGAGTGTTCACTGTTAAAAAGCTTTTAATAGGGATATAGGTTATGGTTTACAGTTTTTTACTACTAATATTTTATTAATATCTTGTTTCTTCCTTACCCTGTAGACTCAGTTATAATTATCACATATTTGAAAGTCAGGACAGGACTGAAATTTATTCATATAAATGGCTTTATTAAAAATTAAAAACAAAATGTGAAATTCCGGGCCCTGTGAAACAAATCCATATTGGCTTCACCGTTGACTTAAACAGTGCCAGGAATTTTCCCTAGGTATAAAGATGTATATATATTATATGTAGGGCTATTTTTCCCATGGAATTGTGTGGCCACGGTCAGTAACTAAATTTTCCTTATTTTTTCTCTTGCTTTTACTAGAAAACTACCACCAAACATTCCTGTGTTTTTCTCTTCTTTGTCCTTAATAATAAAAAACAGTATCAGTAAAACCTGAGCCATGACACATTTATGCCAAAATAAACCCCAAAACTAAGTGGAATTTAGCAAGATGGCTAAATTCATTTCCAGATCAGAGGCCACTGGAAAACGGCAGTAGTGATCAAGGAAGTTCTAAACATGGAATTTCAATCACAATGTTCCTAGTGAAAACACTACCACAGAATTACAGTCACAATGCCTTGTTCTGAACCTCTGCTGGTCCACAACTAAAGCACAGGGAACCACTGATTTTGGAAGCAGAAATCCAAATTATTTTATGGTTTATGTTTTTGACCCAGATCTTCTCTGATGATTGAACATGGCAAAGCAAAACCTTTCTGGATTCCTAGAGAAAGAATCATTACTTGAACCATGTAGAGACATCATCACTCAAAGTAATTTATAGTTGCAAGTCAACCTATCCAAGATACATTTTCCAGATTCTTACAATAAAAAACTTGGATTAATTCAGGTAATTTCATTTTGCATTACAGTGTCTAACTTTGATTTGAAAAGTCATACATGCAATATAAATGACCAGAAAAAATTTAATTCTCAATTGAAATTGTGAACTGTCTCTACCTTTATTTACTTTTACAAGACTGGAAGATGGGAACGATTTATCCTAAATATATAGTTTCCTCTCACTGTGTTTCCCTTAGCTGTGCTGAATACTAGCAGGACTTCACTATAACTGTAACACCATCACCAAACACTTCTAAAACATAAGAGGGCTGAATTGTGCTCTGAGTACAGTAATAAATTATGGAAGTCTAAAAGTAAATTGGTTGTATTTCACATACTGAAAATGAGAGCTCAAGGTAGAAAATCTTCCTTCTTCGCTTTTGTGTGTCTAGTTATTTTAGTTCTCCTTACATCAAGTTTACTCCAAGCTCACTGAAGATTTTAGGAGTTTTGCCTGTGTGAATACCTAAAGACATGACTCCTGTGGTGTGTTGTATGAGATTTTTCACTGCTTGGAAAACTCTTCTTAAGACCTATGAAAATATAAATCAGTAATTCAAAGTCACCTAGAACTTTACTCCTTAAAATCTAAAAGGAATTAAAAAGAAATCTGATATTTACTACTTCAGGTTCATTACGTTAATCCATGTGGAACCTCTTTAAACTCACACTATTTGCCCCCATGGAGCTTTTATAGTTTTATAAATCAATATTGAGGTACGCTTTGACTCACCAGACAGAAAGAGCATTTTTGAACCTCTTGCAATCTATTCCAGCAATCAGTATCAATGGGGTCTTTAATTATATAATTTTATTATATAATTTGATTATATGTCTTCTGAGAATACACACAATGACAAAGACTTTGGAGTTTTTATGAAATGTTTACCGAAAAATGGCACAGGTTTATTTGCAATACTTTTGTAAATTAAATAAGTTAAATTTCCTTAACTGTCTTTCTCTCCTGCAAGTATATATAAGCCCTTAGCCATAGGGCAAACCATGCACTCTGCAGTTCAGCTCCATCCAGCAATGCCAACAGTTTCCAGGAGAAAACTTGTGTTAAAAGAACAGAATCAGGTGGCAGTGCAGAGCTCATGCTTTACAGTGCTCTGTTTTCTAGCAGTTTCTCTGTGGAATATAACTCTTAGCACTGCAGATTCTTTTTTCTGGCTTATGGGATCCTTCCTCATCTGAGTTCAAGATTTAACATGCAACCCAAATGAAAAAGAACAGAAGTAAAAGATAATCTGCACTGTGTCTTACTGCAATTTGTGGCAGCTGTTCTACTACATTTGCATAATATCTTTTTTTATCATGGAAATTTTCATAAATACCTATTTCTTGTTGACAGTAGAAAAGTATAAATGTGCAGAAGTACAATGTGCATTTGGAATAACTGAACCTGACCCCTGTTAACTACTTACAGATAAAGAATTTCATTTTGACTGCTAGGGTTAATCTATTTTTTCCATAATTTAACAACTAGCAATTTTATCTCATGCTCCACAAAGAAAAAATTATATCGTCAATTAGACTTTTTATTTGTAAGTTTAAACATTAATACTTATTCTCCCTAATATATATTCCTAAGAAGATACCTCTGAAGCAGAATCTTCTAGATATCAAATTAATGTTGAATAAACACCGTTTTCACTATTAACCTGTTGCTATTATTCTGCTATGATCCCATTTTTGTTCAGACAAATTGAGGTACAACATCAGAATGGAAAATTGTCTTTACATACATCTTAAGAGATCCATTTCTGAAAACAGAAAACCTGTTTTTCCCCGTAAGACTGTCTGTGCCTCAGATTAATAATATTAAATACAAAAAGACAGGGTAGTTAACACAATGCATCACATGTGTTTTCAATATTACATTATAACCAAACACCATGGATAACAGTTAGTTGTATTTCATAATTTTTCTACTGTAAAAACTACTTAAAGTCATTACATTTTAACATGTGATCTGACTGTTCTTGTTAAATAACATAAAATATTTAATTTTCTATATTTTTATTTACAACCTTAGAAATTTTAGTACTTTCAATAAAATAAGGTAAATAGCACAGAAACCTATTATTTCTGTGACCTAACAACTGTCCTGTTTTGACTGTAAATTGTCACTGTTACAATGCTTTTTTCATCCAGACTAAAAATACTTTAACATTCTCAGTTTATTTTACACCAAAATTTTAAAGCTTGTAATCAAATCAGTAGTTAATACTATGTTTCTTGAATATACTGAATATATTGAACACAAATATGTTTGAATCATAGAATGACAGAATAGCCTGCGTTGGGACCTTAAAGATCATCTCCTTCCAATTCCCCTGCCATGGGCAGGGACATGTTCCACTAGACCAGGTTGCTCAGAGCTCCATCCAACCTGGCTTTGAACACTGCCAGGGATGAGGCATCATATCTGTTGTTTTAAAACACCTTTGCAAGGCAATTATGTGCAGTTTTTATATTATTTCCTGTTATAAGAAATTCTTTTCAATAGGAAAGCTAGAATTACATCAGTTCTACTCTTGCCACCTTTGCATAGAGGTAAACTGACTTCCTCAGCTTGTTTATTCTGCAAAAATCTCTTAAATAAAATAATTCATATGGGCTAAAATGAAGTGGCAACACAATTTTTAAAAAACTATATGTTAAATTGCAATTCTTCAGGGATAACTTACAGTAATTTGATTAAGTTAAAGGAGCCTGTGAGAAAATAGCTAGAGAATCTCAAGTCACAGAATGAATGTTTTACCAGTGTTCTGAGTAAAGGAAACTTTCTGATTGACATCTGTAATATGTGGCAGTTACACAATACCTGTTACATTTCTTCAGAGAAGGAACTGTCTTATTCAAGGTCTAAATAAAGATACTTGTATATCTGTGCGAAGACTAAAAATCACACACGAGCAAGTTCTTTGATGACAGTTTGTTAAAATTAGATTTCTTATTATGAATATCAGAATCAAATTATTCTGAATCTCATACATACATGATTCTGAAGGGAGAATATGAAATTTTCAAACATTATTTTAATAGAACTCTTAATAAAGTTGTTCCATGATAAAGGACTACAGGTTTTAAAATGAGTATGGAACTTGTTATAAAATGTGTCATAAATGCTCAGTGAGGAGGGCACAGCAAATGAGTTTACGTTTGCAGGCTAAAACTACGTAATTTAGTCAAGGTGTTTGTATAGAATGCCCAGAATCTCTAAAAGTTTGCAGATGATTTTCTCTGATACCTCTATGTTACACCTCATATATCTGATTACAGATTTAATATTCTAAGTTTTGCTACTGTGCCAGGAAACATACAGAACCTCCACTTGAAAGAGTGCTTACTATCTAGAATTGAAGGCACGTTGGAAATTTTGTAAACAGACTATACTATCTAACTGGAATACCAATGTAAATTTTTTTTCTTAAGACTGTAGTTTGCTTTCCACAAATATTATATGTTGAGTGCAAAATCATTAATGTGGTATTGAACATGGCCATGAAAGCAGATTTAGAAGCACATTAAACAGAGCTTGGTTCCTCCATGCACTCTTACACCAAAAAAAGAGAGGATTTGGGGTTTACCTTCCTCATAATCTTTTAAAGCTTATTTTTAAACAACATAGAATCATGGAATCATCAAGTTTGGAATAGACCTCCTGGATCAGCAAGTCCAACCTTTGATTGAACATCACTTGGTCAACCAAACCAGAGCACTGAGTGCCACTTCTCTGTTGTTTATTTAATACCTCCAGGGATGGTGTCCCCCTACCTCCCTGGGCAGCTCCTTCCAGTGTTTGACAACCCTTTCCATTCTTCCTGATGTGCAGCCAGAAACTCCCCTGGCACAGCTTGAGGCTATGTCCTCTTGTCCTGTCAAAAACATAAGCCAACATGTCTTAATTTCAGATTTTCATTCCAGGGTTGTTTTTAGACAGTTTGCGGAGGAATAAAAATAGCAGACCTGAATTTATATAGGGGATAATAATACAAAATGTACATTTAAAAACCCATGTTCTTTGGAATTAAAACATACCCAGCAACTAAACAGTGACAATTAAACTGAAGCAAATGTGACTCATGCATGCAGTGTCATATTTTTCAGGTACATGATCACATACTTCCTTACTTCACAATCATTTCTTATAAAATTTAGTACAGCATACAGGGAACACAGCAGTAAAACTGTATCCCAGTGCACACAGGTAGGGAGATATTGCATCTGGAAATAAGGCAGACAGGTTGTCAGAATATATAGGTGCTAGTTCTTTATATATACCAACAAGGATGTGTATAGAAATATAGGTACACGTACCTTTTTTCAAAGAACTACTGAGGTTTTGTGTATAATGTAGGACTCAGCTCAGTCTATTTTCAAGATAGATAAATCTGAGAGAGAAGAGGCACGGAGAACGCTTAAGGGAATGCAAAATCTTTTTATGAGAAGTGATTGAAAATGCTTGATTTGCTTAGAACAGCACACTGCAATCTCGCAAAAGATTTGCTTTTTCTCTATAAATATATGGGAGAAGAGTTGAATATAGAACAAAGGAAAATTGCTCTGGGATTGGCAGGTGTTTTAGGTACAAAAGCAAATCAGTGTAAAATTGTGCTCAATATAGGATTCAAAATTGTTGCACTTTATGATTTTGTCTCGTAGGGACAGTGCTTGATAAATTAAGTATTCTGTGAACCTTATGGATTTCAGGCTTTTTATTCAAATCCACAAAGTTTAGGAATAATTTTTTCTAAGTTTTTTACCTCTATTGCTGTAATTCATAGCTACTGTCTCCTCTTCTAAGCAATAATTTGACCCAGTTCTTGCTCATTTTGAGCCATATCCCCCTTGCCTTTGAGTTTTGTCTCTTCTCTACTCTGCATTTATCAAATGCTCATTTTAGATTCTGGTCCCTCTGTATATCCATCCACCCATCAGTGCTTCCTGTTGATTCCCCAATATTCCTCCCTCTCCTCCCACCCATTTCCTCTCTTCTCTTTCCTTGCATTACCTGGCTTGTGTCATAGTTCTCTTCACATTCCCACTGTTCAACTTTCAGCTTTCTGTGTTGCCCAGTTTCTGTTTAGTCCTTCTGTTCCCTAATTCCCTTACAACTGGTCACCAGACACAGGTGAAGGATCGTTGCTGAGAACACAAAGAGAATGCCTTTCTGCTCTTCCCCGTGTCAAGTGTCACAACCAGCAAGAACAAATCTCATCCACTCTTTTCAGCTCTGAAAAGCCTAGTCCTGAAGAATTCTCTAGGTGATTTAGCTGCAAAATTTCAAAAGATGATGAACTCATGTGAAGGTCCCTTTGTTTCTTTCTGCATTTTTCTGATGCTGAGAGTTAGGGTAGCATTAATGCAGAATTTCACTGGTATGAACAAAATTCTATCCTTGATGTAAAATTACACTTGGACCAGACACCCAAACTAGAAAACATGTCTGAGCAATCTGTTAAATGTGTTGGTGTTCTTCGTGTAGAACACAATATCACCAAGGAACAGAAAGTTTCAGGCAATCTGAAGCTCAAGCACTATTACCAGCAATTTATAAACCAGCAGCAAAAATTACAACAGTGGTTTCACATACAGCCTGCTTAAATGGATGAATAATTTTAAATGTTTCTTAAAACTATGAAGCTACATGAAATGTCAGCAGTGCTCATGAGGGTTTTGATTTAGTTTTTCTTTTCTAGTAGATGTCACTAAAAACCCTCAGTCTGAACTGCTAACTGTTTAGACTGAGAGTTTTCCTTTCAGGTAGGAGGGAAAAATGTGTTAAAGTACATCAAGCATTACCAAAAGTCAATGTCTGGAGCGAACACAGTGTATGTGAACACTAAAGATACATATTGTATGGTCCTAAAAATGTGAGTCACATTATTATATAATGGCACTTTAATCGATCAATTTTTATACTCAAGGGAAATCTTAATTTACATCATACTTTAATGGAAGAAAATAAGATAAATCAATAATCAGTGTATCTTTGAAACAATGCTAAAGTAAATTATTTATAAATTTGCTCAATAATTGGCCAAACTTTACTTTTTACTGTTACAGTATGAGCTGTAAGAAAATAACAGCAGTTCTTTAAGTGGAAGACACTTAAACCATTCTAGCAGACACAAACCCCTGCCTTAAAATGAAAATTCTAGTCTTGACCTCATCAGGAAGATACAGAACACATTGATTATGTGGAAACCTATAGGAAGCAAGAGTAATTAGACTGATTTGCATACCTAAATTAACATAATTGTTTTTAAATACCAATGGTTTAAAACCCCAAGCGAGTTTTGGACTGTAATTGTAATGAGCGTGATTTACAGGAAAAGGCAACAGTTCAACTTCCCCAGTGATCCATCTTACTAAGGATATAATTTTAATTTTGCACTTAATTACTGTTTAAGAGATATGCTACACAAATGTCATTGTAAATCTCTAGTTCTCTGAGGACTAAAGAGATTTTATTTAATTGGAAAAACTGTCTAAATCTTTGCTTACCATCTTCCTGAAATGCAACAGTTTATGTTTGTAAGGAGTACACAGTGCATTTGAATGCCTCCTCTAAATGGTTGGGAGACTTTGTCAAGAAGTATTTGGAATCTGGTGGGATTGGTTGGAGTTACCTCACCTTTCTTCAAACCTATGGAACTGATCAAGCTTCCCTCAGCTTCCTGGGCAGTGAGTGCAGAGAGGGCTGGAGATTTCAAATCATTTGACAGAAAAAATATTTTGCAGTTGAGTATCAAAACTTCTTTGCAAAGATAATCAGCAGTCAATTCTGTACTTGTTGCAGTACATGGGAATATTGGCATAGGCTTTAGTAGGATAGAAAAAGTCCCCAGTTCTTAGTTAAATTAAAAAGTTAATTAAAATTGTTATAGAAAGATTAAATATTGCTGGAACCTGTTTTTAAACCTAAGCCTTCATGTTTTGAAAAGCTACTTGATTTCTTAGTTATGATTAAGAATATTCTATAATCTTCCTGATAAGACGAATTATAAGAAAACTGCAAAATGCTTCAAACATATAATAGTAAAGAAAAAGCCTATTCCTGGTTTTCCCAACTACTTTTTCAGTGTCCTGTGACAAATGCATTAAGTGCTTCTGTAAAATTTCTTGGGAAAATAAAAAGATCATTTAAAGGATAAGCAAAAGGAGTAAATTTCTATGTGCTTTCCCTGACCACAATGGTAGTTTTGAAACAAAGAAGGAAAAAACCAATTCACTACACCTAACTGATAAACCCATAACAGAATGATTTAATATAATCCTTAAACAAATTCTCTTACACTTAAGTTTCTATAACATGATAGAATAGCAGATAAATTACAAGACTAAAATATATTTTCTTCAGTTTTAAACCCCACTTTATGCCAAGTAAACATCTTTGAATTTAGTAATTTGCATATTTCAAACACTGACTTAATTTGAAAGATGTTACAATTGAGCAGAGCAATGAACTACTAATTATGGCTTATTCTTTTTTTTCCCTTTTGCCTTTTGTTTAATCATCTATGCTCTTTCTACGGACTGCAGTAGATTGTAGTGCTAGTGACAACAGACTAATCATTTTAATTCCTCTCTTTGGCTAATAGCCCCTTGATTCATAGACATCTGCTATATTTTATTCTCTATTTCTTCTTTCTCAAGAAGACTTTTCTTACTCTAGCTGGAGAGGTTTCTCTATCCAGTTTGTTCTGAGTTTCAATTTCATGTCAGGCCTGTCTCAGAGTAAATGTTTTGGATGATGTCTGAGCAAAACTTTATGGATTCTTTTAATGCATCTTTTTTTCCTTCTATTCTTTCCCACATTCCAATGTTTTTGCATTTCAAAATAGTTTTTCAGATTTTTGATGAACATCCAACTGTAGCAGCGAGGGCAAAGGAAAGGATTTTCATTGCTGACACTGATGCTTATCACTTTTGTAACAAAACAAAATGAGAATGATTCAGACCAGTCTTATATCCTGAGTATATATGAATTTCTAAAAGAAATCAGGAAATGCACAACCGACTAAAACTTTCACATTCTAATATCTTAATGGAAGAACAGTTGCAAAGCTCAATGAAAAAAATAAAGTTTTCGTGCTCACTTGAACAGATAAGGATAACTTTCTGTAACGACAAACCAGTGTAGTAGAATGAACTGTGACACCTAGGAAAAATGTGCTCAAGATCTATTTTATTACATACTGTCAACTGGAAGCCTCTAGAGTTAATTTCACAAGACCTTTTCATTTAAAATCCTGATCAAAATAGTCTGATAAATTACAGAAGCATTCACAACCTGGTCCCTGCAAAACGTATTTTTTAAAAGAATAAATTGTTAGCTGTATTTTTAAAAAGTGTACGTGATGCTAGGATTTTTTTCTTCAAGCATTGAAAGATTCATCTTTAACTAATTAGATTAAAAGGAAAATGAAACTTGGGTTCATGCTGTTTTAGATTGCCAACATATTTTTCTAATTTTGGCAGGTGAAAACGAGTAAGACAGATTTTTGCAGGGGAGAAAAAAAAAATCAAATAGGTGACTGAAACATAGTGGTGATATTGTTTAGCATTTCCATCAAGAAGAAGGCAAACCACAGCAAGTTTCAAGTCCTCTTTAGATTATCATAGTTTAGAGTGTTCTCCTAAATCTCTAACTTGGAAGAATGGATGTCATTGTTCATTCTGTTGTGAAAATACCATCATTGCAACATAAAGAGATGCTGCAACGATGCTTTTGGTGTGAATCCTTTTTCTTCTAACATTTCAGCTGATTTGAAAAAGGGATTTCAAAGTCGAAGAGTGAAAGCAGACACCCCTCATTGGCACTAAGAAAAATGACTGTCCCCATCAGCAGGCAGGCAGAGAGGGCCTGAAAGGCAGAGAAGTCTCAAGGTTACTTTCTCTCCAGAGTCTTAATTTACAAGGCAGACATGCACAGCTTCTCCAGACCACCAGGTAGGAAAAACAGCTTGATGTTTTAATGAAAGTGCAACAGTGGGTCTCTTACTGTCAAAGTCACTGTCAGCAAGATGAATGCTCACAGAAATACTGCTAATGTGATGGAAGTGTAAAATCCATCAATATACAGTCCACAGTAGCATTACCTATGACAGTTTTCCCACTGGAACTCCAAAGTGGTATAAATTTTAACATAGTGTTCACAAGCCAGAAAGTATTCAGTGATGGAAATCATATTCAGTCACTTGAAATCAGAGCTCCATAATACAAGTGGCCAAATCTCAGGGTTTTGTGCAATATATCCTCACCTTTTGCTTATAAATGTTAACAAGCGGTGGGTAAGGGAAAAGAATTCCAAGAAAGTTGGAAAATTTTCTCTACATTTGGGCCAGATACTGAAGTATTTTCAGTGGAGCATCATTGGTTTGCAACATCTAAGTAGCAGAACCATTGAGAGGAAATTTGTGTAGATTATCTGACTTCCTTATCTATCATTAAAAATTCTTATGGGGGGTGGGTGAGGTAGATTTTGGGTTGTTTCCTTACCTCATTTTTCTGCATTTACCAGCATTTATTTTTACTATGATATTTATGATATTTCCTCCTTCTCACTTACAATAGTCTCAGGACAAATTAGTTATGTAAGAGGTCAACTCTTTTCTACTTGCTTTGAAAAAATTAACCATTTATATACATATATATATGTATGATTATTATATTTGGTTAACAGAAAAATAATCAAATAATGATAATGTTATTACATAAAACCTAGACTGAAATTTCTAACAGCAAATACTCTTTGACACTCATATGTAGCCTAGGAGTTTAGAATAGAGGTATATCAGCATAATAAGAATTATTTCAAATAGGTTTTCAAATATTATAGCTATGATTTAGGGCTGATTTTAGTTAGGGCAGAAAAAATGTCAAAATACATTGGAAAACATTTGGAAACAACTAAATAAATATACATCTTCCTTTTAAAGTAGAAATTTCTGATTATTTTCCTTTCCTATTGTTTTTTTTTTACCCTGCTTGAAGATAAGATTGACATTTCACACAGTTCAATTTTTTTGACATTACACAGAATATTTCTCTAAGATCAATAGAAACAAATGGTAGAAATCTGTAGTCTGCTCAGAATTTTCATTTTGCTTCCCCTACATTTTCCAGAGCCCCTGTCTTTTCCACAAGCAGAAAGATAACTGCAAATAACAAAACTGTCATTATGCTTGAATTCACTCGGAAAAAAACCTTTTCTTTCTGAAATGTAACTTTATCACTCTCCTCCTAAGCTATGGCTTTGCAATCTGCTGTTACACTTTTTCTAACTATTGCAAAACATAGTGCAACTTAACACTCTTTCCCTCCAATTAGCCTCTCAGAAAAGTTTGTTTAATAACAAAATTTTTAGTGTTTTGTTATGAAAACAAATTAATTTGTAAGGACCTATAAAGATATTAAATAGCAATTTAATGATGAAATTAAAGAAGTGCCCCCTACTTGACCTGGTATGATTTATAAAACCAGCCCAAACACGCTCTGTGACAGATTGCATCTATAGACGTGTTTAAAATCATTGGAAATACTCCAACTGTGCAGAAGTTAATCCTCATATTTCAAAATAAATACGAGATGAGTTAGGCAATATTTAAGCTAGTTAGCATGACACTAATTCTGGACAAAGTTGATAAGGAATATAATTGGCAAAATATTAAAAGATTGTAACAATTAATGGCAATGAAAGTAGCTTTATGGAAATTAGATATTTAAGACAAAACCCATACATTATTTTAGGAGATTATAACTTGATTACCATGGAAACCTAGCAAACTGAAGGCTTCTGAAAGACAACTTGCTTGATGTGATTGGAAGTTAGACTGCACAAAACCAAAGGGTTTTGTGTTGAGAGTGGGTCAGCTAATCACAGAAAGAAAACTGTCAGAACAGTACCTTCACTAGTGAAATTGATACTGTTTTGTGCCATTTCCATACAAAATTAAAGTAGCCTGCTTTATTACAATGCAATAGGTGAAATGTTTTGAGAAGCCCACCATTTTTACCTTGACTAGCAGGACATGAATGTTAGCTGTGATCCCTGGGCTCCCACTTGTAGAATTTAAAGTTGGAAACACTTGGGTCTAGCACAGATATTTCATTGGATGAGATCCAAATGACTACAAGGTGGGACAAAATTAATTCAAACCCCATATTTCCAGCTAGACAAGCAATTATTTGATGTAGCAACTCAGCTGTGGCCATCATGCCATTTTAGTCTGTTCTAAAAGCTTTCAAAGCAGCTATTTCATGCAAGGATTGCTGGTGAGCATTATATTGTTTCACCTACCTATCACAGAATATAAAAATTACTAATATAGGGTACCATATGTGTGAAACATGACAGAATCATAAAGGCTGTATCTTTTTCTTTCTTTTTTTGCCTTCTTAAAAAAAAAATCTAAAGTCTTTATTTTTTTGTTTTCAATTTTCTTTAATCTCACCTTGTTGCTTCCTCTTAATTTATCACACTTAAGAAAGTTAAAAGAAAAAAAAAAAAAGCTGGCTTTTTATGTGCTGGTTTTGGCTGGGATAGAGTTAATTTTCACCATAGTAACTAGCTTGGGGCTGTGTTTTGGATTTGTGCTGAAAACAGTGCTGATAATCAGAGGATGTTTTTGTTGTAACTTGTACAGAGCCAATACCTTTTTCTGCCCCTCATCCCACCCCGCCAGGGTAGGCTGGGGGTGCACAAGGAGCTGGGAAGGGACACAGCTGGGACAGCTGAGCCCAACTGACAATGGGTACCAAGTGATGTGCTAGCTAATGAAACCCTTCTAACACAGCCTGATTTTTTCCTTCGGTTAAAAAGCAGTATTTTCCTTTTTAAAAAAAAAAAATTAATCAGATTATTTATCTGCCTGTGTTTTCATCCGGCAACATAGATTCAGAAGCCCATGCATTTAAGCAAAACTGCCTAATTCACACTCCAAGGATTTAAACTAGGAAATTCTCTTCTGATGCATTGTAAGATTAAATTCACCTACGTGTGGTTGCAATATATTGGTATTTCATAATCATTTTGGGATGAAGCAATATATTAAATTTCCTTCATCTGTCATTTCTACATGATGAGTAATCATCATAGACCAGAAACTATTGTTGTTAGTTTCGGTGCATAAATACACACTCTGGTAGTTTACACGTGTTACGTACGATCCGGTTTAAACCCAGAAGAGCAAAGAAAACTAAGTCTCTGTGCATAAACCAGAAAGAGCTTAGAGAGGTTCAAAATACACCCAAAAACAAGATTGAAACCAAGCGAGATTAAATGTCAGTGCCAAAAAATGGATGTATTTTATTTAATAGTAAGAGAGACAGGGAGAAAGAAAGAGAGAGAGAAAGAGAGAATGAGAGAAAGAAAGAGAAAGAAAGAAAGAAAGAAAGAAAGAAAGAAAGAAAGAAAGGAAGAGAGAAAGAGAGAAAGAAAGAAAGAGAGAAAGAGAAAGATAGAAAAATAGAGAAAGAAAGAAAGGAAGAAAGAAAGAAAGAAAGAGCGAGCATGGGGGGACAGGGAGAGGTGACAGGGCCTAGGTGGAAGCATGTCACCCACCCGAGGGTCCCAACGACGTCTCGTTCCTCCCCTCCATCTGGTCCTCTGGTGCTGAGGGTCTCCCGTCGCCGCCACCACACGCCAAAGGGTATGGAATGGAATCTCGTGGATTGATGTATATTTTGGGCAGGTGGGAACGCCCACGTGTCCCCCTTGCAGGGGCAGGCTTGGCACTGTCCCTTGCAGCACTGAGGGTCCATTGCATCATCTCTGGTGCTCCGGTGCAGGGTCTGGGGACCCCTTTGGCCTTTGCCGGGCCATGTCACCCCCTCTGCTGCGGATCAGCTTTCCCGCCCGCCGGGGGAAGGGCCCCTCAGCCGGGCTGCGCAGCGGAGGATGGGCGGGCACCGCGCCTCTCGCCAGAGCTTCCCAGCACTCACCCACAGGCTTTCCAGCACTCACCCAGAGGCTTTCGAACACACACCCAGAGGCTTTTACAGCACACACCCAGAGGTTTTCCAGCACGCACCCAAAGCCTCTCTGCCCCCGCCCTATGGTTCGAGGGTCTGGGCCAGCCTGGCATCCCAGAGCCCCGGGCTGCAGTCTCCTCTCCGAAGGTGCTGAGCTTGTGCTCTCTGAATTTCCCCAGTTCTTAAGCTGCTACTTTATCTTATCTTCATCATCGAGCAGGTCCAGGGCCTCTCAGAGCCCCATTCAGGGTGTGGTAGTCTTCTCCGCAGCTTTTGTAATGCAGACTTAAAAGTCCTTCATGAAAATGTTTAAGTCATAAACTATAATATTTCAGTCTCTGACAACACGTTATTGCATTGCTGTTACTCCAGGATTCAAGGTCCAGAAATAACAGATTTAAGTTTGTCCTTTGAGCCTTCAGGGTACTGATGATGCTTCCTATTGGCACGTTTTGCCTCTCTGTGCAGGGGTGGGAGAGAGCAAGTAGAAATGCAACACATACATACACACATTCTGCATATGCTTATTTTTTTGGCCAAAGACACTTAATAAAATCTCATATAAGTCAGGGAAGCTTCTTGGGAAACTGTACTAATAATCTCCATCTTTTATCAGACTTCTCCTGTCAACTTGCTGGCACTTTTTGCTGGCATCTTCTCCAACTTCTCACAAATTCCTGTTTTCCCTTGTTTGTCTAATAATATACTATGTAACATACTATTATATGAATCATTGACATTTAGATTGGTTATATAAACAAAATTTTCTGTTTCTAGAAAAAGAGGGTTATTAAAAATGGGTTTGTAACCGTCTGGAATACTAACATTTGTAAAATTTTGTTGCACATTTTTGTGCTTTCCTATATTTTCCTGTTTTTCCGTGGTTTTGTTTTCCTGTCTGTAGTTGTTCAAAATCTCGCACACATGTAAAGCAAAGTTAATGTGACTTTAATTTCTTTCCATCTTAAGTTCTATGCTCTTTTCTTCCCCCACCCCAAAAAAAAAAACCAAAAAACCAACCTTTTCAGTATTATGTCTCAGTTCTCCTTTTCTGCTTTCTGTTTGCTCAGCATGCCAAAATATAGTTATTTGAGTCTTTTTTCCAATTCAAAGCTGTTAACTCCAGGCAGTCATTTAGTATCTGTGCCAAGGCTTATCTTTAATACTTTCCAACCCTTTATGTAGAATGTCTGTAAGAAATTTTAAACTTTTTTTTAATCTGAAAATAAATAATTTGCACCTTTTTTTGCATTACATAATTTTTTTACATTCATTTTAACTCTTATTTATATATATATATTTGTACAACAGATTTTTAAACTAAGTCAAAGACCTGTAATGTGATCATCACCATTTCTGATATTTTTTTATTAAAGAATGCAGAAAAATGCACAATATCTATAGTTTCCCAAGTAACAACAATGAATATTTAAAGACATTTTCTTTGCAAGCTAACTTTCTGTACTGCATATGGGAAGTGAATTTACAAGAGCATGTAATGACAGGACAAGGGGGAATGGCTTCAGCCTGACAGAGAGTAAGTTTACATCAGATATCAGGAAAAAATTCTTCACTGTAAGGGTGGTGGGGACCTGGCAGAGGCTGCCCAGAGAAGCTGTGGCTGCCCCATCCCTGGAAGTGTTCAAAGCCAGGTTGGATGGGGCTCTGAGCAACCTGGGATAGTGGAAGTTGTCCCTGCCCATGGCAGGGGGTTGGAACGAGACGATCTTTGAGGTCCCTTCCAGCCCTGGCCATTCTATGATTCTATGATCTAGTACACTATTCATGAGAAGTCATTCTGCTGGTGATTCATCTGAAGATATTTACCCAATATATTTACCCACCAAATGTTATTTAAAACAAAATTAATTTTTAACAAGCCGATTGGTGTTAATACATGCAAAAAGCAACTATGTCATGCTGAAAGAGAGAATAGCTACAGAATGCCAAAGCTGGCACAATGTGCCATTTGCCACCTGAATTCAAAATCCAGCTATGGATTAGCAGGAATGACTAAACTAGTTATATATAAATCTAAATTTATGAATGGCTAATTATGAGTTAGGCTTACATCTGCAATGAATAACACAAAGTCTATGTACCGATCAAGTCCTATTCAGTAGCTTAACTACACTCTTCTAAAAAAAGACATCTTTGAAGGTCTTGTTGAGGTTTTTTTTGGTTTTTGTTTCTTTGTGGCAGATGTTCATGTGATTTCAATCATGCCAGAACTATTTCCTTTTATCACTCGCAAAATTGCACTGAAGTCATGTACACAATGACTGTACCTCATCTGTCAAGTACGGTTTATGTTCAGCCTCTCTGTTTTCACAGCTCATCATTTATCCCTCCTCTCTAATTTTGGTAAGTGTTCTGACTTATTGTTCAAAGCCCCTGGCCCTTACGAATAAAACCCTTTTTTTCATTTTAACCACTGGCTCGATTAGCACAATGTGGGAGGAAGACCAGTACAGGTGGAAGGCTGATGTGATCACTAAATCCCAGCAATTTTTTCTATATTTTTAACCATTTTGTTTGGTTGTTTTTTTTTTTTTGTTGTTGTTTTTTTTTTTTTTTTTTTTTTTTTTTTATTTTNTTTTTTTTTTTTTTTTTTTTTTTTTTTTTTTTTTTTTTATTCTAACATTTGACAAAATTGTTAATAGAGGTGATTTTAACTCAGGCTGAAAGTTGCCATGAAACTGGTTTATGCCAGAAGCCTGTTCTCTTTTAACTGCCATGTACAGATGTTTCAAAATATATGGAAGGTCAGGCATGAAGATAAAACTTCAAAAAGAAGAGAGAACAATTCTCCCAAAACCAGTAACCTTTGATTTGCTGAATTAGATGAGATTTAGATAAAGTTCCTTTTTTTTACCCACTTTAGAAAGTAACCTATAACTTTTGGAAAAGAGCAGTGTTTAGATTGATGGAATTACACAGAGCTACATTAGAAACAATATTTGGAGGTTTTTTTAAAACTCTGTGGTATAGTTGTGAGTTTATCAAATGCCCACCAAATGGACGTCCTTTCTATTTTTTCTGAAGCCACTCTTTTCTAGAATCTCTTAAATGTCTCTCTCAAATGCAATGGAATGTGCCACTCTCTGTGAAAGAGAGAATGTTGACAATGTCAGTAAAAACTGGCATTATCTAAATCCTGAAGCATCCAGAGGATGCGTGGTGGAAATATGCATAAATATGGACATGGAGGAAAGGCTTTCAGTTTTCTCTGTGTAATTTTGGTTTTTGGCAATCAGGTTAAAAATAGAAATCCATGACTTCTTTGTATGACTGAGAATTGTATGTGATACCCTGTTTATTTTACTGTTTATTTTAGTCTGCCTCCTGTTTTCTGTCTTGCTTCTTCACTCTGCAACTTACTGTCATAAAGATACCATTCACAACGCTTGGGATGGGCCATGGGTTAAACGTAGGAGAAAAATGTACCTTAACTTTCTTTAAAATTGAATATAGTGCTTCCATTATCACTTCTATCAAGTTGTCGTAATAGAGTGAGGGGATATTTCTGGTTAAATTTCTAAGTGTGCTACCACCCAAATTGCTTTAAGAGTCAGTAACCTTTTGTTTATGGCACCAGTAAATAACAGTTGCAATAGAATTCTAAGTCTAGAAAGTGACCTATTATATTCAAAAACATTCAAACAAAATTCCACATCGTAGGAAGCACATTTGTTTGTTTATGTAATTATTTTTTTACTGACAATCATGTTCATGAGAAAATAATAGTTTGCAGTTCCAGTTAATAACAATTTATTCCAGAAATTTCAATGCAAAACCTTGGGGGTTTTGTCACTCTATAAACAGGCTTCTATTGCATTTTACAGGATGGGTGAGATAAAGCAGTCACTAAAATAGGGACAAGTTAGAAAGGATGGAAACTGTGTTTGAATGTGTTTTCAACAAACAGTTGTAGGTTTCAGGATTTTTGTCTTCCCAAAATACAATAATAGAATATAATATGGATCCTACTTTTCTTTATGCTTGCAAGGGGCTATAATCATTTAAATTTATAATCATATAATTCTAGTGGCTTAATTTACTAAGAGGAATAGTATAATTTCAGTGAATCAATTTAAAAGTTGATGAAACTATTGTCATTAGAAATATGGAAAAGTGGTGGAGAAGGGATTTTAAAAATCAGGTTTTTTCTGATGTAAACAATGAAATATAACTAAGGACATTTTTATTAAATCAATTTATAAAGATAGTCCATTAGTAATTTCCTTGAAAACACCTGAACTGTGTTTATTCCCATACTGTCCATACGGATATGTTTTTATTCCTTTGTATTATGAATAATTAGCCACTTGCTCTCACCTATGACAAGAAATGCACTTCTTTGGTTGCAAATGAAGAATCAGATTTAAATCAAAAAAATGATGTTCCAGTCTGCTCCAAAAATGAAATTGAAGCATTAAGAAATTTCAAGCAAAAAGCTTGCAGAACAGCTAATTTTTAAGCTGGTATTTAAAGTGAAAAATGTTGTGTAATAAACGATTAAAATTTAGCAAGGTCTAGCTCTCAGGGACTGGGGAATGCACATGATGTCTTAGTTTCTAGCAGTTCTGGCAATTCTGGCAGTTCTGATTGCTCTTGCATTGGATAATATTCCATATTGAATTGGGTCTATCAGGGTCTGAATTCAGCTCGTTATTTGAAAAAAGTTGTGGTGGAACTTAATTACTGAAAAAGAAAAACACCCATACTGCTCTCCTTATAAGTAAGTTTATGGAAAATATAGTGTAAAATATCTGACTAGTTCCTGTAATTTGCTTTAGGTCAAAATGAAGATATTTTTGTAACATTTTTAATTTTTCAATTTTATAAAATATCAAGTAACTGTGATGTTAATGATGGCCCCTGGTTCACAAAAGCCAAAACCAGGAAACCCCTTGATAAGCACATTCCCAGTGAAAAAAATGCTTAAGTCAATATCCTTCACACCTAAGGGCCTTGCTGCCTCTACAAGAAGTTGCTTTCTGTTGGTGAGATTTTTTGCTTTCCAAATAATATAAAAAGGAAAAAAGGGAGTGGGACATCTGACAATGTATTTGCTATTACTCATTTTTTCATTCAGCAGTGGAGATCTCTACTGTGGAAAGTGTGGTCTGGCCACCAGAGTGGGAGGAAATGTGCAGGGGGTGAGAGGAGGGAGGAGAGAGATGAAAGAGTGAGAACCTGTCCATGAAGGAAACAGATAAGGTAAGCTCTGAAAGATCTGCAGGGAAAAGTAGTTTTGGGGGAAAAAAATAGATCTTAAAGTTCCAGAGTAGCTGTCTGCAAATTTTTGTCACAGTTCGGTTTAACTTCAGTAGTATTTATGACATCATCTGCTCATGAAAAAACATACTCTTAATCAGGAGCAGTCACTTAAACCAGTTGTCACAAGTATGTGTAACTTGATCATATATGATGAATTTTTACATAATCCGTTTCATTACATTGACATACAGTATTTGGAGATATAAAAATGTGTGTATTGATTTAAAATACTTAAGGATATGAAGTACTTCTTGACATAATTTTATTTATTTACTTAGGGACTAAAAACAAGGTCAAAGCCCTGATCCTCATCAAAAAGAATGGGGATACTTTAATGAAGGTGGATATTCCCTAATTTGGTCCTAAGGAGCTTTCAGTTTAATGGTAAAAATAGTCTTACCAGGGCTCAAAGTCCTTTTCACATCCAAAAATGAACCTGAAGAGGAAATGAAAATTCTCAGAGCATCACTTCCTGCAGAGCTTCTGTCTTCCAACTTGTTTCATGTAATCAAGTTTTCAAGGCAATTATTAAAACCAACTCAAGAATCTCCACAGTTCTTTTCCAGTAAAATTTACAAAAGAGAAAGAAAAGACTGCAAACATTCTTCTCCAAACTGAACAAAATACGTGCTGCATGTGTTTTCATCCTCTCAGCTGTTAACAAGAAAGCTTCTCATTGAAGCCATCACCATTCTCCACAAAGGTATTTTATGATATGTAGACTGAGGCTTCCTTGCTGCTAACACTGTAAATGCAAGTGCTACTCTCAGCTCTGAGCCATGGCAAATTAAATAGGATATAAGTAGTTAGATTGCCATGAAATGTCCTTGAAGAACTGTATAGAGATCTCTCTCTGAAAATCTCTGTAGTGAATGCAGCACCAGGACATTAACTTTTATTGATCAGCAGCCACAGAGGTGAGAAGCACGGGGTTTTTTTTTCTAGCACAGAATTCAAACAATCTCGCAAGGTTTACTGCCTGTTGGTCCTGTTATTCCTGCTGATATTAACTGTGTCTTTTGATATTGATCAAATGAGTATAAGAACTCTGAGTGCTGTAAATTAGTTCTGGATTAGTTTGCTAACCCAATTAATAGCCGGAGTTTTTAGCTGGAAATTGTTTAGATAAGCATCTTGATTTTCTAATTTATTGCTTTAAAATGAACTCTCTTTTGCTATGGAGTCAAATTATGTTAGATTCACTTGTGGGTTAGAAAAGAAGAAATTACGTCACCCAAAATCTTGGAAGCAGAAATGCCACCAAATTTACCTGTATGAAATACCTTAGGATAAATTAAAGACATAATCAATGATGTGGAATGGAGTCTTTAGCAAAATCTATAAGAATTAAACTATTGTTACCAGGATCTGTATATATCTTATTGAGAGGGAATAACACCACATGCTTATGGAAGACCTGTAGCAATGAATAGTCACTATTTTTTTAATATCAACTGTTTTTTGAGCTTTTTCTGTAACACTATTACTGCTTAAAGACAAAAGCCAAACAAAGGCAAAACGTTCTAATAAAATCTGTCTTTAATTAGACATAGCCTGAGACTGTACTAAAAAACCTGAGTTTAAAGTCTCAAGTACTTTATGTTAGAGAATAAAATTTCCCAGGGGTCTATATTTTATTATACATGGTTTTCCTGTTATTTTCTTTTATTTACACTCTTTCATTATATTTTAAGATGAGCCCAGAAATCACGTGTGTAAAACATCAGCAGCAACTTTTATATATAAATACTCTGTACATGTAATAATAAATCTCATATACATACCCAGAATATCTGTTGTTGACAGATGTTGAAATTTGTTTGGTTCCTAACAGATATCACAGTACAAGTAATGAAATATTATATGTTCAAAGTGAAATGGCAACTCCATTTGTAATCAATATGAGTTCTGTAATGAAAAGAATAGAATTTAACATTTGAAACTTGTATCCAGGATTTTACATAAAACCTTGACAGTTATAACAAGAATTTTCTCCAAAATATGAAACTAATGAGGATGTGGCTTCAAATTTTGTCTTTAAATTATCCTTTAAAGATTTTTTTTTATATGTCACTTTTTTATAATTGCATTGCTACAGCAAGAATATATTATTCAAGTTATTAATATTATTTTTAATTTTGGATGATATTGATTTTTAGTGTAATTTTACCTTATTTTTTAATTATTCATATTAGTAGATCAACAAATAATTATATTTAATGTCTAACTCCTACATACAGGTTTAAATTTCTGTTGAAATCTATACAATAGGGACACCCGAATATTTTATTTTAGAAGTTTCCAACACACACCTGTGACACAGGACAAGATTCTTACAACTTTTGCAAAAATTTTCATTAAGTTTCATGTGAGTTGGAAGGATCATACAGACTCTGAGGGGAAAAAAATGTTCTCAGACTACTGAGAAAGGAAAGTTTCTACCAATCATAAAAATACGCAAAATTACAGGGTTTGACAAGAAATGCAGATATTGCATGCTTAACCAAAGAAGTAAAGTGTGAGTTTTGTGTTCCTGTTCAATAGCAAGTAATCTACTTTAAAAGGTATTTTTTTCCCCTAGAGATATAAATACCTGTTTTTCAAATTATGTAGTCCATGAACCTCTGAAATTCTCCCTATAACTTCTACATCTAAACTGTCGAACATTTACCACATAGAAAATTTGAATACAAATATAGAAAATGTTTTTCATTTTCTTTTATTATACTATCAAATGCTTTGTTCTCCTAAAAGACTGACTACTGCTGAATTTATTTGTTGCATTTAGAAGAAAGGCACACTTTAGAGTAAGTTAACAAACCGTTTTCACTTCTAAATCCCATCACTTTTCGGTTGCTTCTTCAACAACACTGAAAATGCTACCTGGGAGGAGGAATAAAAAAGGAAACTCATTTTTCACAATGTACCAAACGTAGTTTCATTGGATGATTTTGATTCAAATGTCATAGGTTCATCATCATTTCATTATCCTATTAGTAGTTATATCTGCCTAAATTTTAAAATTTTCAGTAAGTAATTATCAAGACTTCTTTATTAACAAAATGTTTTTGGTGGAAAAAATAATTATGTTTAAAAAATAACTTAAAAAAAAAAAGTTAGAAAGATATATTACAGTGTCACACACACTTTTATTGTGCTCCAATGAAGATACAATAAATATCTCCAGTGCTCCAGTGAAGATACAATAAATATCACTCATAACAATTTCTACTTTCTGATGTTCATCACACCAGAAACACTGATGATATTAGACTGAATTTAGAAAAAAACCAACAAAATGATTAATGACTTGATGAAACTGACAGTGACAAATTAAAAAAGTTCATTCAGAAAAGCTTGGATAAGTATTCACTGTGTACAAGAAACAGCTTTTTCAGATACTTTTGGTGTGTGAACACTGAGTCAACTGGAAGTTCTCCTTTTACTACTAGTAAACTTTCTCTTTTACTGATCTTAAATGCAGCACACAATGAAGAGAAATCAGTGTCCCACTGCTTCTGTCATTTTAAAGTAAATATAATAAAGGCATATAAATGTGATCTGGACAATGTTAGAACAGTACCTCTTCTCTGTATAAAATTTAGAGATTGTTTTATTTATTTTTGTATTGTTTCTGTCCTGGAAAAAAAATCCCTAAAACAAACATAATTATCCTGTAGGGGGTGTAAGAAATTATTTTAGGTTTATAGCTCCTTTTGCCTAGATAACCATCATTATCTCAGCCAAATTACTGGGGAGTTAGTATTTGGTTGTTATTTCTGCTAAATTTATCATTGCAGATATAGTAGCAGACAATCTAGAAGAAAATAAGGATTGTCAGCATCCAAAATAAAGTACTGCAGAAAGCAACACTTTATGTTTTATAAGATTTAGGTTGCATGTTAGGAAGAAGTTCTTTACCATGAGGGCGGTGAGGCAGTGAAGAGGTTGTGGATGTGAAGAGAAGCTGTGGCTGCCCCATCCCTGGAAGTGTCCAAGGCCAGGCTGGATGGAGCTCTCAGCAGCCTGGTCTAGTGGAAGTTGTCCCTGCCCATGGCAGGTGGGTTGGAATGAGATGTTTTTTAGGTCCTTCCAATCAAAACAAATAAATTCTGTGATTTTATGCATTGAAAATATTACACTATTTTTTTTTTTTATCATTCTTTTGAACTCATACTACTCAGGTGCTCAACCTTGTGGAAATTCTCAGACAGAAATTAAATTACAGACTCTGAAATATTTCAGCATTTGACATATTCCATGTTTCAATGCTAAATTTGGAATATAAGAGATTTTATGTAGATCAGCTTGTTTGCTTTTTCATTAGATCTCAGAGTTTTCTTTCTGAATGACAGAAAAGGTCAACATTAACACATCAAGTGAACATTGTTTAATTGATAAACTGTGGAAAAAAATACAACCTTTATTATTTATCATTGTGTCTTTCAAAGAAAGTAACTTTTTTTTTTTTTTTTGTCATGGAATAGCATGATATATTAAACATTTGTTCTGCTTTCTGAGTTGTACAGTGATCCTAATATTTTTACAATTCTATCTGACTATAAAAATTGTATGACTCTAGATATATTCTATGCCATCAATTCTGTGTAAACTTTATTTCCCTAGATTAGTTCTCTCTGGTTCACATACTGGTTTACATAGTTTAATTTTTACTTCAGTCTTACATCATAGAACATATCATAGTATGTCTTCCTCAGTTTTTAATTAAGCATGTTGAAGACAATGGGACATCCTCAAAACTTCCTTTTTTTCCATGTTTTCTTTGTGATGCTCTGCAGTGAGTTTAAGTTGCTAACTACTGGTAGCTGGCCAAAAATAGTAGGTTAGGACTGTAGGTTAGTGTGTTTTTTTCAGATCTGCTGTTAGAAAATTGCCTCATGATGCTCTTTGCCCTTCACTTGAAGACTGCTCTGACTTTTCTCTCTTACTCCTGGGGAGAAGCAAAATGTGCTTTCTCGGATTATATGAACGTGCTCACATCCACACCCACAAAGGAGCCTTAAGGAGCTCTATGACCAGGAGTGCTTCAAACAGGGTGGATAAGAGAGCACCTTGTGTTGTCCAGGGTGTGGGGTGACAGTTCCCATGGTAGTTTGGGTGGGAAGGCAGCAACTTGGAAAATGTCCTGCTTGCAGAGCTGTCACTGGTGGGCTGAGAGGGGGCACCATGTGCTGGTTTTAATGTTGAATTATGCTCAAACTCACTCTGGCTCAGCAATCCCAAAACTACGTCCTGATAGGCAAAAATTTGGCAGATAAGCTGCTAAGCTGACCTGGAGACGTGACTGGCAGTCAATCACTTTATACTATTAACGTCCAGTCCACTTCATATGGCCAGGTTCATATAAACATATTCCTTCCTGAAATGTGTGAAGATTCCTCTCTCGGGTAAGGGGAGACCCAACAACTCCCTGAGGTTGAGAGAAAGAGACCTACCCACAGGAGCTGGTGTGGGTGAGTGACATCAATCTCTACTTAATGGTTGTTTCTTCTTGCTAGCTTTAATATAATTGCTTTAATATAATTGCTTTGATATTGTGCACTATCCTACCCTATCATATACTAGTAGTAGTTTTAGCTTTTATATTGTGTAAAAATACAATTCTGGTTAAAACATTTTGTCTAATCATGACATATGCTGCTCACCAGGGGCTAAAAGCAAAGAAGCTGCCGAGAGGCTACCAAAGCCTTACACATGGATGCTTTTACTATAGTATTAGAATTTAATTTCTTGCTTTTTATCAAAGTCGACTGTGTATTTCTATAATTTACTTCCAAATTAAAGTACTTCTGGAGTATATTTTCTGTTCAAACCAGAACACAAAACTACACACAAACCCACAGATAAAAGAGAGATCTCAACTCACTTAACTGCTTTACTTTATATTCCTCTATAACTCCAGCATCAGCAAAAAACTGGTGACAGAATAAATAAAAATATATAAATAAATAAGGATGAAAAGTTTGATAGCATTTTCATTTTCTTTTAGACTTGCAAAGCCCCATAAATGTGTTGGCTGAATATTTATAAAATTGATGTTACAGCAAAAAGCAACACAAAAAGGATTACTGTTCCAACACAGTTTTGTAGCTGATAGGGCTCCAGCTGCCTGAGGCTTCCACTGAACCATCCAGTGTGTTATAAATGGTAGGATCATCCTTATTTTTTTGTAGGCAAAAAGCAGCATAATAAAAAAAAAACGTTTCAGAATTGTGTATCACTAGTACCTATGAAGTCTGATAGAAATCATGTGGACAATCATGGTCGTTGCAGTCAGTCACTCAGTGACACTTGACACCACTATTGATTTTCATTTCATAAGCCCATAGCTGGAGAGTCTCAGTATTGCTCACCTTTCTAACTTAGCACACGTAACAACAAAATGCTGGTGGATCATTTTCGGTTTGCAGAGCATCCCTTTTTACTGTGGCAATAAAAGAAAACAGTTAGAAGACAGACTGGGATGCATGTTTTTTCACAGTTGGTTTGTTTAGCTTTTTATATTTTGGGTTTAGAGGTGCGAGCAGTCAAGAAATATTCCAAGTGAGGATGAACAGGGAGGATGAGTAGAAAATGTGGATGACACACTAAGATGTAAGAAAGGCAGAACACACCGTCCTTTATTCATGATAGATCTATAAATCAAGAAGTAATCACTGGTGGTTGTGCCAGGTCACATTTTATATATTACTGACCACAACTGTTCATGATTTCTCACTACGTAAAATTAAGTTCTGTTTAAAGGCTATGAGGGATAGGGAACCTATCCAACTCCAAGCTTTCAGATTAATTGCCATGATTGTGATGAGGGTCAAACTATTAGAGCTTCTGTTTCCTTTCCTTTCCTTTCCTTTCCTTTCCTTTCCTTTCCTTTCCTTTCCTTTCCTTTCCTTTCCTTTCCTTTCCTTTCCTTTCCTTTCCTTTCCTTTCCTTTCCTTTCCTTTNAGTTCTGTTTAAAGGCTATGAGGGGTAGGGAACCTATCCAACTCCAAGCTTTCAGATTAATTGCCATGGTTGTGATGAGGGTCAAACTATTAGAGCTTCTGTTTCCTTTCCTTTCCTTTCCTTTCCTTTCCTTTCCTTTCCTTTCCTTTCCTCTCCTCATTTAAGTTTAACAAATGAGTTTTTGAAATGAACATTAATAGAAAAAGTTTACTCATGTTATTATTTTTCAATTAAATGTTCTGTATTTTGTGTGCATGTGTGTTTTGGTATCCTTGTAAACGGTTTTCTTTGTTCCCAAAAATCTGTGTAGTTCTAAATGTATCTAGTTTCAGAGCACCACAAAAGTTGTTTCATAAAGTACTATTGCAGAAATAAAATTGACTGCTCTGTTTTAATTTTTCACAGCAGGTAGATTTTCCAGACCTTGGACCTCTCTTGCAGTCATATTTATGAATCAATTTAATATTTGAATATGTTTTAGGGTGTGTGAATACCATGCTGCTATTTGAATTATTTCTTCATAGTCTTACACAAGCATAAAGACCAGAGGGGATAACTTTATGAGGAGAGATTATATTATATATTCTTTTGTTATCAAAATAAGGTTTATGTTGTTTTCCCTTATGACATGACTTCTTAAGTCTCTTTTTTTTTGTGGTTGTGGGTGTGTGTGTGCTATGAATCCAGCTGAGAAATGGAAGTGATAGTTTTACTTCCATCTCAAAAATTTAAAGCTTTGCAGGCCATTAAAAAATTCCAAAATTTTTCTGCGTTTCAGTATGTAAATTCAATAGAAATATGGAAAACCTTGGAAAATGAATGTTTTGGTTCAGTAGCTGTTCTGTGCACCCAGTATTGAAACTCCACAGGTGTTATGACTGGAGGGGCCTGCCAAAGGATGAAGCCAGTCCTGCCTTTTCCTCACGGCCCCGCTGACTCTCCGTGCCCAGGATCCAGGAGCTGCACCTCAGCTCTGGGCTCATCAGCAGCCTCTGCCCACGTCTGGCCCTGGCCCCAGCCCTGGTCCAAGCCCTTCTTGTTCCTGGGGTCACTGAGGGGCTGTTGTTGCCCTTGGCTCTGCCTCAGGAACTTTAATACAAGTCCAAGATTGCCCAAGTGGTGGTTTGAAAGTAACAAAGAGGGATACAGTTGAAGCAAAATGAGGTTCAGTGGGCCCCTTATTTCTTTGGCATACGGCAAAGTCTGAGATAACAAAGGATCAAGGAGGGTAGGGGAAGAACGAGAAAATAATGGAGGAAGTGGGAGACCGACAGGGAAAGTGGCAAGTAAACTAGCTGTTGGGTTGGCTGAACTCTTTGGCTGATCACCTCTGTTCATCTCATCTGGTTAAACTCTATTTACTAAATCATAGACTGGCCTGGGTTGGAAGGGGCCTTAAAGATCCTCTGCTTCCAACTCCTCTGCCATGGGCAGGGACACCTTCCAATGGACCAGGTTGCTCAGAGCTCCATCCAGCCTGGCCTTGAATGCTTCCAGGGATGGGGCACAGCTTCTCTGGGCAACCTGTGCCAGGGCCTCAACACCTTCACAGGGAAAAAAATCTTTCTAAGCTGAACCTACTCTGAGTTTGAAGTCATTCCTGTTTGTTTTGTCACTCCAGGCCCTTGCAAACAGTCTCTCACTCTTTCCTGTAGGCTCCTTTGAGATACTTGAAGGCAACAATTAGGTCACCTCAAAGCCTTCCCTTTCCCAGGCAGAACAACCCCAATTCTCCCAGCCTTTCCTGACAGCAGAGCTGCTCCAGCCCTCTGATCCCCTTGGTGCCTCCTCTGGGCTGGCTCCAGCAGGTCCCTGTCCTTCCTGTGCTGGGAGCCCAGGGCTGGATGCAGCACTGCAGGTGGGGTCTCAGCAGAGGGGCAGAGGGGCAGAATCCCCTCCCTGCCCTGCTGCCCACGGGGCTCTGGGTGCAGCCCAGGATACATTTTAGTGTGATCTTGCTCTGTATTCAGGATATATGGGAGAGTTATGTGTGTATCCATTAACTTTGAAGTAGGCTGGCTGGTGAGCAGGTCATCTGCTCCTCGAAATAGTAGAGTTCTTATCTGGTGACTTGATAAGGGTCCTGCAATTTGGACACAGGTTGTTAGGTAGATATAAAGACAATGCTAATATTTAAGGGAATGTGTGGGATTTTGGGAATCCAGAGGGTGAAGATGTATGTCCACCAGCAGTGACTTTTCAGTCTGATCAGTTGGAAATGAGATACAGGGCAGAGACACCTCTTTTTTTCACATATTTATATAAGTGATGTGCGTATTTATCTGGATGCCAGTAAAGGCTCAGTACTCTGTGTTGATCTGTGCAGCTGGCTGTGTCTACACTGGGAGTGTGTTGCCTGCAAATTTGAGAAAAGCATATGCATTGATTGCATTGGAATGGGAGGAGTCACCCGAGATCCTAAAGCCACCAAATTTGGCTTTCTTCAAGTATTATCATTCCTTCCTGGCAAGCCCCATTGTGTTTATGCATTATCCTCTTCTCTTCCCAGGCTGCAAGCAGCAGAAGGAGAGAGAGACACAGACACCATGATGCTGTGCAGCAGAAGAGAATACAGAAATAGTGTATCCACAACCCAAACTATGGGGTTTCTCCTCAACCCCTTCATCAAGGCAGAAGGCATTCCAGACTGAAGAAGGCTCCTTTAGCTGTCAACAAAACCAGATGTCCCTTACCTAGCTTGCCTTTAGAAGCTTTCTTTTCAGCATCTGGACTGAAGCACTTAAAGTAATAAGCTCTAGATAAAGATCTGAGAACTTAATTGCTCTGAAGTATTATTTCCCTATTGAAAATCAGGGAAGTGAGGAATTACTTTGTCTCCTAGGTTTTTGTGAGATCATATTAAGGTTTATAGCTTTTGTTGTGAAATTAGTTTTCATATTTTGCTGGCTCTGCTGGACGTTATGTAATTATGTTAAGAGATCCTGTGGTTCTCATTATTCTTTCTTGCTTGCTGTTGGTGCATATGAATAAATTTCAGTCTTCCCTTGTGGCCTACCCTGTTTGCACTCAGTACAGTCTTGGCAGGGCTATATTAGCGAGGATAGAAAGAGTCCTGCTCCAGTGAGGACAAGTGGAAGACAGCTGTATCCTACTGGAATTTTTCAAGGGATGACAATGGGCTCTGCTGTTACTTCAGCAAGGCTATGGGCAGGCATGGCATAAGTATGACCTTGAATTTCTGTTTCTGGGATGCCAGAGTGGGTTTTGGCCAAGACAACAACAAAAAATATTGTAAAATTATGTATTAAAAAGATGCCTGTTGGCGCAAGGTGCTTCTCATTGTCTTGGTGACATCAGGATTACTAATCATCATGTCTTCACTTACACAGCTCAACACAAGATTTTTCTCATCACTAAACACTCCACCATACATCACTTAACAGTTTGTTGTTATGAACAGCAAGAAGGAAATATTATATCCACTTTAAATCCTAATGCAACTAACCATATAGAATGGAGGGGTTGGTCTTGTGTCTCCAAGTACTAAGAGAAATTGGATTTTTTTATTACTATTATTCTTTCTCATACACTAGGAATTTAAGCCAAAAAAGAGCACATTGAAATAGTTTAATTTTTTTCAATGAATAGAAGGATTTGCACCTGCCAGTAAATAGACTTCTCTAGGCGACATCTCTACCCAAATATTTTATGGGGTTTTGTTTGGGGTTTCTTTGAATGATTGCAAAACTAAGTGAGCAATGTGAAGAACAGCAGAAAAAAAGAAGTAAAAAATACACAATCGAATGGAGGAAAAAGAGGAGACACTTGCACTTTAAGAAACTTAAATGACCATGGCCTTACCTAGGAATCTACAGATCAGTGGCAAGACTTTGGGGAGGTGTATAAAAAAGATTGTGTCACTTATCTCTACCATGTTAACATTGCCTATAAAATAGATAGAAGATGAAATAAAGGAAAGAAAGATCTGTGATAAAAACTAATGCATTGGATCAGGAGACTGTTGTGCTGGATTGTATTACATATTAAATCCGACAATATTTTTAGGGTATGAGAGTGTTACAGAATTAATTTTGGACTATTTTGTTGTTGTTATATGGCTCAGTATGCAAATAACTATTACTGTAAGTAGTTTAGTACAAGGCATACTCATTGTATGTGTTATTATTCATGTTTGTAATGATAACATCAAGGTTATAATCATGGATATAATGAAAGAAATACCATTTAAAATAATATTTTTACTATGAAATCTCTGGCTTGGACTGGGGTAGAGTTAATTTTCTTCATAGTAGCTTTCACGGGACTGTATTTTGGATTTGTGTGGAAAACACTGTTGATAACACAAGAATGTTTTAGCCATTGCTGAGCAGTGCTTGAACACCATCAAGGCCTCCTCTGTTTCTCACACTGGGGGTACAAAGAACTTGTGAGGGGACATAGCCAGGACAGCTGACCCCAACTGACCAAAGGGATATCCCTGACCAAAGGGATATCCCAGACCAAATGGCATCATGCTCAGCACATAGAGCTGGGGAAAAGGCTGGAAGTAGGGGAACACTGGAAGTTACAGCTTTTGTCTTCCCAAATGACTGTTGTTAGGTGTGATGAGAACTTGCTTTCCTGGACATGGCTGAACACCTGCCTTCCAACAGGAAAGAGCAAATGATTTTCTTATTTTGCTCTGTTTGTGTGGGCAGCTTGCGCTTCACCTATTAAGCTGCCTTTATCTCAACCCACAAGTCTTTCATGCTTCCAATTCTCTCCCCTGTCCTGTGAGTGAGTGCCTGTGTGGGGCTTAGCTGCCTACCGGGATGAAACCATGACAAATCTAATAGCAACAGGTTTGCAGTAGCTTTATCTTATTTATTTATGAATTTACTTTTTTATTTTTAGTAAGAGATATTCTGCTAAAATTCTAGGGCTTTGGAAAAGAATTCATTTATGAGCAAAAAGCCACCATTTATTTTTCCAAATTATATTCATTTTCACCTTTAGAGATTCATAGGCAATTGTCATGAACGAGTGTTTTAAGTTTTCTTAAGGAATTCAGTTCTAAATAATTAAAATTTAATATGCATGTTTCTCTTTAGTTACTATTTTAACATATTTCTGATACAAAATTGAAATTGCTGCTAAAGATAATGCAAGCAAAAATCGTTATCAAGAAATTTTCGACTTCATTTTCTTATTGCTGAAGGTTTTTACTGTTCTTCCTCTTCCAAAATTGCTTGTTCTTGTCGAGTTGTTTTGTAAACATTGTTCTTTTTCTGCTGTCCATATGACTGGGGTTTTTAACTTCGTTATTAAAACCCCCCTCAACAAACCAACAAAACCAAACATAAAATGAAGTACATAACATTTAAGATATAAACTTATAACTGCAATAGATTTTTCTGTTGTTGTTAATCATTTTATTAAGTGGCAACTAAACAGACTCAGAAATTAATTGCTGGAGTCATGAAGTTAATCCATATCACACAAGAATGTTGCAATAACTGCCCAATTTAGTTTATTTTTCAGCCCAACCAGAATTATGAATTTTTTTGAGGAAAACATGTTCATAGCATTGTCAGTTTATTGCCAAAATCCTAATGAGAGGGCTTATATCCAGTACGCTTTCCTAATCAAGGAGGATGATATAATTTGTTAAATATCTTTCTCTACTGTGATACATTATCCAACCCAAATAAATCTCTGTTTTTTTCCCATCATTTCCTTAATAAGAAGATGACTTCAGATAGATTTTCTTGGCAGGGAAAAGATAAAATAACAAGAAATATATTTCAGGCCTGTTTAGGATTAAGACTAGAAAGTTAAATTAATATTTTTAGTAGGATATTTTAGATTGTGGGGGCTGGAATTAGAAACCATCAATCAGAGATTTAATATTTTATTACTTCGGCATGTATAGTATTTTTTTTTGTTTATTAAAGGTAACATTTGATTTCCTATATGTTGACATAAATGTCGGTTTGATGATGAATTCTGTATTTGGTGGTGAAGCGTGTTGTTTCACAAAGCTGTTAAATATATCTTTAGCTCGCAAATACAAAATTATGAAGGAAGTGGTCAAGTTTAGACCCCAGGACAGGCAGGTTTCTCACCCCAGACTGTTCTGGTTCAGGAAATCAAATAATGGAAATCTTTCCTTCCATTTCTCCATCAAAGCACCCTTATGATACTGCAAAAATACAGATGTTTCATGATTAAGGCCCCATTCTTTAAGATGTTCAAGGAAGGGTACAGTTCACACGGAACATGATGTCGTTCAAGACCCGTTTGTCCCAAACTCACATCATGAATATCACAATTCTATGGCAGTATCAAAGACTAATATATTACAGATATTTCAAGTTGCATTACTACAAGAAATGTTAAAGTGTTAGGTGGATCTTTACCGTTTCATTGGGTCATGCAATTAATTTCTATCTTGTTTATATCCTTTCATTTTTAATCCATATTTTGTTTGTGCTGCATCAATCATATACAGAAAAAGGCAATTTTATGGTTTTCCTCCAATCATGTGTTTTTGAAGAATACATTTTCCCCCAAGAAGTAAAATATGTTCAAAGTATTGAAGCAAAACTATGCAGGAAAGAAAAACTTTTCTCTTTAAATCGTAATCCCTTTAGAACTAGTTTGGTTTAAAATATATGTTAAAGCCATTCCCTGTAAATTCCTGTCCCTGTTTGTACTTCCAGTTCCATCCCCTAATGACAGAATAGTCTAATAATTTTAAAAATCATATTTTTTTACAGTTCCAATATGCAGATGTTGCTTTCCAGAAATATAACAAAAGACAAAACAGCAATAGCTTATTAGCTAAGAAAAAAAAGCTAATATTTTTAAACCTATAAAATATCAGGCCATGCCTTGTATCTATAACCTTGTATTTCATGCCGTGCTCCTCTTTCTTGACATATTTAACTCCTTCATTGGACAAAATCAATCCAAACCATAGCCTACTTTTCTTCTTAACATTCTCTGTCCTTTCCTTTCCTTGCACATACTGTTTTAACAGAACTGGAGATACTTTTCTAGATTTTATTTTCTGAAATAGAAGTGTTACCTTAGAATAGTTCTCAGTGGAAAACATCAAGATGAAACTCATTGTAATCTCCACAGGAGTTCTATTTTCTAATATCAAATTGCTCACTAGAACAAGGATTTTCTAATTCACCTATTTTCATTCTAATTCCAAGGCCTTGCAAATATGGAATTTCTTCTAGAAACACTAAATTCAAATGAGAGTCAAAGGTGTAAACTTAATAATACTCCAAAATCAGTCATGCTTAAAGCCAAACATGATCATAACAGGAATCTGCTACTGTTCAATTTCATTTGCACATCTAAAAATTTATAAGTGTTAATTAATTATTGCTTAGTTATGATTAAAAATGTTATCTATGCAATCAAAACAAAAATACAAAATGCTAATCATGATTAATGTAGAATTGGAATCTAATGAGCTTATGAAAGGTAAAGTGATTAATTTAAACACAAATGAATAAATTACTTTGCTAATTATTAATTTATTGCAAAATGCATTGTATTTTGAAAAATGTCATAGCTGGAGACTGTTAAGATGTACCTAATCATCTGGGTATATATTATAATTTTAAAATAAAAATTAAAACTCTTTTCCTCTTGGGGACACCTTATTTCTTCGTCTCCCTAGAAATGAGATGCTATCTTCTGTAAAGATCCTTCCTTCCACTGTAGCATCAAGAGAGTGTGTTCTCCTAAAATATTAATTCTACACTAATTTTAAAAAGGAAAAATTACAAAACTGTGGGATTCCTGTGCATGTGTAACTACATATGTGTGCTGACCCAGTAACTGATAGGAATAAGTCTGTCAATGCCCTATTCCACTGAGCCCTCTAAGCTGCCATTGCCAAAATAAGCATAGAATCGTGGAATCAGAACAGTTTGGGTTGGAAGGAACCTTTAAAGGTCATCTACTGCACCCCCCTCTGCAAAGAGCAGGGACATCTTCAGCTCAAAGCCCCACAAAACCTGACTTTGAATGTTTCCAGGAACGGAGCCTCTCCAAGTCACCTGTTCCAGTATTTCACCACCATTGCTGGAAAATACCTCTTGCTTATACCTAATCGAAATCAGCCCTCTTTTAGTTTAAAACCATCTGCCCCTTATTTTATTGCCACAGGCTCTACTAAAAGGTTTGTACCCATCTTTATTGCAGCTCCTCTTTAGGTACATGTTTGAAATTTTCACAACTTTCCAAGCACCAGGTGTGACTGGCCTAATACATTTTTTTGTCTTGTTTTCTATATTGATTATGTAAGTGTAAAATGACACCTGTAAAATTCTTGTAAAAAAACCAAGAGCTATTACAGATGTTTGATTATTAATTACAATATATTTTATGGTTGAATCTTATTTTTATCAGAGTAATGAATTTGCTGAACTTGTGTTAGGTATTTTTAAAAATATTTCTTTTTTGGATATTTTTCCAGGACTGAAGGAAACATAGGGACACATTCTTTAAATGTCATTTTTTTCCAACCTCTTAGGACATTACGTCTGGTACCTGTCTCACAACCTTAATCTCTTGATTATTATGGTACTATTCTTAAGTGAGCAACTTCAATGACATTTGAAAGAGACAGAAAAAAATAAAATTAGGAACCTATGAACAGAAAATCATATTTATTCTTGTAAATATTTTATTTTGAAGATTAATAACTATGTCCTATATTATTCAAAAAGATCAGATTATTTCATATGGCAAAACCAAACAATAATTACGTTATTTTCATGTCTTTGGAACCATATCTTTGTCTGAATAATAGATACCTTTTTAACTGCCTTTTTTTTTTTTTTTTATTTTTCATAAAACCCTATTTCACTGATACCTAAACCAGGCTTTAACCTTTTGAATCTAGACTTAGGGTTCTTTTCCTGTACTGGCAGGGAGCTGAGTTTGGTTTTTAACATTTTTATCCCAGTTGCGAACTACGTTATTTAAATGATTATTAGAAAAAAAAAATAAAGTCCCACATTTTTGCTGGTCGCTGTTACCTCATTTATATTAATTGTGTATGTTCAAGTAATCTGAAAATATTTAACCTGGGTTCTTAGCCAGCATGAAACTTGGCAAGTTTATCTAATAATGATTTCATGTTCTCATGATTACGTATATATATAAAATTGGGACTATTTGTAAAATAAAAGTCTAAAAATTGCCTTGAGACTACACTTGAGTAGAAAAGCACAGTCTTTATTTCTAAAACTTCTTGTACACTGAAACTACTTGAAGAAACCCTAGACTGAAACCAGCACTAGCTACATTTTAAACCAGGATGGAAACCTGCAGGATTTATTGTTGAGCTCTTTTATACACATGTTCACCTAGCAGACACACACATGAAGCTGAGATGGTTTGGACTAGAACTTGGGGCATGCAGGAGACCATAAATGAATATGTAAGGAACGTAAGAGAACTTCTTTTTGATAGTGGCATTCACAGGTATTGCGGAGAAGGGATTATTGTAGATTCAAGTACGTAGAAGATGTTGTTGTCATAACTTTGCCACTTTCAATGCCACTGCATTTTCCTTTTCCACTTTATGTTTACAGTTTTAGTGTTCACCTTTCCTTAGTTTCAATGTTTAAAAAACAAATATTTCCTTTCTAATAATTTTTCTTTGCTTTATAAAAACCACTTTATAATTGCTTCTAAAATGACTGGCAGCTGCAGCACCCCTCCAAAGGAGATCTCTTTGTCATTGTTCTTACCCATAATTATTTTGCAGCCCAGCACCTGTACCTTTACTTTTTGAACATAGTGCAGTGTTTATCAGATACACAATTCCACAATAACAAGCTACCATGAGTTTTGCCTTTCTTCATATCCTGAGTGATATGAAGATTTGATGATTCTTTCATTGAGAGTTGAAAAGGCTAAAAGTCATACATATTGCTTTATGAAGAGTTGTATTAGCATTGGAAGCGTTTCGTTTAGGAGAAGACAGTAAGAAGAAATCACTCCTTCTCGTCAGTCACGCAACCTACAAGTGTCCACATCTCACACTGATTTCAATTACTTCTTGATCTGCAACTTATTTTTTTTCATCAGTTGATAAAATAGCGTGTTAATCCTTTTGTAGTCATGTAACACTTACTGTTGAATCAGGCCTGAATATGACAAAAATATTGAATAAATAAGTTTCTTCTGGATGTAGGAGAGACAAAAACTTTACTGTGGATGTCTGGAATTAAAGCAATCACATATTCTTGTAATTTATTGATGCTTGGTTTCTGTCATGTCACCATATTTTCATCTCCCACTTCTTGTTAAGAATTGGAACAGGGCAAACTGTTGCTCTGCTTTTATAGAACTTCAGCTGGAGCACCAGGAATCTGTCCTCTTCTTTTACAGGCTTATGGTCTTGCAAAAATCTAATTTAAACCCATAATTCAGCTTTGTGCATGAAAGTATGAGCTTTCTTGTCATTTATAAATGCAATACCTAAAATGAACTGTACATAAAAAAGGCACTAGATATTTCATTGACTGCTTTCAGAAGACAGTTTTAGAGAAGCGCCTTTCAATATGGTGCTTCAATACATCACACAGCTTTTAAATCCACTTAATCTAAGTTGTACTAAGAGATGGTTCCCACTAATACAACTGAATCCTCTAAGTCTGGACATCTGCAATTAACTCTGACACTAAGGAACTCGGGCTATTGTTGGATTCCTTTGAATATCACTGAGTATTCCACAACCTCTTGCTTTTTCATGGCATAATCTAGGTAATGTTGCAAAATGCTTTTGAATGCCTGTTTTTATTTAAAAGTTAAGATATTTTAAAATAAAATTTAAAAGCCTTGTTAATTTTTCAACTGTGCTTTCTAACTCCACTGTTTATTTTGAAAATTTGATTCCCATGTAGTCATTAGAAACTCCTTTTCCGTTTCTCTTTTCTTTTCTTTTCTTTTCTTTTCTTTTCTTTTCTTTTCTTTTCTTTTCTTTTCTTTTCTTGTAGATAGTATTTTCTTCCATGTTCTTCATATTTTTTCAGGCATTAAATTATTAAATTTGACTCTATCCTTAGTTTCCTGATATGCTTTGAAGCCTGAAAGTTCTCTACAAGATGATTCAGTCTGATCAACCACCATCAGCATGATTTCCATGCTGAGCAGAACATAACTTTTCTTGTTGTATAACCACACCAGATGTAATTAAAGGCAAAGTGCAGTTCCCGAAAATTCCATAGTCAGCAAAGGATCATTAAGTCAAGGAATCTTATGTCAAACCCATCTACAAATTTTTAATTAAAATGGACATTGTATAAACAGACATAGACATACACATTTATGATGTAGGGTTATCAAACTCCTAGTTTGTCAACAACAGAAAAATAAAGCTCTCAATTCCAGGAAGTAGAAAGCACAGGAAAATGGGTAAGTAAAAGATTTTTTTCTCTTTAAAAAAGACAATCACTTGCCGTGCCCATGGAAACAAATTCAAGTAGTTCACGGCTAAGTACTAAGAAAAAGTGTCTATTTTGGTTTGCAGATTTATTTCTCAGAGTCTATTTTTGTGCTATAGAGGAAGTCTTCAAAAATACGAATGCGGTTTATTCAGAAGTGCACCCTGCTTTGGCCCTCGTCCTGCTGGTTTTGCAGTGGCTCTGCTTTACTTGACAAGTTTGATGGGGAATTCACATAGTTCACAAGTCAAAAGGTGGAACAGAATCCAGTGAGACAATTTAAACCTTAAAATCCCAAATATCTGCAACACTTTCGGTTTCCTTTAACACTTAGAGGAGCTTGAGAGTGTTATACATGGTTTTTGCAAACGTTTATCAAGTTATCCGGATAGGATAGGATAGGATAGGATAGGATAGGATAGGATAGGATAGGATAGGATAGG